>VWPU01007723.1:0-126305 GCA_013398955.1 Callaeas wilsoni | reverse complement strand
GGGAACCCTGTGGCTTTACCTGTAGGACCACAGAGAAGTATGAGGGAGTGGGATGGACAATCTACCTTGATCCTAGATGCACAGGTGCAGGAACTGCAGGGAAAAACAGCCACAAATGGGATTTTATCCAGGAAAGTTGCGGCTCTTGTCTCCAGTGAAGTTTTCCAGGAAGAAGGGAAGCTTTTGAGACTTAGAAAGATTGAGGCATATTGCTCTTGCAGAACAAAAGCCAAACCAAACCAAACCAACCAACCAAACAAAACCCTCAAATAAAATAATTAAATTATTAACACAGGACATCATTATCCTCCTACTTATTTTGTCAAATTACAAGGAGGTTTTATGAAAATATAATGAATAAGTAATAAAACAGCAATTGTCCTGCTGCATAACAACTATTCATGGTCACTTGACATGGAGGTAGTATGTCACTTGATAGAGTGGATTTATCTAGCACATTCTAGCAGTATCTTGCAAAAGTAAAACCATAAAAGCTTTCTACCACATCTATTCTAGTTCCTACTTCTAGTTGTAGCATTTTGGCTGTCTGGTTGGGCATGGCATCTAGCCACTTCTAATTCTTCTTGAGCAATCATGCGTCAGTGAAATGCTTATCGGAAATAGCACAGACGGATGCAACCTAATGATTAGATTTTGATTGTTGATTTTAAGACGAATCAAATCTTGTACTTCTGGCCATGATTTCACAGAAATGCCAAACAGGTTAGGCCAGAAGGTCTGACTAGAGAAACAAGGCTCATCTTTCATCACGCTGCTGTTTCTAAGAGCAAGACTGAAGTAAAAGACTTTGGCTTTGCAATACACATCCAGTCATTTTGGCGAATTTTTGTCTCAAGACTCTTTGACCTCATGCAATTTGCAACCATACGTCAGGGCTGTGAAGGTTCATCTGGTATGAAGAGAGGTCCTAGCATTTTAGTCTTGAGGAGGAATAAATACAGATCTGTAAAATATGTCTGCATCCTTCTGCAAACTCTTAGGAACTACCAAGTACATAAATATAAATCGAGTACTTCTCTTCAAGTAATTTTTATCCCTGTTGTGGCAGTAAAGACCCTGATAACTCATTGCTGAATTTTTACCCCGCCACAGTAGGCACTTAGCTGAGGTGGTTGTTCTGGGAGGCCAGCCTTTTGGAGGGACACGTGCACACATAGACTTGTACGCACACACTCCTGTCCCAAGAGCTGGTCAACAAGCTTCCCCGTAGGGCTTCTCTCTATATCAGTCATAGCAGAACAATCTCAGCTGAAGATGCATCTACCTTAGGTACCTCTGTTCACTGAAAAAAAATTATCTGGGTCATAACACCACTTCTTTTTTCCCTTGGTCTACAAACTGCAAATGTGTTTCTCTGAGGTATTGAAAATCCTAACCTAAATTACACAAAATACAAACTCTAGTTGAGGTGCTGGGCAATGGCTTCCTCTCCTGCTTCTCACTAATGACCACTTCATCTGGCAGTGGAGTAGGAGATTTTTAGAAATAGGCTGGTTGCAAAGTAAATACAGGTTGCCAGGACACAGCTACCCTTCTGAGATTTGCAAACATATAGTTAGCTATATGTACCTCTGTCCTCTTGGTATATAGCCTCGTTCAGTTTTCAAAGACAAAGTTAAAATTGTGTCAAGAGAGAATATACATACATAATTTCAGGTAAAGTATACTGTGGGAATGTTGCAGTTCAAACAATAATGCTTTGTATAGACAGGAAGTTTTCAGCTTATGTAAAGTTTAATAGAAATCCAAACAAACTTGATCCTTTTTTGTAGGTATACTTAATAGCGTCCATGAAATAATGCTTAGTTACTGATTTTAATGGCTTTTCCTTTTTTTTTTTTTTTTTTTTTTTTTTTTTTTAATTCAGCGAGCCAAATTGGAAGATAGAAAAGGCAAGGTTGCTCCAAAGTATTCTGGAATAAATATAAGACATAACTCTTAGTCATTAGCAACTAATCTTTTTCTTGAGTGATTCAACATCCCCAGAACAACTGTGACTACATAAACCACTGCTCTGAAACTGGTCCCTCTGGAGTGATCTTCCTTCATTGATGGAGTTCTTTTTTTCTAGAGAGGAGAACAGAATAGATGGATGCCAAGATTATTTACAAGCAGTCTAATCTCTCTAACAGCTCTCACAAACCATTCATCTGGTTCAGAACATGAAGGATATGCAATTATTCAATGAAAAGGTTAAGCTTGTGGTAATTATGCATAGTCAGTAATGAAATGTACTTCCTCTGTGTATTTTTTTAGAAAGACGCAGGCTGACAGATGTTTACCACATCCTTTCTGGCAATGTTTTCTGAGGTTTTAGTTTGTGACACTGTTTATGCTTATTTTCAAAATGCAGTTCATTGTCTTTAATGCTTTACTGAAGTTTTAACTGGGTGACAGTGAAGTAAGTCAGCCACAAAAATATGTGTCCGTCTAAGCCAAGGCAATGCTACTCATACTATTTCTGTGTAAGTGTGAATATTCTGCTGCATAAGAAAGGTCAGAGAACAGCCCTCTTAACTTCTGGGTCCACACTTTTGTCCTTCCTTATATCTATCCATCTCTTTGCTTTCAATATAATATTTTTCCTGCTAAGTATTTTGTACATAGCCATAAATTATGATACATATGTAGGAGCTTTAAACTACTGCTGGTGACATAGGTAACGGTGGTGCTTGGATGTAAGCTGGCTTTTGTCTTCAGTAATTGCTGAAGGTTGCTGTTCTGTTAATAAAATCTTAATGATGAAACAGTGAGACCCGAAAATGATAAATAGCTTAGCTAAAGATATCCTCTACCTTTAACCAAAACTATTTCTATCAACATCTTGCCTTGTGTATCAATACTTCTGATGAAAACATACTAACACATTATACCATGTCAGTATGAAAAGGCCACATAGACGTTTCACTGCAGGACTGAGCTTCACGCACACCACCCGTGGCATTGAAGTCTCTGCTGGGGAGAAGCATAATGTCTCAGTGCCCTCATTGCCAGGAGCAGGGGACACAAAGAAAACTAACTCATAGTGTCAGAGCACTGCTGTGGGCTCTCTGCCAGAAGCAGCAATGATTTGCAAAATTTGATCCTTTGAGCAGTGATGTTTAAATCCTTTGCATCCAGAGGCTACACTTGTGGGCTTTTCTCCAGGCTACAGGGCTGTATCAAGCAGCTCTCAGTTCATGTTTGGGTGGCTGAGGGCATTAACACCACTGTGGAAATCGACTGAATAAAAAAAGAAGGTGGCAAAGAGTTATTTTTAATGCAAATGTTTTCCAGAGACAGTGCCCAGAAATCTTTGTGCTTCACAGTTTCCCTCTGAATCAGAGCATCATTTGAGCAGGAGGTCACTTTCCCCAGATGTGCTCAACATTTTTGAATAAACCTCATGGATAAAGAAAGGTTTTTAGCCAGAAGCAAAAGGTTAAAATTAATACCTTTACTGAAATATGGATCATTCAGAGATAGGAGGGTCAGATTTAAAGAAGAGTACAACACCAGTTTGCATAGCAGTTAAGTGTTCCCTGTATCTGATTCTTCTCTCAAAAGGCACAAAGAAGAGTGTGCAAAAATAAGTTCTAAATTCAGGTAAGTGCTTCTTAGGCAGAGGGTTGAAGTCTCCTGAAGCTGAGATGAACTATAGATACATATAATTATGGTTTTATTTTTTCTTACTGATCTTTAACACTTTTGTAACCGTTGTCTATATTTTGATTGTGTATTTTTCACTTCATCTGTGTTAATGCTGGTCTCTAAGTGACAGGGCTACCTGTCTGCTTTCCAGTGCTCCTATATTTTTTTATTTTGGCCCTAAAAAGAACTACAGCATTCCTTCTTCAGCTGCACAGAAGTTGTCAATGGACAGATGCCTGTGCTGCAAGCATTTTAGGGTAACTAGTGGTATCCAGAAGTACCACGACCTACAACAGGACACTGGCCAGTGTGGCGAAAGCCTAAGGGCTCCACATTCTGAAAATAAGATGCTACTCTCACTACCTGCTCTCCTGAGCTTTCATGGACTGAGAGCAAATCTGCAATGTTGTCTCTGATTGCCAGTGTACACAGGGCCAATCAGTCTGGAGTTAGTGGGAATGGGTGTAAGGCCTCTTAGTGTTCACAGAAATCCATACAAGGAAGAAAAGAAAAACATGTATGATGAATTCAAGGTAATCCCTAGACTGTGGATTTGGAAAGTTGGATGGTTTAAGGGATTATTTAGAGTGCCTTCATTTAAGTAACACCACTTGTGCTGCCTTAATAGTTGCAGGTATTTGCTCTGAGGCCTGGTCACAAAGGTCCTTGGTGTCATCTCTTGCAGACTAACAAACCAAATTGTTTCAATACTCATTAAACTCCCAAACAAAAAGAAAAGAGTTCAGTTAGACCATCACATCAAACTGCTGATGGTTTTTCTTATTTCCTGTAGAATCTTTCAGTGGGCAAATGTCTTTCTCCCAGTGTTTAAAGAATATTTATTGTGGAGAGATGAACTTACTATGTGTGATTGGTTTTCTATTCTCCCATTGTATCCTTATCATCACTTAATGTTTATGTTAGAGTAATGCCCATACCCTCCATGCAAACTGAGGAGGCCATTGCAAAAGGAAAAAACAGGGACCCAGCCTTTGGCCTGAAAGACTGGTGAGCCAGCTTTTGTTCACTTTTTTCCATCTTATAGATAGTTTTTTGGGAGCTCAGATGACAAATGCAGCAGGGCAGACTGTTTCTAGACAAAGGTGCATTGTGCCTCAGCCATGGGACAGTCAAGGAAGGCCAGAATACAAGTATAACTAGGCCTTCCTAAAGATCTACAGCCAGTATAAATGCCCAGATATTGTAATAAGTATGTAATGAGCACATACCTAGAAGGAGAGAGAAACTGAGAGAGGTATTTAAATACATGTTATTGTTTGGTTTTTTCCATGAAAACTATGAAATATGAAATTGGACTCTATTTTATAATAAGGCTGAGGTCAAAGGAATTATGCTGTTGCAAAACAGCAGGATGTGGTTCACAGGCAAAGGAAGAAATCTCTGGAAACGGAGTACTACATGAGAAAGAGAAAGATGAGCTATGTGTCTGAAGTTCACCATTATCTTACTCTCTCTTTAACTGAAGATCTGCCTTGCCATCTCAGTTCTGGGGAAGAATACAGATGGATGTCTACACATAACCAGTGCTACTGCATGAGAGGTTAAAACAGCCTTGCAGTTGCAGCAGTGGAAAGCACCATCATAGTGCATCAAATTAAAGATGAGAGGAAGTTGTTTTCTGAGCGGACCCTGACCTAAACAAGAAGTTGGTAGCTTCCTTTAGCTTGCAGCACATTGGAAAGCAGCAGAACTCCCTTTAATAGATATTGCAAGCTGGCAGTGGAAGACTTACTTAAATAAGCAAGAAAAAGATTTGAGTGTAAAAAAAAAAAGCTAATCCAAAGTTTATTGAAAGACTGGAGTGTTGCATCATCACATATCACAATGTATAAAAATGGAGAACAACATGCAAGGGAACAAAGCAGTGCTCAGCTGGAAACTCTGTTTGCAGTTCATGCACACTAGCTGCACCTTCACAGATGTAATAAGCCTGTGTTGTGACTCAGATGCCAAGTTTGACAGGGTGAGGATCAGATTTGAGGTATCACTAATAAAAGACTAGCTCAAACTCTCACCCAGAGGTTTAAACTAAACTACTTACTAGTAGGTAATTATTTTTCCCCATTTACAAAGGCCTCGCTCAGTTACTTTAGCATTGTCTTTTTTCTCCAACTATTTAATTTCTTTCTTAAAACTCCCTGTAGCACCAAATCCCTTTCTCTATTAAGTCCTCTGAAGACTTTTAAATTTTTCTTTTGCTTGGTTGGTTTTCTTTTTCTTTCCGGGCCCCAAGGCAAGGACCTTTTCCCCAGATAGGGAATCACTAATGTGGGGCACATGTGCACATCTGCTGGTGGCCTAGGTTTCTAACCATGGCTGCTGTTAACTTCCCACTGCTCCTGATGTACCTCCATGCTTTTCCTTTGTTAGAAGTGCATCCTGACCCAGCTCAGCAGCTTCTGAAAAATAAACAAGCTTTGGGTCTGGCTTTTGGTTCCTTTCAGCTGTGTCTTTCTCTCTGCCAGATGTGGATAGAGGTCCTCTCCTACAGAGCAAACTGGTGGAGAGAGGAGGAGGGCGTGAGAGAATGAGCTCTTTTCTCTCTTAGCCTCACATAGGTCTTTTTTTGGCTGCATATTTACAGAGATTTACAGAGTCTGAAATATTTTAAAAGTTTGAAAAATTTATGAACATTTCGTCTTCTTTTGATTATTCAACTTATGTATATCATGTTAATTCAGAATGCAAAGTCATATGAGCTGGGATTTTCAGGCTAAGATAAGGAGACTTCAGACAAAGCATCTGTGCACAGCCCGGAGTAGCAGAAACTTCCATCCAGTCGCTTTGCCTCAGATTAAATCTTTAAAAAACAAACTTTGCAAACATGCATGCAACCGCAGCCTTACTACCAGTTTGGCTACAAATCTCTTCTATTCCCAGGAGCATTAGCAGAGGAAGTTTCCCTGGGACCAACAGACGAGGCAGTACTGCAAAGTAAGTGCAAGGAAAGCAGAGGTGGTGGGGGTGGAAATACAGGGATATGTCCCAACTTTTAAAAGAAAACAGAAAATGAGGACCTCCGGGATTGCTACTTTTCACAGAGCCTGGGAGAGCTGGATTTTGTTGAAAAACATGTCAAAATTAAAAAAGTGGTTGGAGTGGCTAAACCTGAAGCCCCATTATGCTAGACCACAAATGGCTGGGTTGCCAGTTATTTTATGGCTGCCTGAGGCAAATCAGTTGGTGTGTCTAATTTCAGTGTAGTGGTGCCACAAGAGTTCAAGGGCTATCCAACTTCTCCTTGTATTCAGATTTCGTCAGTGGAGCAGCAATAGTGAATGCAGTGACTATATATGTATTTAGTGAAGTTTCAGCTTTCTTAGCAATAGCTTAGCTATAGAACTGACACACAAAAAAACCCAAGCAGGGGAGTCATTAGTTAAAAGCACGTGATTTATTTATGTCACTGAAACTATCAAGAGACTTGGAAGAGGGAGGTTAAACAGTCCAGACTGGTGTGTCTTAAAAATCCAGGGACACAGGAACATCCAGCCCTATTTTAAGATAAAGGGGTAAAGGCTGCCTGGAGGAGAATGGTTCTTTTCAACCTGTTGACATGTTAGATGGTGCTGTGCTGGAGGGAGGTAACTGTAACATAGTGACTTCTCCATGGATATTTACTCCCACTTCAAGTCAGTGAGGCGGTTACTGTCGTAGTCCCCATTGAATGTGAGCTTGGGGCATTTCAATGCTACCAGCCTTTGCAATTGTACTGACATTTCCCCTGCTAATACTGGGTTTTTTTGGTAAAAGTCTTAGCCCCATCAGTCAGTAATTATAGGGTCTTTACAGATCTAACTTTAAAAAAAAAAAATCACAGTTTTAACACATATGATTACTTGGAATCCAATTGAAGTGCGTGTGAAATGTTAAAGAATAGAAGGAAAATAAAAGCAGTACAACATCCATCAAATGCTTTTCAAATCCCAGTTTTAACAACCCAGATCTCTGGGTTGTTCTGGGCATGACTCATGATTTCTGTATGTCTGGAGTTAGCTATAGCACATCTTGATTTACTGCTTTCTCTAATCTGTGTATCTACACTAGGCTACATCTAGGCCATCTGGCTAACATCATAGTAGGAAGAGCACCCATGACTATGTAATTTTGTGGGTCTCTGCTGTGTTCCTCAGTGTGCTCCCTAGACTCCATGAGCTCAGCATTTTGCATGGACATCCAGAGCACCTCACAAGGGCCAAAATAAAAATAAGGACTAGGATATTTCCCATTAATGCATCCTGTTGCAGTGAGCATCTGGGATAGAATGGATTTGTTTGTACCTGGTTGCACTTGTGCAGCCCAGGGGCCGTTTTTTCAAAATCTGCGTGGCATCAGGGAGTCTCTCATTTCCTCATCTCTCAGTATTCTCTCCTGCTCTATGCTGACCCAGGCTCAACATCTTTCCTGGGGCAAGAGCTCTGCCCCTCTGGTGGTTTTCTCCTCCCCTCCACAGTAGCGCATGTGGCAGGTAAATTTGGCTGACATTTGGGTAGCCAGCATGTCTGTAAAAACACAGTCACTCCTTCTGGGACAGCTGCACCAGGAAGGTAGCTGAAGATGGGAATCAGGCACTAACTGCATCCTGCCTGCACACTGTTGTGGTGCTAGTCTATTCTTCTCTTATGCAGAGTGCAAAGCACTTCAGTTTTCCCTGGGTAAAAAGTCACTACTCAAACATTCGCTATAGTCTCCTGGAAGCTTGTTTCTGGAAAACAAAAGAAGTTCCTTTATAAACACTATCATCTGCTGATCCCAGGAGTCCAGTCTGTTCTAAGAGCAGGTACTGCCCACAGTCCCAAGAGCAGAGGGATGAGCATCCCACAGCACCTGGGTTCGAGGAGCACGCCGCACTGTCCCACACTGTGCTGAGGATGGGGTCTTCTGTTGAAATGCCTGATGTTCCAAGAGGAAGTGAGGCAAAAATAAATCTGCATGGTCTGTCCCAGCCTGCCTTGGCTGCTGCTCATACTGGCTGTGAACAAACGCAGTGAGCATGGCCTGGGGCTGTGTAACGAGGATAAAAACAAACATAGCTCCTGGATCTTTGGGTGACACCAGACTCATGTATAGAAGCCACATTAGGGCAAAATGTCTATTTGGTTTTCTGGGACTGGAGAAGAAAATCGTTTAGGATTGCAAACTGTTTTTTTCAGAGGGAGTCAAGCTACCATACAGATGTGTCGATAAAGTATTGAAAGGCTGGGTTCAACTCTAGCTAATTATTAAAAGAAAAAGTTTCTCTTGATGACTGAGTACCTTAACAGATAGTCATGTACTTTGGGGATACTTTGGTGCGGGTTCCTGAAATAAAGGTGTAATTTCACAAGACAGGCAGTGGAGAGAGGCAGAGACCTCTGAAAACCTCTAGTTTGTATTGTGATCAAGATGAGATATGAAGAGCTGTTACCCCTTTGGATCTAGGCTGAGTGAGAAGAGAGTGGGTTCCCTTGTGCCTGCAGCAGCCTCTGGGTGGGTTCAACAAAACAGCTGGTAGCAGAGCCCCGGTGTCTTCAGCACCCAGTATTTTCTGCTCCAATCAGGTTATTGGCTCAGTCTAATACAAGCATTGAAAAGGTATGTTTCATTTACCTTCTACAAGGCCCTCAGAATTCTATGTCCTTTTTCTGTCCTTCAGAAAGAATGACTTCTTAATTTCAGACCCTGAATACAAATTATGACTTGTTTTTTTGTTTTTTTTTCTCTAATGTTCCTTATGATTCCTGCTGAGGAATATTTTTCCTTTGGAGGCACATAATGGTGTATTGCAAAGCCCAGTTGTCCCAAGCAGACACACAGAAGAACAGCCACCTGGCATCAGTGGAAACATCAAGAATAAGAGTAAGATGTGTCTTGGGACTTGTGAGAGCTGGAGAGAGGCCAATTGCGGACAGAGGGACTGTGTGAACTTGAACATCAACCCACGTTCTTATTTTACTTTTTTCTTTCTTCAGTTGTTTTTAAGGAAATATGGGCTGAGGCTTTGAAATACAACCGAAGATGCACTTTGGTTGGAAGCAGAAGGATCTTGAGTATAAATGAGTATTTTGAATATATTATGAAGTCTTAAGCTTCTTTTAGTGTACTGTATTTAAGGGAGATACAAGAAAGAATAAAATATGTAATTTCAACCAAAACAAATGGTGAATAAAAAGCTGTTCACAAATTCAGATGGTCTGGACAGAAAGGAATGGACAAGCCATTTTGAAGAAGAGAGAAGGAGTGAAAAATATACAGAGTTTCAAAGACGGAGAAAATTTTTCAAGGCTTCTGGAAAAACACCAGTTTGGCACTAAACAACAAAGGGCTTTTGGGTCAGATTTCTCTGAAGGAGGCAGAAAGCCATCCACTGGAAAGCTGTTCCTGAATGTTGGGTCCCCTGTGTATCCTGGAAAACATTACTTTGTTTATTCATGTAAATAGAGGGATTTTTTGTGCCTGAAATATCCCGTGTCCTTTCACCAATTATTCTTTTTAATACAAACAAGTTCCAAACCTCCAAATGCTGAGCTAGTCAGGAAATTCAAGAAAAGTAACATTGATGTTTCACAGTTATCATGCTGCAGTTAAGAGGGAAAAAAACCCAAGTGTTGTTGAATGTATGACAATAGGGGAAAAAAACATGTGTAGGTAAGTGATGCCTTGGACCCCTCCTCTCCTTGTGTGCGTATTAGGATGCAGATGCTGTGTGCCAATGTGGGGTGCAGATCCTGCCTCCAGCCATGTCCTGAGCCCAGGGGGCTGCCAGTTATGCTAACTAACATAGACATGCTATGCAATGACGATATTTTGGCTGAGGGGTACTGAGAGAGGAGGCTGTCACTGGTTACACCAGTTTGCTACTTCTCCCTGTTCTCCTGGGAAATTTGAAAAGCAGCTACCAGCAACCTTACTGCTCAACTTGCACCATTTCCCAAGGCAAAGTTTATCTGTGCATACCTGGCTGGCTGGTGGCAATAGTTTGCCTCAATCATTGCTGACTTAGATATTTCCAGCTTTGGGTCAGGCAAATGAGTTCATCACCATCTTCAAACAGTAATGTTACATACCTTTTTCCAAACCTTACTATCTCCCTGTTAACCTCAACAGTCTAACACTTTAAGAAAGACCTTGGTTTTAATAATTCCATTTTAAATTCAGGGTCACATTAGCATCTGGTACCATTTCTTGATGAAAGTTCTTCTCTTATTTACGTAAGTAAAATTTTGTAAAAAATGTCTCTACTTCCATGTAAAGAACAATGCATTAATTGACCCCTCTGGATACTTTTTTTTCTGCTTCTAAAACTCTTTTCTACTTCTTTCATACCCACATAGCTCCGCATTACTCTATTTCATTTGCTGTTTCCACTACTCACTTTAACTTTCTCTGTTGTGCCGTCACATTGAGGAAGTTTTCTTGTGCAAGACTGGTGTGATGCAGGTAGAAAATTCCTGTGCAGGTACCATTAATATATATTTTAAAATGTTGTCCATCTGAGGTGTGAAATACTGCATTTAGTTTTCATGACAGCTAAGAAGTGAGAAAACGTCATGAGGCAGAACAATGGTAGATGCACTAACCTGTGGCAGAGATAAGATGGTTGACACCCTACATAAAGTGTTTGATATTGCTGATTCTTAATGCTTGAGCCTGTGTATTGGTCTCTGTAGGAAGGATGAGGAAAGGTGGAATAAATATAGTCTCATGACTTTAAAACAATTGCAAACTATTTTCAGAAAGGCATAGCAAAAAATGTCAACTTTGTGGAAGTCTGTGCTACATTATATTTTTTGTGAAAGCCATCACAAGGAGGTGGTTTTGCAAAAGGATGATATGATGGCAGGTACTGATATTTACTACTTAAACTGGTATCAGTTTAAAAGAAACCAAACAAAACTGAATGATCCACTTTTTAAAGATGTTGAACGTTTTGTGCCACAAAATCCATGTGAGGTTTTCTCCTGCTGGAAGCCTTTGTCTTGGATCTTTGACTGAGAGTTTAATGCAGAAAATTGCTTCCTCCTGTGATACACACTAATAAAAACACAGTAAGGATTTGATGAAGGAAAATGAATGTTAGCAACAGAGGGCTTGACTCTCCAGTTCTCTTCACTTTATGCAACTGTCCAGACTGCTGCAGAAATGATGTACTGTTATCCTTACTGGCATTGATGTACGCAAGCTCAGCACTGGTGAACTTAGCATGCAGTGATCCAGAATAATATGAGAAGAGTATGCAGGTATTTGCTGGTTTGTAAACAAAGCTGGTAGTTTAGCCTTCACATGGTGTCTAGAGAGCAGCAATTAGTAGTAATTAGTAAGTACATCTGCTGTCTGCTTAGTCCATTGCAGATCATGTGCTGTGGAAGAAAGGGATCAAAGAGTTTTACTTCAACATCAATACTCCATAAAATAGTGTCTTGCATTAGATTCCCCTGTGTTGAGCGCCTGCTTTGCTCTGATTCTCTAGTTTAGAGTTTTTGAGGTGCTTGTTTCCCTGCTCAGGAGCCAGCCTGGCAAATATAAATGATGGCCTAATAGCAAACACTTAGCCTTGTAGTAATAAGACTAAACAAAAAAGTCTTGAACTGGATTGCTGTCATGTAAATAAAATGCTGCTTCTAGGTAAGACTAATTCAGTTGGTCAGAGCTTCACAAAACATACTCCAAGGTATAAATCCATGACTCTGCTAGATATTTGAATCTGGCTTTTACTGGGCTTGATTACTAGGCAGATTTTGTCATGTTGTCTTGCCACCATGTAGGTGCTAACTGTGCCCCTGCCTTGCCTCAAGGCAGAAGGGAGGTGGCAATATTGCAATATGCTCTGTGTCAGAAACAGAGCAATTAAACGCTGGACTCTGCTATGGCTATTGTAGGTTCCCTGACACCTGAGAACAGCCCTATGTGCGACTCTCCAAGTGGAAAACCACTGCTAAACAGTCGAGGAAAATGCTGTTGTCTACTGTTCATGTGAAGAGAGGACAGGAGTGTAAACAGAAATTATTGTTAGTTGGGCTGGTTGGTTTTTTCCCCTATTTGCTTTCAGATGTCTGCATGACACCCACATGGGCACTGCTGCTAGTGGCTCACATACTTCTGGTAGCATCTACTTGTAACGTGGTTGCTGCCAGCTATACCGAGTAGTTGCAAGAGTAAATCATCCTTAGCCACAAAGCCTGTCAGCTGTGCCACATATGATGAGCAGCATCACAGTGGTGGAAGAGGGGTGGCCAAGGGCCTTAGAAACGTCCTGGATTTTTCTCTGACACACCTATCTCTTCTTTTCTCTCCCCTGAGAAAACAGCTGGTGCTTCTGGGAGCTCCTTGAATACCTGCCTATTGTCAGTCCAAGCAAGTAATGTTTCTTTCGTGTATAAGAGGCAGAAGGCCTGAGTGTGTTCAAAACCAAGTAATTTTATAGTCAGTAATTGTATTCATTCACAAAAGGCCAGGAACTCTCTATTCAGGAAAAGCATCCTGTCTGCTAGGCTACAGAATATTATTTCTCAGACTTTTCTAATAAATCCTATATGAGGAAGAGAAGAGTATGGCTGTCCCAGGATTTCCCCAAGAGTGATGCCTTGGACATGCTCTAGGATGAGGAGCTGTAGCTACCACATCACAGACTTTGTCTCTCTGTGTTCCTGCCGCATTGCAGCTGTTTGATGATGAGCATTTAGTGGAATTTTAGCAAAAACTTCTGCTAGCTCTGTCTTCTCTCTGACAAATGACTGTGGCCTAAGAAACTTTTGCAGGGTTTAGGAAAATGATTGCTCTTGAACCAAAGGCTGAGTGTCTCTTTGCAGGAAACTTCATCCTATTAGCAGATTGCTCTGGAAAACCCAGAGAACTGTAGTGCTAAGTATGAGACCACTTTTTGAAAGCAGACAGACAAACAAGAAAAAGAAAACGGGGTGAGATCTTGCCAAACAATAAAGGTCGGGTTTATTGCTGATGTTTGGGTCAGTCGGTCTAATTGGCCTCAGGGAAAAGGGTTTCTGAAACAGCTGCAGTCCATAATGTAAATCAATATTTTAACATCACAGTTAAAGGGCCTCTATTGCATTAAATCTGCAACAAATATCAGATCCAAATTGTTATACACATCTGGGGATTCCCAAAGTGTCCAGAATGGATTTTCTGTTCTTCAGATAAACATCAAGCCAAATCTGTGACTGTTTTGTTGCTCTTATAATGTGAAAAAGTCCAGAGAGCTAATCCACAATAGATTAATGAATCCCATTAAAAAAAAAAAAAAAAAGGAGAGAGTTTTGTATTGTATACAAACTGCAATTTCCTAGCAGATTTAATGGCTAGGCTAATTCAAGTTGTAGAGCAGTAATGCAGTCCCAAACTGAGACATGGGTCATGTGAAGCAGTCAAAGTCTCCCAGTCCGACAGATATTAAAACCCACTCATTCTGATCGTTGTTGTAACATGAATATCTAAGGACATTTTTGCACCCCAGAGTATCACCAGAATGTGAAAACATCTGAAGGATAAATAAATATATTTCCTCAGTCAAAGAGGCAGAGACAGTGTTCACAGGCATGTTCTCTGGGCTTTATCCTTTTCCTCTGGTTTATATGCACAGTGATCTGAAGCAGAAAAAGTACTCTGTGCTGAAGCTGAGTTTACTTTCATTTACTTGCTAAACATAAGAAAAGCTGATGTTTTTAAGACTGACAGAGCTATATGAGATGAACTTCCAATATAAAATGGGACAAGTCAATTTTACCCAGGACTTGAAAGCTCAGATGCAAAAAACAGTGATGTAAACCTTTGGAATCATCAATGCCATTTAAAGAAGCAAACACTTCAGAGAAGGTCTTGATCTAAACTAATGACTGTAATTTTTTTTTACCAGGTACTGCTTGGAATATTTCTATAAAACCCATAAGTAAATTCTGTGCAAAATTTCTTGTTTGAGTGGTAAACATAAACAAACTTTTCAAAATTAAAAGAGAAAGCTCATTCCTCGATATTTTGTCCAATAGTTGAGTAGTACTGGAGACACAAGTATCCACAGACAGGAAAATACATGGAGTGGGAGCATTATTTTGAGATGTGTGAAATGTCCTGTATAATTAGTTTAATATTCATTACTGCCTTTGTGGTTAATGATTGATGATGACTCCCAATATCTCATTAAATTTAACCTTACTAGAGAGTTTTGCTTCAAACACAATTTTGGCAGATTCCCCATTTTCCTACTATCCTATTCTCCTTTTTCTAAAAAGATATTATTTATCTACTCAAAAGCCTCTAACTCATTTTGTGGGACTGGCATAACTGGTACCTCTGCTAAGGAGATAAAAGCATTTCTATCATTCTTCCTGAACACATGAAGAAAGTTAATTCCACTTCTGCTTTTTTTTTTTTTCCCCTTTGTGTTACTCTTTTACTCTAAATTGTGAGGATGCAGTTCTTTGCTTCTCCTGATCTGGTCAATTTGGAGACAGCCGGAGCCAAGGACACAATGTTTTGATGCAGATCTTCAGTGGCTGAAAATACCCTGGTTTTGCCTCAGTCAATAAGTACATCATGACTTCAGCTGTTGACAAGACAAGCTTTTTCCTGGTCTTCTGCAGAAAGGTATTCTTGGGGCTCCTTTGTGGGTGATGTTTTTCATTCTGTATACTTGTGTTCTACTGTTTCCTTCCAAATAGAACTGACCCCACATCCTTGTCACTTGATGTACTTCAGTCCGATACTCTTCTCTCCCATTACCTTCAGCATCTTTATTTTCTATCCCACACTTTAAAACCTTGACATGATGCAAAATAAGGGACTGGTCCAAATGGCTGCTTTGTGGCTTCCATCTTTGCAAAGACTAACCGTGGGCTGAGGCTTGCAGCTCATCAGATGCAGGTGTAGCTGGAAGGGGCATTCCCTTCCCTCAGTGGGCATTGCACGGCCAGAGCCACTCCATGTCCTGAGTGGCTGTAACTGCTCACAGCTGCTTTTGCAAGGATTTTTGTCTTCTTATGTCTGATAAAAAAATCTCTGACTGTTAATAACAAAACTTAGGTTTTCTCTGTGCTCCTTTCATCATTTAGATTTATGAGCCTATTCTTTGTTGGACTCAGGGGGTTCTAAACCTTATCATTCCATAAAAGAGCAGTAACTGTTTCTACAGCATGGATAAGTTAGCACTTCAATGTGCAGACACTGAAGTTTGTAGTCTTTATAAATTATGTTTCCCATGAGCCTCACTGTTGCTGCAAGGCTGAAAAGGGAGATGTATAGCAGCATTAATTTCTTGATAAGGCCCAATACTTAGTGGGCTGTGAAATATACACATAGTGAAGGTTGATATTTGATTTATACCATCTGCTATCACTGTTCATATTGCTCCAAAAGCAGTAAGGACAATGGTTTTCTGTTCTGTTTTTGGAAAGTTAGGATGAAAATCTCTATGTGCATAGATATTCCAGGGCCACCCCTTCACTCAAATTTGATATACATAGCAGAAAACCAGCTCCACAGTGTCTGGGGCTAGCTTAAAGGGGTGGTTATCTGATGCCAGTTCATAGTTCATATTTGGCAGTCCTAGGAAATTTTGGAAGAGATTCCTAGAAATCTGGAATTGCTACCGTTCAGGTTGCCTAAAGAAGATTAATTCCTTAGCTGACATCAGGGATGATCACTTGCTGTAAGGAGGCTGTAAACTGTTACAACTACACAGTTCCTTTTGTTAGGTCTCTGATTGTGCAGCTGTTTTTTAAAACGTAGATGCTGCAAAAGTCTGGGATCCAGTTTTCATGGACTGATTGCTTCATTTATAAAAGAAAGAAAATAGAACTAAAAATTTAATATCCATCTTAAGGAAAGGGAGAACCTCCAAACATTCCTATCCACCCATGGAAGCACTCTACTTTATGTCTTTTTGCTTTCTCAGTCACTTACCCATCCCAGCACGTCCTCCAGCTCAAAGTGATACATGAGAAATAGGATAAGGGAATAATATACTGCTGTTTCTGCACACTCTTACATCAAGTGTCTCATCAAATTATTTCTCCTCTATGATCCTTGTCTTAGGGAGATCACAGCCCCCTGCTCTGCTTTTTTCTCAGGTCCTCTACTATATACATGGGCAAGAGTGCCTCTTGACTAGTTCCCTGTCCACTTTATATTTTCATTGCTCACCGTTAAGCTGAAATTAAAAATCTAATTATTTTCATCTTGTTATGTTTTTTCCCCCCTAGACTTTAGATGCTTGGTACTACTTTATCAGGCTTTGCGTTTAGTTTGACAAATTTTCGGGGACTAGCAATTCCAATTTCCAGGTTGGGTCTATAGTTTCTACAGACTAGATTTAACAAAAATATCCCGGTTAAAAATGATGTGGAGGATTTTATTTAGTGGTTAAAGAATGGGATGCAGTTTCCCAGGTTTTCAGTTCAGTTGTCTTTCTTGAAATGAAAGAAATTCACCTTGGTTCAATTTGAACCAATTTACTCAATTTACTCCAGAACTGCTTTGTTTCTGTATGGCACACGTTTCTACTTCCACTTCTCTTGTTGCAAAAGCCTGCTCCAAAAGCACCACAGTTATGTTTATCTAACTGTAACTTACATGACTGTTAATTCATGAACATTTGTGAAATATCTCCAAAACTCTCTGGATATCAGACTTGGTAGTGATCAGAAGCATCACATTTTGAAAGATTGACTTTTTAATGAACTTACTCAAGTGACTATTGAAATAAGCATGAGACTATGGAAGCAGAATCCAAATGAAATAATTTTTCAATCAGACCTATGCTTCTCCTGTTGCATGGAAATGCTATGAAAATCCTGATAATGAATGCCTCTTTGCAAAAAACCCCCATATTTGAACACAATAGTAATTAGGACATCTGAGAAAGGTCACAAAAAAGTGATTAAAAATCCGAGGTCAACACAAAGGAAAACAAATGCAAAGTTTAACCCAGGTCTTCAGTGATGAGTAGGAGTGCATCCATCTTAGTGCAAAGTCCTGCTACTTGTTTCCTTTGTGGCCTTTTCTTTTTGTTGTCATGACTGCATGAGCTGCCTCTTTATTGAAGTGTTTGTACTCCAAATACAAACACTGCAGTTCTCATCTAGCATTCATTTATGAGAGTCAGGACCAAAGCTTTATGCCTCTTTATAACCCTTCTGTGAGTTCTGACTCGAGCCCAATGTGCTTAATACTTCTATATCTCTTCCTGAGGTATACCTTTGTGAGCACCGATAGTTGTCTTATGCTCACTAAGAGTTTTCTTGAAAGCATATCTTCCTCTGTGAGTTTGAAATTACTAAGAGCAGAATGACTTTGCATCTGAGAAATTAAAATATATCCTTAATGCATCTGAGCAGGATCCCAGATAGGTAAAATGTGCTCTCCGTGATGGATGGATTTTTAATCTACCTTCTCCGTCTATTTTGTGGGCACCTTATCCAACAGGGATGCTGCTGAGCAAACTGGCTTTCATCCACCAAACCACTTAAGCTCATACTCATCTTGGGACATGTGAATCTTTCCACTGAGATATCTGAATAACAAGGGAGCATTGCTCTTTGGAGTCACCAGTCCTGAAACCCTCAAGAGGAGAACACAGGACAAGTTCTGGAAAACCAATTAAAAGTAGTATTATGTCTTGTTACTTCAACAGTTCAGTACTGAAGAACGTATCTCACTAGCTCCTGCTGAAGCTAGCAGGAATTTAGGGAGCTGTTCCAGGGCTGCCCAGCACCCCAAATTGTTAGGAATGGGGAGGAATTAAATGTTCATTACTGAGTGGAAGCTGTTGGTGTCAGTATAAATGGTCACAAATACACCCTACACTCAAATCCACAGTTTCCAGGAAGGACCATCACTGCTCCTTGAGCCAGCTGCACTGGGCTCCGCCTCGGAAATAAAGCCCCATCAACCAGCATCACTGTCTGTAGCGTACCTCATCCCAAAACCCTCATTCAAGCAAAACTGCCATAACTCTGAGGGCAGCTTTCCCCACAGGGAATGGGATGCTCAGGAGCAAGCTCTTGGCAGCACGTAGGTGTAGCAAGGGCTCTGCCGTAAGGAGGGAAAGGACACTGTCATACTCCTCATGTTTCTGCCCAGTCCCATTTCTTCCATGCTCTGTTCATAAATGTGTATTTTGTTATGCTGAAGTAATGATGGTGTCCTGGCTTTGACTGAGCAGCATCAAAAAGCTGCCATCTCCACAGTCACCTCTAACCCCTCATGGTTCTGTCTTGTTCCTAGAGCACCTGTGCTGACAAGGACCATTTGTCAAAACTAGTTTGGGCAGCAGCTGCACCTAAGTGTTGCTATGTAAGCAACATTCTCTCTCTCTGGAGAATGGGCAGCAAACGAGGGGGAAGGAAGAGTGGAAACCCAGGAAGATGATCAGAGCCCACCTTGATTTGCAATGATTTAGTCTTCAAGTGCTTGGCTGTATTCCGGAAGGCTGTAGAGCAAAAGCAGTTCGGTTTTTACCTGGAGCTCTGAAAAGCTGGAAAAGTGTGTCTTGGAAAACAGCTTTTAAAATGCTGAAGAAAACTGCTTTAAATAAAAAGCTTGTACCTGTGGGGACTCTATCTGCGGGTGGGTCCAAGTGTTCTGTAACACTATAGCAAGTCAGACAATGAGAACTTGTCATATTAACTACCAAATAGATAGTAACACTCAGTAAGACTAAGTAACACTTAGTCTTATGAACAAGAATTTTACTTGGCTGAAAACTATTGTCTTAAAAGGGGTCTTTTTTCTTTTACTGATCTGTGAGGAAAATATGCTTTATGTCAGTGTAATGTAAAACTTGTTGATGTTAACCATGAGAAAGATTACTTCTGGTCCAGGCTCTCAAGTTCCTCCTGAGATTATTACTTGAAGTTTTTATTCCATGATGATCTCCATCCATTTTATTGATGTTTCTCCTTGATCCATGAGATAATTTTCTACTCCAGTCTGACCAGATCTTACTATTGGTAAACTTTTTGTGATTTTGAAACTCTGTATTCTGTTGTCTTTTCCACTTAATTTATCTTACTAACTATGGCAGTAGAAAAAGTGGGATCTCATTTGATGAGCTTAGTTGCAGTCTCAGCACAGAAGCAGGATGAATCATACCAAGTAATGCTTCTCTGATCATCTCTGAAAAATAGTCAGTGCTGTTTCTTTTTTTTTTTGAAGGGGAGTAAGGTAGGTGGGAACACCCCCATCTTGTGCTGGCCTGTGTGGCGGGGTCAAGAGCAAGGACGGGAGAGGTCCTGACATCTCTTTTGCTATGGTGCTGGGAATGAATTTGTTCTCAGGGTTGCAGCTTGACAGGAAGAGACAGGGAAAATCTGGTATCCTGACAAAACTTCAGGAAAAAAATAACATCCTTATATTTTGTCACTGTGCCAAGATGGCCCCTGTGCTCTGGGACTATCAAGCCAAGCTGGACATCTGGTGTGGGGATTCATCTTATGGAATGAAGATGACTACATCAGAGTTAGTCACCCCAGGCTTGCTTCAGAGTCCACAGGGAGAAATGGGTACTTCCAAGGGCGTGATTTGCCTTATTCTAAAGGAGCTATCCAAACCCATATTGCATGAATTGCTCCAGATATCCCCAGGTTTCTCTGCTGAACTAGTTAGCTCGTTCCATTTTCCTGACACCAAAAAGAAATGTAACATCTATTTAAATCTCTACTGTAACTATTCAAACTTACTTCTTGCCTTCCCCAATGGTCATAAGAGAGCAGTAGGTCACCAGATTCTCAACAACAAAGCTTTGTGTACCAGAAACTGTTATCATGTCCCTATGTCTTCTACAAGAAATAAATGGCTTTTTCTCCTCAACATTTCCTTGCAGGACATTTTTCTTCATTTCTTATCACTTCCACTGTTTTGACTGGACTTTTTTCAGCTTGCCTTCAACATTTAATATATTCTATAATGATCCAATAACTCAAGCTAAGTAATATCCGCTGTTTTTCACACCATAGCCTCTAATTCAGTTTTCTCCTTTTATTCTCATACTATAAACATTGAGTCTTTATGAATATTGAGTCCCATAATAGATTTTGAGATATACGTATCTCTGGTCCTTCGACATGAATCTATGTTCATACCAAACTTTGAACATGAAGACAAACTGAAAACTCAGTTATTCCTTCCAGTGCTTGGCACAATTGCAGTGCTGACACTGCCAGCCCAACAAAGAGGAGAAAAAATAAGATTAGCAGTAGTGACTTTGAATCCAAATGCCTTCCAGGGAACTGGCTGCACTTGGGTTTGAATTTACATCTCAGCAATAGACAGATTTACATTTCAACCATTAGATCTCTGTGAGAAAATTCTGCTCCCTGTGCATCTGTGATTTTTCTAGTTCTCAGTTACTGAATACACATAGATTTAATACTAGTGGTAATGAAGACACAGGGAGCTGTAGAATAATGAGAAGCAGGAAGCAGTTTCACAGTTTCCGTGAATGAAAAATGTATGTGGGTGTTCATAGTACTCAGATGGAGCAGAAAACTATGGAGCTTAGTAAAAATAAATGTTGCTGGATTATCCCTCCTAAAAAAGACCTTCTGAGAACAAATAGTAGCAAACAAAAATCCCTCAAAAAAATCCAGCCATGGGACGATGTTATTTTGCTCTTCTCTTCTGCAAAGCCATGCTGCTGATTTTAATGGACCAAGGCTCTGAATATGCTTTAGATATGCAGACAGATGGGAGGGTGACCCATGTGCTGTGCATTACTTTCCCACCTTTCTGTGTAGGGCTGCAAAGGGAAGAAAAGCATTTATTAATTTCTGTAAAACTTTCCTGAATTGTAAGTAGTTCTTCACTTTATTTTAAAATGAAGCCCTATTTCTTTAAATTGAGCATGAGTAGTTTTTTTTTTGGTGGCCTAATTTTAGTGTTTTCTCATAAGTGCTGTTCACCAGTCCAAAATCAGTCTTGTTTTCAGCTGTCACTACTCTGAATAAGTTCACTCTGCGGACCAGTGCACCAAAATTCAGTGCAAGAAGAAGTTAGCTTTTAATTTTTTTGTCTGTGGCCCGTAAAGAATACACGTGCTATGAGAAACATTAACCAGCAAGAACTTGTATGGGCAAGGCTGAAACGTCAAAAGAGGCAGTCAGATGGTGCCCAGACCTTCCTGGGCTTGTCTCAGCTCCCGCTATTTAATGCAAATGAGGTAATTTCACATATGCAGATAGTGGTGTGATCCTACCTCACATCTTAATCTTCCTTCAGGGAGTCAACAGCAGCCAAGTATTTTGGGGAACCCAGTACCCTGAAGGCAACCTCTGTCATGGTGCAGCACTTACAGAGTAGTCACTCACATGTGCAGGCCTGGGCTAAATCGTCTTTTCTGTCTTTGTAAGGAATAGAGCGCAGCCAGCAGAACGGACTGAGGAGAAGTGTGAAGCCTCAGAAACAAGCTCTCTCCTGCTGACTGGGGAAAGAGAAACGACATCTAGAAAGAGAAGACCCCAAGCCAAAAAAAAAGTGAAATTGAGCAAACTGAAATGCTTGCAGCAACAAAGGCCTGTTCCCTTTTCCACTCCCCAGCAACAGCAGCAAATAAACAAAATGAATTGGAAGCAGAGACACACAGAACAGATGCTTTGCTCTAGGTTTCTCCTTGCAAGTGTCGTGCTCAAGGGACAGTGCCTGGTCTTCAAATCTGTGTTCTCACTGACCCTTTTTAAATCACTTTTTCCATTCAGTCTGTTTCTTGTTCATTGCTCTCAAGACCCAAACCATGTCTTTTCTCCCCAAGTAAGTGATTCCTATTCTCTTTTGTTTCCTAAATCCTTGCTTTGCTTCTTCCTAGTGCTGACAACTTGTACTGTGATCTCTTCACACAGCTGACAATTAATAGGGAGTTAGGTTTCTCTGTGATGCCCAAGCAGACATTTTCAGGGTGTCAGATGGAACCAATATAGTTAAAGAATAACAGAAAAGTTTGAGGATTATTTATATGTTTATGGCCTTTAGCCATGTCTCCATATGTTTCAACATCTGTTGTTTAGCAGATATTAAATGCTGCTTGAGCAGTGAGATAAGTTCATGGGTTATATTTGCACTTTAAACAAAGGGCAATGTGCTTTTATATGTATTTTAGAATTCATGGGTGCACTTAGTCAATAACAAATCGTGTTGGACCATCTGCTATTTAAAAGCTCCACAACTTCTTATGGTGAGGTTTTTATCAGTCTTGTCATGTCATCTGGAAAAAAAAAAAAATCATCTGCCTAAAGAGACAGCTTCTTCAATAAAGATTCTTGAAGCTTTCCTTAAGTGCTGATTTAAAACAAGGGACATATGGTTACCATCATAATGGCAAGCAATGATTGCTGACTAGTAGGACAGTAGTGAGATGAACTACTAAAATTTACTTGAAAGACCCCAACTTCCCAGGGCTTTTTTCCTACCCAGCAAAGGTGAAACTGTTCCATCATTTCCACACTATTGAATTTGTGTCTCTAACACAAATGTGTCTCACAAATGAATTACAAGAACTCAGACCCAGGCACCTATTGTGAAGTACACTATGTAAGCATAATTTCAGAACAAAAATTTATAAGGATTTATAGATACACAACCTCATGTTGGTAAAAGCCCAAATGAGCCCTGAATTTAACCAGCCTTTGTAACAGCTGCGGTTGGTATCTTCTAGTCTACTTATCTGCTGCAATGATTTGGCCTTAAATATTATAACTTACTGATGACTGTCAAAAATCTTCAGGAAAACACTCATTTCCATAAGATTTGTAAAAGTTATGCAGCAGAATTGATTCTGACACAATTTTAACATCCCTTTTAAAAAGTCTGTCTTTGCAATCTTTAAAGTGTCTGTGTTTCTGTATCTTCTCTCTGATTTCTCTTACGAACCGGAAATATTCCTCCTGTGAAAAAGGTGAAAGGTGAAAGAAGCTTGTTTTTCACCTTAGAGAAACATGACTTCCCTAAGAGAAGCTGCAGAAAAGATAGGGAAAGGAACTTCCTGGTTCTCAGTATTTTTTTTTCTTTTTCAGAGTATCATTTTCCACACTGTATAAATACTTGCACACCTCTCAGAAAGTGCACTGAAGGTATGCTTCAATTGCAGGAGTAGGGTCTAAAAAGAACATTTTCCACATTTTCTTCTTGAAGTTCTTATGGTTTTTCAACTGTAAACCTTTAGAAAAAGGTAGCTCTTGTTCACTGTTGTTTCTCTATACTTCTATGCAAGAAGCAGGAATAAAGCCAATGGTTATACCTGATTACTTACATGCCTGTAGATCCATAATCTCAGTAGCCTGTGCTGCTCTGAGCAGCTGGGATTCTTTCTGTACTTGTCCATGCATAACCTATAATCACAGCCTAACTTTAAAAGACATCTGATTCCATCAACCAAAATAAAATGTTCTTTCCAGAAACCTAGTTGACTTCATTTTTTTCTTTGCTTTTATGTAATATGTAACAAAATATATGTAATTGAAATTTCAGAAACAGTGTTTAATCTGACTTTGGAAAATTACCAGCTTTTGTTTGCAGCAATCACCCCCTACTCTTTTTGTGTCTGAGAGAGAAGAGGTTTACCGATTTCCAAAGCAAGACAGAAGCTGAAAACTGTGTGTAAGGTATTTGGTAAAAATAGTTCCTGTAGGTTCCTAAGATTATGGAGAGAAAATTTCAGCAAATCAAAGAGGCAAGCATAAGCAGAGTAGCAGTGCAGCCCCTAGAGAGAGAGATTTTGGGATGAAAAACCTGCGCAATGAATTCTGAAGCACTGAGGACTTATTGTTACAATTGCTGTAGATTTATTAGGAAGCTAATGGTGTGTGAGAAGAACTGCAAGGCAATGGCTACTGAAGTCTCCTGAGGCGGGGGATGGCCTATCCAGAGCACTTGAGCAATAGCCTGATTTTCCTTGCAGTAGAGCTGATTTCTCTTCTTCCTGTAGGGGCTTCTGGTGGTGGGAGATGCTTGGTGCAATAGTTCCCTATCTAATGCAGCTGGCAGCTTTACAAGGCGGGCTGTTAACTAAGACGGTTTACGCAGGCTGGTGGGCACAGAAGAGCAGCCTCAGCACTGCCAAAGCTGCTGAGCACCAGACTTCCTTCACAGAGCCAGGGGGCCAGAGATGGCCAAGGCAGCCAGAACATCTCTGCACTGCAACCCACCATTCACAAATACTGAGGTGCACTGTCAGGAGAGGTTTTCCCCCACGGGTCATCAGCCAGACAAGTGACTCCAGAGCCTTCTGGCATATTTTTGGGTGTAGGGAGGAGCTTTATCACTCTAAATGACGGCCTATGCCTCATGTTCACAGCACAGTTTGAGGTTTTGTAGAAAAGCATACTTATATCACAAGTCCCTTACATCACCCATTAATTAGAATGGCTAGAAGGATTTTCACATTTTTCTGAAATTTAAGGAAATGCAATAAATAGTAATTTGTAATATAAATTTTGTATTTTCAAAAACCATAAAGGTGGATGAATGGGCAACTAATAAATAATTTTTTGACTTAACAGGAGTTGGGATGGCAATCTGCCCTATCATAGGACTTACCTTCCTATTTTTTCCACTTGGATTTTTTCTAAATAAGTCACATTGCTATGCCTCAAACGTTTTGATGAAAGATGGCATCCCTTCTAGCTAAGCAGCCTTTTAACCCAAGGCCAGCTGTTGCTTCTGTTTTTCTTATGTTTTTTGGCATTTTTGCTACCTTCATTGAGGACTGAATCAGACTCTTTTGGGGATCTTTTCAAGCTTTAAAGCTGAAGCTGACTGGTATGTCTCTGATGTCAAGCAGAATTTGACGGACCCTGTAAACTGTCAGAAGGGATATTTGACATGCAGTGGTTAGGAGATTGCATTTTAAACAGTAATTAAGAATGTAGATTCTGTAATGTTAGCTGATAAGAAGATACACGAGATTCAAACGTATAAATGGAGTATAAAATTTGAGAACTTCTGCTAATTATTTATCAGAATCCCTGCATAAATATGCATTTGTGCTACATTATATAAACTTAAATATAATTTTTGACTGATCCTAGAAATCCAAGAATTGAACTTATTCTTGAAAGATTTTTGGAAACACATTGGAAACACATTTTTAAACATTTAGAAAAAAGCTAGCTTAGTTATTAATTGGGAGTATTGAAATCTGACAGCTGGTCTTGATCTTCTGTAATGTGTGTGTAGATTGTGCACTTTCTTCAAAACGTTTGAACAGATAACTTCCAGGTCTCAGATTATCATCAGAAGTACAAGACTCTGAAAATAATAGGAGAACCTTGGGCTTGGGTCCCTGTCTTCTATTTCATGAAATGGTGATTATTTTGTTTTAAGCAAGCTTGTTATAAGATATAATTGTATTTTAGGTGAGATATAATTATCTTACGTTTAGAGATAAAGAGTCTCATTGTCCCACTTTCCAATAAAAAGATTTACTTTTTTTCAGTCATCAGTTGTCAGTTCTCAAAAGGACTGAAAGCACCTTGTCTCAATATTTTGGAAATTATTAATATCCTACAATTAAAGATTCAATTTTACTTTTACAGATCTGTTCATTCAATATCTTACCATTGTGAGTCTGTTAATCAAAAATCAACATTTAATTCATTTTGTGCTTTGCTTTACTTCCTTATGAAGTCTTTTGGAGGAATGAGCTTGAAGTGAAATGAGAATTCTGTTTTCTGCCAAATTATCCTTACAGGCGCCAAAACCTGAAGGCATTCTGAAGTGCTTTAGATAATGAAAGGAAGGAAGGGTCTTGGCGGGGAAGGGTTATGTGAAAAGGTTTTTGGTGTAAAGGTCCAGGAAAAAGAATGAGCGCTAAGAAGTTCATATGGTGGCTTAAGGAAGAGCAAGAGAAAGCATCTGGAAGTCTGGAGAATGTCAGAGGACAGCTGGGGTAAGGACCAGTCAAATCACAGATGTTTCAGACATATTTCAGCTAAGCTGAGCTGAAGAAAGACTCCACACTTTGACAACAGCCTCTTACAATGACACTACTTGGTAAGAGCTTCTCAGGACAACAGGTCTTGAAAGTATCCCAGAGATATTTCAGCACAAAAATACATGCCCAGTGCAAACCACTAGGGTGTTGGTATTGAGCATGCCGGTTATGAAGGCTGCTCACTTCTCATTACCTTGATTTTCCAGAAACTGTGTGTATCCAAGGCCATTAAGACCCAATAAAGACCTTCATTTTCTACGGGAAATGCATGACCACTGAAACAAAGATCAACGTAACAAAAGTACAGTGTTTGAAGTCCTGTAGATTCATTGAGGCAATATTTAATTTTTAGTCAGGTGGCACTGTAAGTACTGCAGGATATATATATTTTGTGAGAAATAACAATATTGCCAAAAGGCAACAGACTGGAGAGCTCACCATTATGATGAAGAGAATTGCCTAAGAGGCAGAGGACATTTTGTCCTCTAATAACCACACAGCTTATTTCCGTCTTGGTGAGAACATACAGTTTCTTGTGTGGCTTGAGCTGAAAACTAATTTGTCAAGATTTAGGTATCAGCTGATATGCATGACTGGTGATCTAGGAATGCATGTTTTACTAACACCTTATGAAAGACTGGAAGAAATGGCAATATTTAGAACATTGATATTAAAGTATGTCGAACAACTTTCAGAAGGAAACTAAACAAATGTACTTCACTGTCACCATAATTAAGTGAGAAAGGGTACTTTCCTGTTTTGAATAACTTCTTCCCATGAACGCAGGACATGCTGAGAACTGAAGCACAAACTCTTCGGTAACACAGTCCAGCAAATGCTGGAACTTGTTTTTAATTGTTTCCCTGGTAAGCAATAGCATGTATGCAGTTTTGATTGATTTGTGTTTACCAATCAGCACAGAGTATTTCAATGTAAAATATAAATCACCTTGTTTTCTGAGTTAGCTTGCAAATCTTGACAATTTACAGCAGTTTACATATGCTTTCCAGCTGCTGCATTTATATCAAGGAAAACAAGGGCAGAGTTTGAGATAGAAAAAAGATTTGTCCTGAATTCTGCAGGCTTTGAGTGATTCTCTTTGAGACCATGAATCTGTGTTAGGAGAAGACAGAGACCCACCAGCCACATAAATGTATCATTTATCACTGAAAGCTCATACCAAGAAACTTTATGTTTCTCTTAGTCAAGCTAGGACTGTAGGGTTTTATTTCTTTGTATTCTTCATGCCAGATCAATTTTAAAAAGTCACTAATATAATTCAGTTTGGTGTTTCTGTGATAATGAGACAGACATGCATGAGCTGGGACACTTCTGCATATTGATAGATTTGTCCCCCCTCCATTAATAAGAATTTTTCCATAGATAAAAACAAATCCCAAGAGTTTTCAGCTTCCAGTCAGTATGTTGAAAATATCTACTTCTGCCAAACACTATAAGGGTACTGGTAAACAAAACTTGCATTATTTTGGGGGAAAAGCATAAGAGAAATGAGGCAGGAAGATTTGTGGGAGTTTTGTAGACTTTATTATATGATCTGTCCTGTGTGATGGGAGAACTTTCAAAGCATCTTTCACTCAAAGCACACAGCTTTTTCTGGCTCTTCTTAGTTCCGCTGTAAATTAGATATAAAGGATCCCTGCTTCTGTGTTCTAGACTGTCCGTCAATATTTTCCCCATTAACACCCATGCCTTTCACTTTTCTTCTTTCTTTGAATTGATTGGTCCATGTCTGTAATTAACTAGTGAGTATCAATCACAAGTGACTCCCAAGTACTCCCTAATTGATTGGTCCATGTCTGTAATTAACTAGTGAGTATCAATCACAAGTGACTCCCAAGTACTCCCTTTTTCCCTAATTCATAGCACTTGACATCATGCCTCCATTTGGTGTCTCTCTCTGACATGATACACAGATATCAGATTGTATTTAGCCTGACTTGGATAAAACTGATATTTTCCTGAGGTTTTGCTGAGATTTGGTATTAAGATAATATTCATATTGCTGGACCTGTAGGTCATCTTATCTCCCTGATCACTCATATCTAAACTGTTATTGTCCAAACTTAATTTTTAAAGGTCTGATCTTGCCTTTTAGACAGCAGACCTCTAAGTATCAACCAGAGCCCTATCACACCACATTCTTTCATCCTTTACTTCTAATTTATTTCCTCTGTAAGTGCAGCAACAAAATTATCTTTGCAGCAAACATTACCTTTTTTTTCCCTGCCTATGCCTTCATTTATATTAGAGCCTAGAATGTAGAGAGAGGTCACTCCAGGAGGCAATGAGGACTTTTCAGTGTTGAAAAGTGAGGTGTTGAACTTCTGTATTTTGCCCCTCATAAAACAGGAAAAGAGAGAAAGGGCAGAAAAAAGACCGGTGTGGGCAGCTCGCAAAATATCCTTTAGAACTCATCATTGATGGCTCACAGGGCAAATCACTGTTCTTGGCTGTATTCTTGGGGGAACTGAGCCACAGTTTCACCTCCTATCTGTTTCTTTCTTGGCAAGTTCCTCCTACAGTCAAGTGATCTCACATTGAATTGTGCCCACTGGTCTTGTGTCACCACTGGTGCGTGTGGCAAGACTGTCAAAGCTCATGTGTAGAAGTTTAGAAATCGCCTATGAGAGAAACAGTTCAAAGAAGAGACAGAAGGATTTAGTTAAAATTGTGTCTGACTAATCAGACTGTATTTGAACAGATCCATATTCTTCACAGAGACTGGCAGTTTTCTGGATTTACAGCCTTTCAGAGGAATGTTCCATGAAACAGTGCTGGAAGATTTCATGGTTTGCTGCTTGCACCTCCCTCTCCCCAGAGAGCAGAAGAGATTTCACAAGCAAAATGGTAATGGAGGGGAGCATGTGTCATTACACCGTCAGCAGTCCTGTCTGGAAACTAACCAGAGACAGGCAATAGAAAACAGCAAAGCTGTGTGAAGAAAGTACTGTGCTGATCACACATTACTCTGAAATTGGAAAATTACGTCTTATGGAAGTATAACTTGTGGAAGGTTTGACTGTCACATACAATGCCTTAATGGGCATGCAATCTGTTTGCAGACTGCTGGAAAATGCAGAAGATACAGTTAGTTGTTTCATGGATTTCAACAGACTGACATTAAAAAACTAAATTAGTTTCTCCAAGAGATGAGTGTGGCCTTCAAGAGCACCTCTAGACATTATCCTACAGTATTGAGCAAAGCAGGTGCTTAC
Source organism: Callaeas wilsoni (assembly GCA_013398955.1). Lineage (NCBI taxonomy): Eukaryota > Metazoa > Chordata > Aves > Passeriformes > Callaeidae > Callaeas > Callaeas wilsoni. The sequence goes on along the minus strand of VWPU01007723.1, from coordinate 96,488 downwards.
TGCTAATGTGAAAGCTACCTTTTACATAAAGAAAACAGCTCAACTCTAAGGTGTAACTGATAGAAGAACTTAAAAAAACTTCTGTTTTTTGACTTTAATAAAGCGTCTCTGGTTTTGAAAACGTGAAACCCATATTGAATCAGATCTTGTCATTAAGTGATAAATAAAATTAATGTCATTCATGCCATTATTGTTTATATTTTTATTTTCTTTTGGTCTTAAATCTTGCCTGTAATCGTCTTTCAAAATGGTCTGATTTGAATTTGTCTCTTATTGTGTTTGGATTATAACAGTAAGCAAGCTAGAAGACAACAGTCTGATTTCTTTTTAATGAGATTCATCAAACTAATTGATTTAAAGAGAACATACTCGATTATAGGTGTACACAAGTGAAAAGAATGAAGTAACATAGGTAGGCTGCAGGCATTCCACAACAGATTCAGCACCAGTTTACTGAGTTTAAGAACACTTATGAGAACAACATTAAAATCCCTGAAAAGTACTTATGGATCTCCATACACCGATAGTGAGCAACCTCCATCACCTGGAAACTGAAAGATATGCTGCCTCTCTATAATAGATTCAATAGCTAAGGTATAATGAGTAGATTCTAGTGCGGTCAACTCAGTGATGTCTTTTGGTGAACTGCCACTGTGAACCTTGAAAATGTGTATTGCAGCATTAGGCTCACTACTGTGAATCACAGGTGAAGGACACTGCCATCAACAAACTTAAGAGCACAGATCTTTGCAATACTCCTTGGTGGGTTTATACCAGGCTTAGTTCTTGTTAGAAGCTTTGAGAAACCAAACAAATCTGTACTAAATTTCAAGAAAAACTGATGTATCCTGAAGTTGCATAACCGAAGTTACTGAAGGTAACACAAACTATTTTCAAATGCAGTGATTTGTTGTCAGAAGGGAAAGTTCTTAACAATTGCAGCATTCATAGCATGTCTATAAATAGAGATATGTACATTTTTATTCACTTCCCTCTGCCAGGACCCATCAAAGATAGCAGTTGGCCAAAGCTCCCTTTTGTATCATTCTACTGCTTTTTCTGTCTTACTAATATGTGAGGGTGGGGAAGTGATCAGAGAGTCTCTGTCATCCCTTTCATTTTTCACTTCAGAAACATTGATAACTCAAAAAATAAAGGAAGGACTTTCAGATTTTCCAAAAGTAGCCCTTCAGTTTAGATACCTCAGTGCCTACATTATTTTTCATAGGTATCTGTGATGCTTTGAGAATCTTTACCACCAAATTACAGATCATTCTGGAATACCTGGCTGCAATACTTGAGAGCTCACCTACTGCCTATATACTGACCTGGGACAAAGCTTCAATTACCTATTGTCCTTTAGCTGCTTTGCTGTAGGGAATACAGAATATGTAACACATTCTCCTGAATTTTAGTTTTGTTTTCTCAAAGTTGTACAACATAAGCTCAAAGCAGAACTTTTGAAGTACTTGCCAAAACATGAGATAAGAAATCAGCATTTTATACTTAAACAAATCCCACATTTATCTCATATTTAAAGGTGAAGTGAAGCATGGTAAAAGACTTCTGTGCCCTTCCAACTCTTCTGTGACACATTCAATTTATATGGAGCCAGTTAAATACTCTGCATGGCAAACATTTTTATTCTAGCCAATAGAGCTGTGCTGCTCAAAGAAGTCTGTGTTAATGACTTTTGCAGAAGTTGGAACACTCTATGGGAATGTTATCCTAGTCAATGAGATGTTCAAGACTTCCTCAAAAAATATTAATGGAAATTGTTGTCCGGAGATTTCCCAAAAGATTTGAAGACTTTTCCCCTCCTCTACTAAAACAGTTGCTGAAAAACTGCAGATCTTGCAGTGTTCAGAATCAAGAAAATACTCAGCAGATGCTGTTTCTGTCCCAAAGTGAGAAGTTCATGGCTTTTTTTTTGGCAGCCCCCATCCTGTGTTGGTGGAGTTCACACAGTCTTCCTGAAAGGGTGATCTGAGGTGGAGGGGGTGCCGTGGGGGAAGATGCACACCAGCCCTGCAAGAGAGCTCAAATGGCTCCTCAACACTTCCCACCAGCCAGCACATGCAGCACTGCTGTGCTGCATCTCTAAAAAAATGCTCTTTTGTTCTATCGCAAACCTTGCTGTCAGTCAAAATTAAAGCAGAGGTTCTGGTCAAATAATAACAACGCCTGATGCTGCACCCCAAGCATGCGTTTCATGCCTCCCCTCAGCACAAAAGGTTCTGCCAGACCTTTGCAACATAGCAATTTGAGTGCACATCTTTAGGCATAGGTATGGATTGGGTTTGAACACATAGGTAAGGGCTGGCTAGTGACGGAATATTCCTGGGAAGGAGACTAACAGTCTTGGTTTGGGGACAGAAATGATGCAGAACGGATCCTCATCCCTTATACCAGTCAGTCTAGCAGTCTCAGTTTTGCTGTGCTCTTCACAAGAGTTTGTTTTATGATTCCTCACCGTGATGACAGCTATCCAGATGATTGCAGCATACCAGCAGATACCTAGATCCTTTCTTATTTCCTGTGATGCTGTGTGTGCATTCCTGTGAGACCTTGTACTGTGTTGTAAAGACTTACCACATGAGCTCAAGGTTTCTACATCATATAGGATAGACACAGAGAGCAGTAAACTGGAGAACAACCTTAATATCCAGTGTCATAAGTGGTCACCTGGTTTGTCACATCACAGTATGGTAACCTTTAGCTATTCTGGCAGCTTCTTCTTTTCTGAAAATTACTTTCAATTCTCTCAATCATATTTTAAGATGAAAATGTGGAACCATTGCCAGGGACCTTCACATTTAAGAGCTTAGATTTCTTCCTCTATAATGACGTAAAAAATCTCACACTCTAGCAAAGTCTGTAAAGGTATATTTTGCCTTGCATGTCTACAGAGAGACACACGTCTCTCTTTTTTTTAATGGATGTCAAAGTAAGTCCAGGATGGTATAAATGTGATCAGGAATTTCCCCTTTCAGTTTTCTTTTCTTTCATATCTATATGACTTTTCTGGGAAGCTCTTGGACTCCTGATCAAAACAAAACTCGTAACACTCACTTGTGACATGATATCTGCTTTTCCAGCTTTTTTTTCCCCGCACGTTATATTCTAACACTTATTATTCTTTTTACATTTCTAGATCATCTGCATGCAGAAACACAAAATATACCCTGCAGTGTTTTCTGTGCTCGAAATGATCTAGCACTGCTTTGGAGCAGTAACTTGCTCCAATTTAATCCAATGGAGTACTGCTTGATAATCAATTTTTTCAGCACAAAAGAAATTAAGGCCTTGCATTACAGCCCTGAAGCCAAAGTTAAGCTGTACAACACAACTCTCAGCAATTCACGTATGCACAAGGACACACACATGCAGGGAGTAAATTCCTGTGATGATACTTCTGACCTATATGGGGGCTTGAAAAGCTCTATGCTGCTTGTGAAAATTTGACCTAAATTTTCTTTCAAGCTAAAAAATAATGTTATCGAAACACTGACTGATACTCTACAAGGAGAAAAGTCAAAGTGGCAACAGTCATGGCATTTCCCAGAATTGTGATTTTCTTGGTGATAATACTTCTGTGATATTAACACCTCCATCTGAGTGTGTAAAAATCTTGAAGCTTTTACTTCATATTTTGAAATAAGACTTCCTGCATGATCTGATTTTTTTTTTTTGCCTTCAGTATTTGCCACTATCTTTTTAGGAGAAATATGTTATGTAAAAACAAAGTTATTTTAAAGTAAAACAAGCAACAAAATGTTAGAGCAAACTTCTACTGAAGACAGAGAATTAAATGGGTAACTCAAATGATGTGGTCTTTTTCCTCCAACACTACACCAGTCACTGAGACAGTTCAAGTACACACTATAATTCCCAGTTTAAGTAGAGAGGATGTGCTCAGAACTGTATCATTTAGCAAGAGGAAAATGGCCAGTCATATACTACAGTCTGGTATGTGTTGTCTCTAAAGCTGCTTACAAATCATACATTTCCAAATAGTTATCTGCTGTCTGCTAGTGGCTCATGTGGTCTGAACTGAAAAAAATTGCTTGCATATGCATTTTATCAGATCTTTTTGATGTTCCAACAGGCATGGACAACAGCAACAAAAAAAAAAGTGAACTTTTGAGATTGCAATGGGAGAAATACAGACTGTATGTGTAAATATAGTGTGATACACTTTTGATTTACTGACATGGTTCTCCAGGCCCAGTTTTCACTAAAGATAAAAACAATAAGAGTAAATATTCTTTAATTTTGATACATGAAGCTTTGTTGCCATAGGAAACAGTACCCAAAAGATGTAGAAATAGAGTGAGCACCTGCTTTCCCTTCAACATTTTTGTTATGCCTCTCATTGATTCAGAAACCACAGAGAGATTGACCACGCTGTTAAAAAGATGCACTTTTTACATTACTTTCTACTTTCCCTCATAACAGAGGAAGAGTTTGAATTCACTGACACACTTCTGCTGCACTTGCACACTGAAGCAAGCACCATAGCCAATAAAAACTTCAGATTTTAGCTGTGATGTTTTCAGGCTAATGCAGATTCAAAACCTTGAGACTCAGCAGGGAAAGGTGGAAGGCGGCTGTGAGGAAACCATGGCTGTTGCTGCCCGAGGAAGTGATGCTTCATGTCCTCCCACATGTGAAGGGAGGGAGAGGACATGCCGGTCACTGTGAAGCCTCCTGTCAAGATCAAATGCTGCTGAGGTTCTTTCAGGTTATATATCAACAAATCGCTGTTTTCCTAACCCCCTCATGATTAGCGATGAAAAAATCATAGTAAATACCTTATCTCTACATATTGTCAGGAAAAAAAATGTGGTCTTAAGTTGTTTCAGTCACTTGCATAGAAACAGGTCCATCAACAGCAGAGTCAGCCCGTCAAACAAGACCAGCACAGGACCCAGATGCTCTGCTGAAGGTCGTAGCCTGAGCAAATGCCGTGCTGGACATGTCACACTCTTCCTTTCATAACCCTGTTTTCCTTCTCACTTTTCTTAATATTTTTTTCCAGGCAGTTTCTTAGCTGTGGTCATAAACTGATGGGCAGCCTACGACTGGGGATATGTTGAGTCAGAAGGATGTATTTCTCACTTGCCTTGGGCTGAGGTCAGAGGATCTGTATGTCTCAAACCATACATGCAGTATGCATTAAGGTATGACACACAGTATAACGTACCCAGATAAATATGTGATCCTCTGGTCCCTTGTTCACGGTCCTGTGGACAGGGAGCAGCGCAGCATAGCTATGTGCAGCAGTCAGGAATTCACTTCTCCGGAAATGCCTCATGCCTTTTCTTTTACACTTTCTCATGCAGAGCAGGAATTTCTTTCATGTCCCTTTTATGTCCTTGTCCCTTAACCACAACACTACTCAACTAAGACATCTGGCACTCTGTTTACCCTGGGGAACTCTGCAGTGTTATCTTTTAATGTGATTTTTTAAGTAGAAACATTGGTTGATTACATGTGTATTGTTGCCACATCTTTAAACTACTTGTTAGTGACTACTGCTTCATTAATATTTCTAGTGCCATTGAATGCAATATTATGACATCACCCTTGCCTCTTCTCATGTGCTGGTTTAATTAAGGCATTTGTTTGCTTTACGGTTATTACTTCCTGTGCCAGGAAACCAAACACACTCTAAAGAAGTTAACAATGGATTCAAAGCTGTCCATATGCAGCTTGAGGGAATAATTTTTAAAAGTCTATTAAAGGGATAGGGGTAGTTTCCTGTGTATTTCTTCTATTTCCCTGGAAGGTAGCAACTTGATTGTCTGGCTTTATCTGCTGCATATGCTGATATTTCTTTACACTGGCTGTTTGCCTAAACAGCTCAATTTCCTATATTTCCAACTCAAGAATAAACCTAATGATACTCTATAGTGTGCCCCACTGCAGCCAAAGGAGTATCTCAATTACTGAACTCAGCTGGAGAAATTCCAGCAAGAAATCAAATCCGCTTTAAACCCTCAGAGTGCAGTTACAGGGCCACAACTGTGCAGGAAATCCCCTTGCATACAGATCCCACTGAAAACACCTGGCACCCAGCAGTCGGAGTGGTTTTGGAATGATGAACCTTTTTGCACACCCTTGCCTAGGGAAGCCATTGGCCCAACTCTGAGGGTTGCCAGTGATTGTGCCTGTGGCTGATCATCAGAGAGTTTAGGGCGGGCTTTAAGATGACACAGCCTTCAGTTCCTATACAGCCACTCTTAGAGTAAGTATGCACTTAAGAAAGCCAGAAAGCAGGAGTTTGACATTACCTTGGCTTTTTCTGGGGTTTTGATGTCTGCAGGGGATCATTGTAAACTGCACTTTGTCTCTCCATAGCTGCCTGTATGGAGGTCACACTTGGCAGATGAGAGCAAAGAGCAGGACATAGGCTTTTCCAGCTCCACCAGAGTGGGTGTTGGCACAGAAAAAAACATTAGGACAAAAGGGTCAGTACTCTCCTCCCTCACAAGAAAATAACTGTGGGAGAGACAGCCCAGTGACCCTCACAGGACCATCAGTGGAAAGCTTCTGTTTCAGGGGATAATTCGCATCACAGATGTCAGGGACTCCGCACCCATGCCAGGACATTTGGCTGCTGTTACTGGCTGGTCCAGGAACCCCATATGTCATACCTGGACATGCCACTGGGGTTTATTTTCATGAAGATGAGCTGATCAGATATGAAGGGTTGAACATTGCTCATAAATGAGATGCAGCCTTCAGCCAAGATCCTAATGAGCCACAGCTGGCTGTGGGTCTGAAGGGCTAGTATGTGCACTAGTTACATCATGATGAAGCAGCCTCTCTGACACGTCACCGCACTGCTATTAGCACACAGAGCACAACTAGGAAAAAAAAGAATCTGCTAACTTCCTCATTCATCACAATGAAGTAAATTACAGAAGCACAAATTACTCTCACAACACTCAGAGATGTCCCTGAGCTACAACCTTATAATCATCTGATGAACTGAGGCAGTTAGGACTAAGGAGACCCGAGAACCCACTGCTGGGGAAAAGAGTACAGGGCATTAATTGTGTCTCCCACGTGAAAAGGCAATGACCAGAGAAAAAGGGCCCCAGTGATCTTGACTCTGGCAGCTGTGGCTATGTCTCCAAGCCAAACCTAAACTTCCATCCTCTCCCAGCCTGTGGCCTCCGAAGGGATGGTTTCACTGCTCCTTTTATTTTTTCACAGACTTGTGTAAGGCCTGGACTGAGAAAAGGTAGTGGTCCAGAAAAGCTGCCTATACAAAATGTAGTAACAGTGGCAGTTAATACTGGAGCACCATCTACTGTCTACTAAATATCTATTAACACGTGTTTAAGCATCAATCTTGCATTCACACCAAAACCTCTCTCTGACCACCTTTCTCTGATATGACTTTTTGCCTGCCTCCTAGCTCTTGTCTCTGGTATGAAGGATGGCCATCTTCTTAGATCAGGCACGTATGTGTGTGCCTCTGACGGAGGACTTGGAGAAAGCAAGGTAGAGAAGAGCTGCATTTGTTTGATCAGCAGGGAGTGAAGATGGACAGGAATGAAGTAAGGCAACCTGGCATCAGACACAGTAGGTGTCTGATCAGACACAACAGCCCCACATACACAAGGACAATGGTATGGATCTCTCACCAAGACGGACCAATGTAAAAGCAAACACTTTCCAAAATTTCTATGAGAAAATGCAGCATTATTTCTCCTCATCTTCCTGCAGGGCAATGGGGAGGCAAGACATGAGGATGCCTTAGGATTTTAGCTTTTATATTTTTCATATATTTGTAATCCTACAGTTCTTTAGTGTATAACTCTAAACTCCATATACAGTGTTAGCTACTGTTCTCCCATTTTGGTCGGACACAACAATTCCTCTCTAGGCCTGGAAATCAAGGACACCTTAGTGTCTCAGGTCCCAAGAAATGTAACAAAAATGAGTTGGAGGGGAGCAAACTTGGAGTAAATGACTTCATTACCTGAAGCTGTAATTGGAAGATTAACCCCCAATACGCAAACGGACCAAACTCACAGAAATAGGAAAACTCATGTCCTGTCATCCATTTTTGGGTGTAGCCCCTACAGAGGCTTCGTCTGCCCTTAATGTACCTGAAGGGCCTTCAATAAATATAACAGCTTTTTATTCCCTTAATTTTCTCTGACCTCTGTTTTTAGGTAATTCCAAAAAAGCATCAATGGAACAAAGGAAAATCTTCTAGACCAATATTTCAGACTTTCCACAAGTTCAGGCAACTATTGTAACACCAATTAGGCTGGTTGCATCCATTAAAACTATTGTACTAATTACAGCAGTGCATCACAATTCAAGACTTTTGGCAATGACAGTGGTAGAAAATTAGGAATGTAAAATAAAAGTTTGATCTAAAGTGCCATGACCTATGGTTCTAAATGCCAGCCTATAATGCTTATCTTCCACCTTCTGATTACAGGAAAACGGTGAGGGAAAAAATGAGGCTATGGAGAGAGAAGAAAAAGAAGCACAAAAGAAATTGTGGCTAACAGAGGTTAAAAACAACAAGCAAAACCATAATAAAAGTAATAAAAAATGAAAAATTATGACTTTTGACTACATATGACTACATAATACCGAGAAGTGTGTTGAGAGAAATCTATAGCTGCAAGAGGGAGGTGAAAGACTCATTTGTGAGACAAAAAGTATGGGAGAAGATAAAGAAGGGGCAGAAAAAATACATAATAAATGTACAAAATGTGTTAGAAGAACAAATGCAAAAAGAAGAACCTAATTTGTGTGATATAGCAAACAAACTGCAAGTATTTAAAAATTAAATATTCTACTACTCCATTAGGTCAGAAGTGTATGCGTCCAAATTCAGGTACGACAGAAATCTAAGGTTTACTGTCTCAAACATACATTTCACTGTCTACTTTAACGACCTTCAGATAAAAATTTTGAAACCCCAAAAAACTAGGTTCTTGGGCCTTCTTGAAGTTTTTTTTTTTTTTTTTTTTTTTTTTTAACAAAGTTGCATCTGCGCATATAGGGCTGAGAAATAACTGAAGTTTTCATTCTGGTTCATTACATGTGGATGCTCCAGGAGAACTCTAAAACATTTTCTTGTAATATCTACCTTCAGCAGAAGCATTACTGTCTAGAATTCTGGATGCAAGAGTCGAGAAACAGGCAGATTCTTTTCCCAACACTTCTTGAGAGACAAAGTTCCTGGCCTATCTCTCTGCCCAGAAGAGAAGCTCTGTGGACATTCAGTGGGACAGTAACTCCTTTGTTTCACATTTAAAAAGTTTAAGCTTTTCCTACAATTTCTATTTTGTTCTGCAAAACAGTTAGTTACTGTTGAAATAAGTGTTTTATAATTGCCTTCTGTGGATTTGACCCTTGGAATGCATTTGGAGAACAACATGATCCAAACTTGCTGTAGAAGAGCGTTGCACCAAACAGACAGTCTCCAAGATTTTCCAAACAAAAAAGTGTTTACAATTTTATTGGAAAAAGAAGAAAATTTTCTGCTCCTCTAGTTTTTTTCCCCTGTATTTCTAAAGACTTTCCTCTTAAACGTCATCAATAGCCTACTGGAACCTGTGCTTTTTTGGTTACTGGACCAGAAACATCACAGGAATTTGTTGGGCTGTCTCTGAAAGTGCTGCCAGAAGACAGGGATGAGAGAGGTAGAGGATGACTGCAGGAAGTTGAGGTCTAGGACAAAAAGCCTGATCTCTCTCTATCAGATGGAGGCAGAAGAGTAATGCAGCAATTTGGCATTAATTCAATGGGGCTGAGAGCTCCTGCTGGGAAATCCTCCGAGATCAGAGCTATGTGGTACTTGACACAGTTTTCTTCTAAACATATTTTATCATGCTGTAAATGTAGTCTATTTAGTTTGGAAATATAACTCTACTGAGTAATCTTCCAAATAAATGCAATGGGTTTTCTTTCTTTGGGAACTTGATTCCTATTAAAAAGAGACATTTTTAAAGCTCTGAGTATGTCTTGGCTCTCTCTTACTCTCTCTTGAAAATACTGATGCTGTGCCTCTTCAGAAAGTACTTTTTTGTGTAAAGCAGCACCAGAAAATAATCTTACCAGACATAGGATGCAGAGGCTTAGACAAGATCTCTTTGGGGGCTTAACTGATTGTTGGTAGCAGCAGCAACGCAAAATGCAAAACCTCTTGTCAAAGAAAGGTTATCTGTAGGTGGCTGGCTTTAGAGAAGAACATGTCTCTATCTTCTTCAGCCAGCTACACACATCACTCTGGCATGTACTGTTGTAGATAGATGTTGGCTTCTTCAGATAACACATCTATCATCATGCAAATTAGAGCAATCAGTGACACCTTAGTTATCAATAATTCTGTTACTCAGGGCAAAACATGCAGTTTCAGCTGCTTTGGGTCAAGAAGTGGCATCAAAAATATGTCTTGGATCAAAAAAATGTTTGGGGATGATGGAATGCATGCACAAGATCACCTTCTAGTATATCACACATCTGAATATGATTAACTGCTATTTGATTGACGTAATTCCATACGGTTATTGCTCATAATGACATCAAAATAAAAATTGGAAATTATGTAGTTTTCCAATTAATAAACCAGGATTTTTAAATTAAAAATTTAGATAACCAAATGTTTGGCTAGCTACAAATCTCCTGTCTACACTTCTGAAAACTGATTTTGACTTTTATTCCAATTATATGGTATGAGATCACCATGTGAAATTGATGCCAGCAACATTTTCCTCAGCTTGACCTCACCGTGCTTAGGGCTATGATATTTCAAAAGTAGTGGCTTAATTTTGTAATCTCGTACTCTTGGGACACTTAAGTTACAATTATGGAGGCTAATTAAGTGACAAGGACTGGATTTCTGGGTGGCGTAAGATATTTATTCATCAATATGCAGTACTTTTTATCATAGAATCATATCAGAGACTAGTTAAAGTTGGAAGAAAGATAATATAGTTCCACATATCCCACCATGGTTGAGAACACCTTCCACTAGACAAGGTTGCTCAAAACTCCATCTAACCTGGCCTAAACACTTCCAGGGATGGGGCATCCACAACTGCTCCAGGAAAACTTCTCCAGGAAAACTGCTCCAGTGCCTCACCAGCTGCAGAGTAAAGAACTTCTTCTTATTATCTAATTTAACCTACTGTCTTTCATTTTGAGGACATTATACCTTCTCCTATCACTCCATGCCTGTGTAAAAAGTTCCTTTCCAGCTTTCCTGTGGGATCCCTTTAGGTACTGGAATGATGCTGCCAGGTCTTCATGGAGACTTCTCTTTTCCAAGCTGAGCCCACCCCAGTTGTCTCAGTCTGTCTTCATTGCAGAAGTTTGTCCCCATCACCAACAAAGATGCTAAAGAGCACTGATCCCAGGACTGACCCCTGAGGAACATCACTGGTCAACGGTCTCCACTTCGCCACCAAGCTGCTGAGCTCAACTCTTTGAATGCATTCATCCAGACAACTTCTTATCCAGTGTCCATCAAACCCATGGCTTTCCAGTTTAGAGACCAGGATGTTGTGCGAGACGGTGCCAAATTATTTGCATAGGTCCAGGTAGATGATGTCAGGTGTCCTTCTCTCATCCACCAGTGCTCTAATCGTCTTGTAAAAGGCCACCAAATTTGCCAGACATAAGTTTCCCTCAGTGAAGCCACAATGGCTGTCATCAACCATTTTTTTACATCTTGTTTCCTTTTGCACTGTTCTGGTGCTTGCATTCTCACCTCCTGTGTGGATAAACTCATACACTTGCAGAGTGAAGTACTCAATATGAAGATAGGAGATCCATGTCTTTGACAAAGAACTGGATACCAAACTACTGAAATCCCAAAGTACATAGGACGTATTCAGCAGAGGTTGCTCAGGATGTGCACTTGAGTGAGGACTTGACATGGTGGGCAAACACAGATTGCCATGAAGTTATCAAGTATTCCCTCGGTGGTGTCTGTGGGTAAGCAGTTGTGGGGTAGAGTTCTGTGTGTTTTGCACTACAGAAACATGTGGCTATTTTCTCATCCCCAAGGGCATCATGGGTGGAATGAGGGGAAGAGCTGGTGCTGCAGATCCTTTCCCTGTGTTCTCCCCACAGGAGATGGTGGGGGTGCAGAGACAGATGAGTACATGGAGTGAGGGGTGGTTGGACAGAGGATCTGTCTCATGGACTTACAATGCAAGCGGAAGGCTAGGGACATTCATTTTGCTCCCAGGGCAGCACTGCATGTACTAAGTTAAAGATCAATGCAAGCTTCTCCTTAAAAAATTTCAGTGAGGTTGGGTTTGTCTTAGTACATTCACCTCCTTCTCATTGTTCTCATGGACATCGGACAGCAGTCTGCCTCTGTTTCCATGACATAGGTCACAGTATGTGTCATGGGGAGAGAAGTGTAGGACATAGTTCAAAAATAGTCTTTTAGTTATTCTTCAGGAAGATCATGTTTGTTGTGTGAGTTTCTCAGCTCTCATAGGAAATTGCTGGGTTTTGTTGTGCGTGTATTTGTTTCGTTTTGTTTTTTTATGAGTACATCTGCTTAGCATCTGAATTTCTAAATAACTTAAAAGTAAATAAAACACAGGGTTAACCCGTGTGAGGCCATAAGTCTGTGGGTACTTAGGAAGTGAATTTTGAATTGCTTCACTTGTTCTGCACTATAGCAATGACTATTTCCATGTGGCTCTTTATATATGATCTGAAAACACAGGAATGTGGAACTGAGATTAGCATGATCTGCAGCTTTATACCTCTCTGTCAACTGCACTTCAAAACAGTTAGCTTTACAGAGACATCTTCAGCAGCTGAAGGAAGTATAAATGATCAGTAAGTAGAAATAACCATAGGAAAAGATGCAGATAACTATTTCTTGGGACACACATATACTGGTGATTCAGCAACATAAACTTGAAGCATGAGTCTGCAGATAGCACTAATGCCATTTCTGCAGTTTGGAAGATGGCTCCTCTATACCTGAACTGTGTCCATGCAAAGCCAAGGATTCTCTGGGCTGTGCATCCAGTTGCTGTGTGACTGCTCTCTGACTCTCTGTGAGGTGACAGACACCCAGCCACAGGTTCACATCCCACAGAGAAGCCATAGAATCACAGCTGAGTTGGAAGACACCCTCCAGGATCATAGAGTCAAATCCCTAGCTCTGCACATGACAATCCCCAGCCCCATCCCGTGCTTGTGGAGTCTGAGGCTGGCAGATGCACAGCTGCCTATGGCCTTCCTCATCAGAACATGGAGTGTAGCCAGTGATTTTTAAGCAAATGCATGGACCAAAAATGCATTAAAAAAACAATGCAATAAATGATATATTCCTAAATTTCAGGATAGTTTTGGTTTTTAACACATCAATAATATCTTTTTCATTGTGGGTTTCTTAGGTACTTCTGAATTAGGAAATGCTGCAGGTGAGCATGTCAGACTTCAGATTCTAGCTGATATAAACTAAGGCATCTTCACTTGCAGTGTAAAGTTTCCACAACCACATAAACTTATAGAAAATTTGGTCCAAGAAATGTAGAAGAAATAGCTGACAATGCACTAAAATACATTCACCTTTCAAAGAGTCTCTAGTACGACTCATGGACTACAAGTTACCAAAAGTCCAGATTAACTCCTACCTATCCAATAAAGTACTAAGACAATTTGAAAGTACTAAGACCATTTGTTTCATGGCTTTTACCAGATTGCAAGTTTTCACAGGGCATAATTACCACTGGCAACCAGCAAATATCACCCTTGACTTCTTTCGAGGACTCATGCCAGTGACATACTTTACTGGCTTCTGACACCAGACATCAAGACTTAAACCTTCATGACAACTTTGGGAAATAAAATATCTGATACCTCAGAGTTCACTGCGTAAAAACATTCTCTCTCAAATGGAATATCAGATTGAGCAAAATTCTCACTGAGAAGTGTCATTGAAGATGAGAACTATGCATGCCCATCTGTGAAGCCTAATTCTGGACTACTTATAAGTAACTTAAAGTACCATCTCAATTGTAAAAAGCAATGAGAAGAATACACGGTAAAAAAAAAGAAAAAAGAGGAAAATCTCAGCTTATGTGCAGACTTGGAAAAACCCCTAGAGGCATATTACTCAATCCCTATGTCCAAGATCTTAATACACCACAAAATGTGGTGAAGAAAAGAATTTCCTGTTACTTTCATCTGTATGTACACATGTAGGATATAGAAAAGTTCAGTTTAGTATTATATAGCAGCCCACTGCATAAGCACAGGTATACTAAAATAAAGCTACATTTTTATTCATGTGAACATGTCTGTTCTCCAGGCAGGAAATTCTGACACAGGAGTTCTTATTTTGATTTCTTTGTATACATGCAAGTTCTGATTTTTATCTTGGAGTTCATAATAATGTACAGCCAAAAACTTACCTATTTTTCTTTACACTCCAGTTCGTAAAGTACACTAAATTCTGCAGGAGTCCCTCGGGACCTACTAGGAATGAGAAGCATTTTGTTTTTCCAAATGGTCATGTAAAGCTTATTCTTTATTGATTATTGATGATCTATAGATTCAATCACAGAAATAAGTGTTTATAAGTTCATAATTTTTTTGGCTAAACCGTAATGATTCTTTTCTACACAGGAAAATCTAGCTGCCACAGAGGGATACAAGACCCTTGCACTCACTGTGGATTTTTTATGTGGGGACACGCATGTTAATGAGTATCAGACAGAGGTTTCTAAACCAAGAGCAGTCTCTGAGATGGTGCTTGAGCCTGTGGGGTACACCAGGGTCTTCTGGGTCCCCTCTTACCCTGTGAACAGGATTGCGCATACTCTGTTTGCCTTCTATACTCCAGAGAAACATTCAGATGCCTTCTTTAGTCATTGGGATTTCCCCTAAATTCATTTTCCTTTTTCTTTCCTTTCTCCCTGTCTCCTAGTTCCTTCTTTGATATGACATTTCCCTGCAGTAATCTAATCTCTTTGCCCTCTGAGTGTTGAGCAAACGAACATAAATGGCAGGCTGGCCCTCATGCAGGCTCATTTTGCTGTTAAAGAAGAAATACGAGAAAATAACTCTGCAGATGTTCTCACAGGAGACTTTGGGACATACTCTTTAAGATCATTGGCTAGCCTGGCTAAATCTGTCACCTTTTCTTATATATAAACACATCTTATTTGAGACATTTGTCTATAGAAAGTTGTCCAGACCCCTGTCGAACAGCTGGCGCTTTGCAGCAGCAGTCTCTAAAGGCCTCAAGCCTGGTAAATAATTTTTAAATATATCCATGCAGGACTGTCGGTTTGTTTGAACCGTTCAGCTGATTCAGCACTGGAGCAATGGAAAGGCTGATTAATGGTTTGCTTATTTTACAGACTAACAGCCCACAAGCCAATTGCCCACTAATATTTCCCTGATGAGTGCAGGCTTATTTCTGTGTTGCAGTAGGTTGCTGAGAAACTAAACTCCTGCATTCCCAGACTGTTCATGATTTCGGTAATAACTGCATGAAATGGAGTGCCTATTATTGTATTTAAACTTAGCATGTAATCCTGTTTATTTACCATAGGTCATAAAGTTGACTGAAAAACTTCCCAGAATTTAATTTCACCATAAAAATAATTTTGACATTAAATTAATGGGAAAAAAATAAAAAAGAGATTGTTTCATTTAAGGACAAAAGAAATAGAAGTAAAAAATGGGGTACAAAAGGAAAAGTACAATGGCTGATTGACATAGGCTGTTGCTACAGTTTGTACAACAAAATATTACTTTCCCAAATAATTAATTTTCTTCACTTTTTAAAAAAATTCAGCAGTATTAAAATTATTTGTTTCTACTTTCCAGACATTTAGTATTTCACTGTACAAGTGGAGACTGACCTGTACTACAGAAGGTGGTTTTGAAGTTCATTCTAAAGGATGAGATAAAAATGTGATAAAACATAGAGGTTTTCCCTTTTCATCTCTTCCAGAGCTGTAAATGAAAACTTTTGTTATGTACTAATCCAGTGTTTTCAGGATTTGAAGAAAAAATATTTGCTTGCTCTTAATAAATGCAAAGAGAAATATGGTACTGCAATTTCAAACCCAAATGGAAAAGACAGAAGGAGGGACTGGGTCACATTATTTACATTTTTGTTCTGTTTTCAGCTTCCCTTGTGTCTAAAGAACTTAGAATTTCTTAGAAGATCATAGCAATACCAAAGTTCCATTTTAAATGCATTTGTAGCTCAAAAGGGCTGGGAGGGTGTTGGGTTGGGGGAGTTTATTAGGTTTGTTTTTTAAACATCAGCCATTTAGGCTGTATACCAAGTGTGTGCTTCCTGAAACTGTCATTTCGAAGGACAAGGATGAAAAAAAAGCTGCAAACCTCTCGGAAAGCTTACAGACTACATGTTTGTCATACTTAAACTTTTACCCTGATTTTCCAAAAAATCACTGGTGGAATTCTTGGACCACTCTCCCTACCATTACTTTCACCTCTTCCTTGCTTTTTGTTAAGGCTGATGAATTCAAGTCCATAAATTTCAATGATCAGCGCAAGCACAGCCCAACAAGATATTGACTGCCATCAGTTCTTTCCATAAACTCGAGGGAACTGAAGTATTCAACACTTTGCAGAAGCAGGTTCATTGCTGCAGCAGGGCCAGGATGAATCCCATACTGAAGTCTAAGGAAATCACAATTTATTCAGGCCTGGTTATCACCACAGCCATGGAAGAATCATGAAATGCCGTTTGCCTTTGAGAGAAATCTTTCAGTCATGCCCAAAACAGGCACAGAGCAGAGAGCTGAAAACTGAAGACAGGCAGTTTGTTTCCTAGGAGAAAAATTGCAGAATCACAGAATTGTTTAGGTTGGAAAAGACCTTAAAGATCATTGAATCCAGCCCCTAACTGTGCACAGAGATGTCCACTACAAAACCATGTCCCTAAAAGCCACATCTAAACACCTTTTTAATATCTCTGCCAGTGGTGACTCAATCACTTCACCAGGCAGCCTTTTCCAGTGCTTTTGGGGAAGGATTTTCATAATAGCCAATATAAATCTCCTTGGTGAAAATTAGAATTATAGAATCATAGAGTGATTCAGGTTGGAAGGGACCTTGAAAATCATGTAGTCCCAACACCCCTGCCATGGACAGGAATATCATTCACTAGATCAGGTTGCTCGGGGCCTCATCCATCCTCTCTTTGAACACTTCCAGGGTAGGGCATTCACAGCATATCCGGGCAACCTGTTTCAGTGCTTCATCACCCTCTAAATAAAAATTTCTTCCATTTTTCTAATCTAAATTTCCTCTCTTTCAGTTTAAAACTATTACCCTTAGTCCTGTTACTATCTACCCACACAAAAATTCCCTCTCCCTCCTTTATATAAGTCTCCTTAAGCTGCTGGAAAGTCACAATGTGGTCTCCCTGATGCCTTCTCTTCTCCAAGCTGAACAACCCTAGCTCTCCCAGCCTGTCTTCATAAGAGAGGTGTTCCACTCCCCTGATCATCTTCATGCTGTCCTCTGGACCAATTGTAGAAGGTCCATGTTTTTGTTGTGCTAAGAATCCCAGGGCTGGATGCAGCACTACAAGTGGGGTCTCACAAGGACAGAGGAGAAGGACAGAATCACCTCACTTGCTCTGCTGGCCATGCTGGTTTGGATGTAACCCAGGACATGATTGGCCTTCTGGGCTGAGAGCTCTGACTGTTGACTCATGTGCAGTTTTTCAATGACAAGAACCACCAAGTTCTCTCTAGCAGGGATGTTCTCAATGAGTTTTTTCTCGTCTGCACTCATGTCCAAGATTGCCCCGACTGAGGTGCAGTCCTTGACTTGGACTTGTTAAACTAAATGAGGCTCTTGTGGGCCCACTTCTTAAGCTAGTCCAGGTCCCTTTGGATGGTATCCTCTCCTGTTGCGCTAACTTCATCACTGAGCTTCAGGTCATCTCCAAACTCGCTGAGGGTGCACTCAATCCCACTGTCTGTGACATCGAAAAAGATACTGAAGAGCACTATTCCCAAGACAGAGCTCTGAGTTCTGTGGACAAAGAGCGATTGACCACAACTCTTTGGTGGGGTCCATCCAGCCAATTCCTTATTCACTGAATAGTCCATCCACCAAATCCATATCATGAGAGACCACATCAAAAGTCTTGCAGAAATCTAAATGGATGATGTCAGTTGGTCTTCTCCTGTCACTGTTGCCGTCATTCCATTCTGGAAGGACACCAGGCTGGTCAAGCATGATTTGCACTTGGTAAGGCCATGCTGGCTGCCTTGAGTCCCCTCCTCATCTTTTATATGCCATCACACAGCTTCTAGGAGGATCTGCTCCATGGTCTTCCCAGCCACAGAGGTGAGGCTCCCAGATCTGTGGTTCCTCAGATCTTCCTTTCTCCTCCTTTTAAAATTGGGAGTGGTGTTTCCTTTTTTCCAGCCACCAATGCCTTTGCCTTGGCTTTTCAAATATGACGGAAATTGTCTTGGCAACTGCATCAATCAGTTTCCTCAGGACCCTGAGATGTATCTCATCAGGTCCCATAGACTTGGGGCTATTCAGCTTCATCCAGTGGTCCTGAACCTGCTCTTCACTTACAGTGGGAGGGACTTCACTGCTCCTACACCCACCCAAAGGATCAGGGATTTGACAGACATAGGAAGCCTGATTGCCAGTGAATATTGAGACAAAGAATTGCATACCTCAGTCTTCTCCATACCAGTTGTCACTTCCTTGAAGTAATTTCCTGTTGTCCTATCTCTTGCTACCTGTGTGAAGAGACCAGCTTCTGCTTCCCTACAACATCATCTTGGACAGTTGTAGATAGCAATAAGGGAACTGATACGCTAAAATCTGGAAGTGATAGGAGTGTGACTAGAAGACACTCTGTGCAGCACCACTTGGCAGCTATAGCACAGATAACCAAGGAATTATGTGGGTTAATTACAACTGAATCACTAACCATAAAATGACACACGATCAAAACCAAAGACTGCCAAGTGGATTGATTTCCAAAAGCTGCAAATTTCTAGGAAGTCAGTTTCTGCAAAGTGTCAGAAAAACAGAAACTGGGAAAACCAGGGACATTCCAACCATTAAATCTTCTGAAATAGTTAGACATCTGTTCCCAGAGAAATGAATGAGTCACTTATCAATTGTCATGTGCTCTACAACCCCATCACTACCACAGCCCTCAAGAAATTAGGTTAGTAATAAATCCTGTATTTTAAACAGGAAATGATTCTTCAGCTGGGGATATCTAAAAAAGAAACAAGCTGCTGTCTTCCAAATGGCACGTAGTGAAATGACTGTGCTCCTCTTTCAACCCTAGAGAAGTTTAATGGCTTGACTCTGCTGGCTTAGTGTCATTATGAGATCTGTTGGGGCAGGGGCAGGTTGTGAAGTCAATGTTATGCAACTGAGATGGAGATGACAATGTGTTTGGACTCTGGGGTGTGAAGGGAAGTATCAGGGACACTGACCTGGTTGCTTCAGAGATTTTTTTTGCCTTGCTATAGTTCCTGGCTGCAGCCTGCAGCCTCTCTGCTCTTGATGCGCCAAGAGACAGCAGATCAGCCATGTAAGGCAAAGGTCATGGCTATACTTCGGTCAACAGAAGGCAAAGAAACTTACGGAAAACTCCTTCCTCTGCCTTGTCTTCCCTTCCAAATACTTTGTGCTTTCCTGACATACAGATTACAGGAAAACAGAAAAGATGTATGGACACTCTCAATGGGATAAACAGATTCTAACAGACAACAAGGTAGGGGATAGAGACAATCATTTGATTATGTGGTGAATAATAGTTCTGCAAATTATTAGGAGTCTGCTGTCAATTAAAAAGGTCAGAGCTGGAGTGTAGCAGAGCAACTTTCTTGCTTATAAATATTGAAGGCTAAACTAACCTTGGACCTAATCTCTCTCATGCACAAACTCTGTGTGAAACAGTAAGTGTTTTGAGGTGGATTGAGCAGCATCCTGTTAGGTATGCAGAGATGGGTCTTTTCTCTGCTTGTGTTCCCTCATGTCCCTCAGGACATGATTGATGATTACAATCATCAGTCATTCAGCAGCTTTACAGACTGGGAGACACATTCTTCTTACTTCGCTTAGGGGTGATTCTCTGTTAAGGACTTTACACTCATTCTAGCACTTAGATGTCATTGTTATGCCATGTCAATGTGAAGCCTTCTGAATCTTTTCCTGGCTGGTAGCTTACAAGTAAAGTCTTTAGAGTATGCTTGCGTCTTCCTACAGTTTGATGCTATCAAGTAAATTTGTAACGCTGATGATAAACTACTAGCAAATGAAAATTAGCTCAAATACTTTTAGGCATTGGTGAGATGTGAGTCTAATTTTTTTTTTTTAGAATGCATAATGCGCTCATTCAAAAAAAACCCAACAAATAAAACAACTGACCTAAGATCTATTATCCAAACTGACGAAGTACTTGTTTCGAAATGCACCTTTCAGCAGTTAGAAAGGTGTTAGAACAAATTGCGTAACAGCCATGCATATCAAAATTTTAATTAAGAGACAGACCTTTTTAACAAAGAAGCTGGTTAATAATGAGAACAAAACACTATGCAATGAGATTGATTCTTAGTGTCTGAAAATTCACAGTCAAAACTGAATTCAAAATAGGAGATTTAATTGAATGCAAACTGAACGAAAAATGGATGAAACATCACGGCTTGTGACAAAAAGAATAGGAACCCAATGGTTCCTGGTGGTCTGGAAGTCTGTAATGGAGCACAGTATTGAAAGATGCTAGTTTTCTTAAAATACTGTTAAACTACCAAGTCTGTTTCAGCTACCTTTACTGTCAGTAGTACATGACTTACTCAGCACCCTCTGCAGACTACCGCATTTTAAAATGGAGATTCTCCTCCAAAACTTGTCAACGGCAATATTTCTTTTTTTTTCCTTTTACTCCTTGTACTTCACATTTTCCTCTATTATCTTACTGCATTTGAACATGCTGTTAGACTGCTGTTAATTTTATTACTCTTTTGGTATTTGTCTATGTGTAAGGTTCTTAGGGCCAAAGTTTTTGCTCAAGTTTTTATCTTCTTTATAAATTGGCTGTATTACAAATTTGGGCATGCTACTGCTAATCTTTCTTTTCTGACAGCAATACTTTGCCAATGACAGTAAAATTTTCTGGTTCAGTTCAGAAATCTTTGATCTGAACCCACTTATTCAGTCCATTGGACTAATTGCATAAAAAACCCCCCAGACAATTCCCTAAGTCTAAACTATATGTGTAGAGAGCAGAGCTGAGTCCTGCTTGAAGAAACAATTCAATAGGCATTAGTTTTCATTCATTTTTCAATATTATTCTTTTGTTTCAGTCTGAAAGAAAGAAAAACCCAACCTTTATAAACTCCTGAGTAAACTCTGACTGGTTGCTGCTCAGAATGCTTTTATCCTGTTTTGTGGGAAAATAATCTGTGGTTTTATGTTTGAGTAGAAACTTTTAGATAAGTGTTCTCAAGATGGGATTTTCAAACACATACACACACACACACACAAACACACGCACGCACACTCTGCTTTCTGCTTCATCACTCTACTCTGACAGTTCTGGAACAACCAGACTGTAGGTGATCAAAGCTTGTGACACAACACTTCATGGAGACAGGTGACACAGATTACAGACAACCGTTACAGTTCTGTGGAACTGCACAGGCAGCTGCATCTCTCTGACATTTCCTCTGCCTTTAATTTTAATATCACTTTTCCCAAGCAAGTTTGGAATTGCTTCAGTTTGCTTATGTTGATGGCTGAGCTGAGCTATGCAAAATTTTTATTTTCAAATACAACTTCGTTACCGGCATTTGGATTTCATTAGAAGCATGACCTGGAGCCATTGCTTGTACATTTTCTTAATTGCACAAATCACTCAAATGAGCTTCTACAATACACATTTCCCAATAGCAGCATGAGAATCTCACAGTTTCTCATGAAGTCAGTTGAGACAAAACACAACAGCTTTTGAGGAATGCTAAAGAAGGAGAAAAGAGATTCAAGTACAGGAAGTAATGATGGGCTTAATGAAAACGTAGCAAGAAGTTCTCATCATGTTTTCCTTTAATAACAATGTGGGCAGGGTAGTTACTTTATAAACATAATTGAACAAACTGGAAAATCATGAAAAAGGGTTTAATGCTCACAAGACAAATTAAATCCATGGATTTCACTTTAAAAAGTTTTACTGAAACAAAGAGCTTAGCAGGATGCAAAGCTTGAATTACACAGTCATAGCATGTTAAGAAAACTAACCAATTTTTAAAAAGACAGAAACTCTCCTGATTGAAGCGATAACCCAGCCCAGAACACCTAAAACTACAGAGTACCTTAGCATGGTGGCAACTTAAATATTAAGTGTAATGTTCTGGTTTGTAATTTTCATTTCCAAGTTTGAAGTGAAGTTCAAAAGTTAGTGAAAAATCTGTGTGTCCTTTGATACATATGATCAGCTGCCAGCTGCTGCCTTGGATCCCTATCACACAATCTGTTTTGGGGGAACAGATAACAGCTACTCTTCTTCAAGAAACAAGACTACCACTGCTAGCCAGGGTGGCATCAGTTATGTTGAGGTCTAGGTATTCATTTGGTGAGCTAAATTCCTTAAAACCGAATGAAATGGTTACCCACAAACTGGTTAGCAGCAATTCATCAAGAACCCAACTCTACTAAAGGCAAGAGAGATATGAAGGTAAAATATATCTTTTCCAAAGCCAAGGAGAGCACCTTCAAAGCCTGTTCTTACAACCATCCGTCTAAGACTTGCTCCTCAAATGTATGCGGTCTCAGTCTTTTTCAACACAGACATTTTCTCTGCAATCAAATTTTTCCTTGCTGGCCTTACTGCAGCAACTGTCTGCAGAGAGGCTGATATTGGAAGGCAGGGACTCTGTTGTCACTGTATGTCAGATTTGCTTAGTTTTGCAGTGTGTCCACCTGATGTTCCTATTCTTGCGGAAGCAGAAATGACTTGAACAAGGCTGGTCTTGCAGTCTGTGCTGTTTTCTGTGTTAAACAGCTTGGCTGAGAGCAGCTGTTGAGTAGAACCGACAGTGGCCTAATCCACACAGCTGCCACTGACCACTGATAAATTCAGTACAGAAGGAAGCCTGAGTAACACGTGTAAAGCCACAAACACAGAAGTGAAAGCACAAGTGGGTTTGTCAGAAGTCTTTACGGACTGCTAGATGTGAACAGATTTCCCTTCTGTCATGCAAGTGAACGTGGAACAATGTATGGATATTTTCAAACTGTGCTTCCCAGAAATCAGTTTGTAAATGTTGACTGGTGTGGGGTAACTAGTACAACTAGTCACTTTGCAGTAAGCAAACACCCACTTTGAAAGCATAACTTTCAGTAAATGTCTGTAAGATATTATTATGGATCCAAGTTAATATAGAAATGGCAGAGCAGCTGTGTTTCAGTTAGTATTCACACAGTCACTAACAATGAGAGGCTGAATTTCCTTACCACTACTTGTATGACTGAAATGTGGCTATCTTTTAGACAGGTGTCTTTAACTAGAAGACAGCATATGTGTATAAAGGAACAGAGGCTGATCCTCTTAGAGCTGAGATTTAATATCCCTTAAGGGAAAAATTAAATGTCATCAAGAGGAGATTTTAATTGCCGTAACTATGAACTACAGATTCCAGATAGGTGTCACTTTCTACTGAGTTATTTTGGAATTCAATGTAAGAGACAATTAAATAAAAACCCATTAGATATATCCATCAATATTTTGTGTAGGGGGTTTTCTGTATTTTCTTAGTCATATCATAGAATCACAGAATCACAGAATCGTAGAATCGTAGAATCATAGAATCATAGAGTGGCCTGGGTTGGAAGGGACCTGAAAGTTCATCTAGTTCCAACACCCTGGCTATGGGTAGAGACACCTCCCACTAGACCAGGTTGCCCAGAGCCCCATCAAGTCTGGGTTTGAAACTTCCAGGAAGGTGGCATACACCACTTCTCTGGGCAAATATCACCTAGTAATTTAATCATCCAGTCATCTTGCATCTCATCCTCTTGGAAAACATCTTTAAGTATGGATATCTACTCTTCCTCTAGTCTTCTGAATTTAGCTCTCGGTCCATTTTTTTTGTATGGTCACAGAGTGTATATCAATAACACTAGGACTTGCATAGAAATGTTGACATCCTTTAGGAACTGAAACAGAAAAATGATATCAACTATTTCCAATTCACCACTATTGAAGAGCTGGAACACATTTTCCAGAAAGGACATCTCTGACATGGGCAGTTTAAGCTTTCTGTAAATTGAAGAAAGAAGCACCTTAAATAAAGGAAGACAGTATTTTATTCTTGTTCTCCAGTCTAGTTTGCTGAATTAAACACTATGAGGTTTGCTGGTCTGGAATAACTTGCAACTTTTCAGTACCTGGGTAATCTGCAGAGAAAATAAGGGAGACATTATCCTGAATAAAAAGTCACCTTGTATTTGTTGTCAATAGATCAAAAGACTACAAAGTAAAGTTGACAGATAGTCTTGATTTAGCCAAAGATATGATTTTCCGATTTGAAAAAAAATGCAAAGGTGTGGAAAGTTAGCTTTTATCCTGCCTAACAAGGTATAAAGAATCTGGTTTTGTACAAAGTCGTTATTGATTGCAGAATGTCTATATTGTCTATAAAATATACTAGAATATGCAATTTTAAAGGTAGCCACAACTTATACAGAAAACATGCTTACAGAGGTAAGGCAAGGCTTTATGTAGTTAGGGAGTCCTTTTTTTTTAAAATCATCACGATGGGCTAGACCATCTATCAGATAGGTCAGTGACACCACTCTATCAAGTGTGATAGATGATCTTACAAAAACCTATCTCCTCCCAGAGATTTTGTTGCTCTCATACCATCAAACCATTGATGTTGTAACAAGGTAGCAAGAAAAAGTTATTCATAGAGGAAAAATCCAAAAGGAAGTTCCACGATAAAGCTGAGAGAGTCTTTGCTGTATCATAAAAGAGACTGCATCCAAAAGCAATGCTTATCTGCTTGATCCAGAAGACAGCTTGTCCTTATCTAACACATATTTTTCCGTAGTGTCCATGAACTGAATTTTAGTATGTGGATTATGGCCACATTACTGACACTCAATGGTTGAACAGTTGTCAGGTATTAGCCAAAAGTGAATGGTTTTTCAGCCGGACTCTCACCGGATCCAGAAAAGAAATTCGTGGTTACAAGCTGACCAAAAGACTCCAAGGGACAGGAAAAGATCCCTGACTTTCACCGGTTCTGTTTCAGAGATGAGCCTTAGTGCCTGGGCCCAGATAGAAGTCTGACAGCAGAATTAGAAAATAATCTTTTCTGGGGGCAAAATCTGGGGGAGCTGGGGAGCTCTTAGGGTAAATATCCCCCAATGCTCCTGGGGATCCTGAGGTCTTCTGCTGATGCAGTGCGCTTGAGGCTGCTTGCACTGGCATTTTATCTTCCCTGCAGCCCATTCACCGCCCTGCATGTGGCGTTGTCAGATTTCAATCTCCAGATTTAAATATAGAAGGACAGACACGGGAAGATTTGCTGTACTTGCTAGAGCAGCTCCTCACTAAGAAGACAATGTTTTTCAACCAATGTCATCTGCATCCATTGTCCATTTTGCTTATTTTTTGTAAGATTACAGTCTCCTGAGCTAGGCTGTCCCTCCTTGTTGTTGCAAAGTTCTGCCATTTCAAGAGAAAATGTCCTCTAAAATACACCAGTATGCTATGCTTCATCTTCTAGGGAAAGTAAGCTTTAAAACCCATGGTGGTTAAAGTTGTTTCTGTTGTACTCTGTCAGACTACTGAAATATCTTCTGAAGAAAATGAGTGGAGTCATAAAGATATTTTATATTCCCAAACCACTCCATCACTGCAAATTAAAAAAATTCCTGTGGTCCTCAACTGTTATTCTTGCAGTAGTTCTCAGACTGGCCAGTAAGCACACTCCTCTGTGCATGTTTTTAACATAAATATTATTGATTTTGACATGAACTCTACCTTGAAATAATGGACAGTTTATAATGAACCAGTGTTATAGATAGCATATATTTAAGACATTTTGGAAAAACTGACATTCTCTTCCTTAAACATGACCACCAACAGTCTCAACATCATTGAGAAAGAAACTGTTACTATTCAAATAAATCAAATAAATATATAATGTATTTGGTATATCTGGAAGTGGCCTGGAAATACTGCGCAACAGAATACTTGCTTTGGTGAGACTGGGCTCGTATTTTCCCAACTTGTAGCAGTTCCTTTAGGGGCTCTCTCAATTGCACAGGCTTTACCTTTGATGTATTTTGAAGCCTAGCTTTCTGTTCTCCTCCCAGGTTCTCTGTTTCCCTCAGGCTGTAGAAGGTGCAGCACGCCAGTCTTCACCCAGCTCTTCTACTACTGCTTCTGTAGAAACTTGAAGGCTTTGCCTCTGGCACTATGCCACAGAAAAAGTCATGCAGGATATCTGATTGCTTCGTTCTGCCTTCCAGACACTCAGAGAGTTTGCAGAAGGCACTTACTGCTTCACACAGGTAATAAATAAGGTAACTTTAGACACAGTGGGGTAGAATATTAGGGCCCGGAGAGGGGATCTCAGGAGAGGGGAACCATTGGTGGGAACATGCAACTGGAGCCAGAGGGAGGGCCAAATCCTGTGGTGATGGTCACAGCAAGCTCAGTGAGGTCTGCTCCAAACTCCTCACTTGCATGTCTCAGGAGGCATCTAAACCACAGCAAAGCAGGAAGCTACGTGCAGCACTTTTAACATAGAAAGAGGAAATACTTAAAAACATTTAAACACACGGTTAAACAAATTAATGGAAATAATATTCTGAAGTAAAATTTATGCATGTCCAAATGTTTCCATGGCAGATTAACTCAGTTTGCAAACCAAATATTGATGTTTTCAGCTTTAAGTTATGTTGAGGCTTGACAATAAACCTACATCTTTCTTCCAGTTTATATCTTTGTCAGGAACAACATGACCTCAGTGATTCAACAGGATAGCACATGTTGGTGGCAGCTCCATGATGAGATGGAACAAGAGACAGATTTTGGCTGATTTAGTTGCAGGTAGCAATTTTTGTTAGAAAATTTTACAGATGTGCTATGGGAAGGTGTGACGAGAAGACAGGAGGAGGAGCAAACAGAAGCCACTTTTACTCATTTGCTTCTGCAGATGGTAAGTGACAAGCCAGTAAGATCCCACAACTTCATGGCTCTGGGGAGTATTTAACTAGTGGAAAAAATGGAAGAATTGGGTTCATTGATACAGTATTCTGGACAGAACAGCAGCAATGTTGCATACACCTCAGTTGTATGAGATTTATACTTCTATTTATTATATCCCCCTGTCCTTTTGCCTTTGTACTTGGGTGCTTGTGCATGCTGAAAGACAGCTGCAGAAACAAGGCCTTACCTTTGCTGTGGAGTTAAAATCAATTTGTCTCTACTCTTGTGGATTTATAACATACTGCAAAGGGGCTCTGTTTTGAAATTCAATAGCAAAGGACTTATAGTCTTTTACTTCCTGAGTACAAGATCCCTTTTTGATATTTCATAGGAAAGAAAGTTTTAAGAGTGAGAATATTCATTCACTGAAACGATCTTGCCCAGGAATGTGGTGGAGTCCCTGCCACTGGAGGTTTTCAAGATGTGGCTGGACAGAGTGCTGGGTAATATCATCCACCATATCAACCAAATCAACCATAAAATGTTGGACCAGGCAATCTTTTGAGGTCCCTTCAATCCTGGGCTGTCCTGTGAGTCTGTGGTTCACGTATTTCTTTTTGCCCAGCTACAGAGACCTGTGACCAGCTTAGGCCCCTGAGAAACTCTGTTGTAACTACTACTTTTAAAATGAAGAGGACACTTTGTTTCAATTTTTAATTTTGTTTGTGTTTACTTGATTCTTTGCACTGTTCTAAGCATTCTATGCTACATGCTGAAGAGAAAACAAATAATGACCCTTTCCCTGTATAATTAGAAGGGATTTGGTTTAGGTCCTAGGCCATTTTGTAACATGCACTTGACCTGAAGATCAATACAGTTGACTTCCTTTTCTAGTATACTTATTGAGAAGTACTGACCATTCCCACTTCGTCTAACATACAGTGTCAGTACTCCTTGCCGCACGCCTGGGAGGCTTTGTGCATGCAGCCTTTGTGAGGCCATGTCTGCAAAACATCCTCTGCACATCATTTCCCCCTCAGAGCAGGAAATTCAATACTGCAAAAAATACGGTTCATTTTTCTGGTGAAGAAAATGGGAACTAGAAAAAGAATAATATGACACTTTAAAAAAAATGTAATTGAACTCAGTTAGACATTTTTTGAATCTTTGCCATCTGCAAATTGGGAAAAGCTATGCAGGCCTCTGCAAAGCTTGAGAGAAGCTATTGTATGGGAAGAGATCTCACACTGCTAAGTCTGAAAGACAAAGAAACAGAAATCAGCCTCTCTCTAGTTTAGATTCTGAGTCTTGTGGCTGTCACCTCTTTGGCTGATGATATGGTGGCATCTTTTGCAAAAGGTACATGAATCCAGTTGGAGTAGCCCTACAAAACAGCTCGTGGGATGCCTGTTTCCTCACTGGGTACCCCATTAAGAAAAGTGTGCCAAGGCTTCACTCCCCGGGTTCTTTAGCAGTTCAGCAACGTTCATTAGCAATTATTGTATTCTCAGAGGCTCCTTCAAGCAACAGCTCATCTAAAGCTCATTTATTCCCTTCATTAAATGCTGAGAAAGCTTCTGTAATGATTGAAATCCTGTCACTAAAAGGAGGAGGGGCAGCAGGACTATTTGCTGACCTCACACCCGTAATGGGTTTTCAGTCCTTTGTTTGTCACATTACGAAGTTAAGTCTTCTTACTGGGTCCTTGCATGAGTAACCTTGTTTTGTTGTTTTGCTTGCTGTTGAGTATAATTTACTGTGTCTTTTGGTAAGTTGATTCAGCTATTACATATGCTGTATTTGAGCAAAATAAAAATTACCTTCTGGACATAAAAAGCCTAAATAAATTTTAAAAACCCTTGAAATCCTAATGTATTGTTAAAGACTAGCCAAATGACAAAAACCGCAGCAGCCATCTTTTATGGAATGGGTTCTGTTTTCACTAATTCCACCATCACTCTAGATAGATCTGTTTAAAACAGAACACAGTGCTGTATTGTTTTGGCAGAAATTATTTTACTTCAGGTTCTGTGTTTCAATCAAATTTTGCATATAGGTTAAACAAAGAGATCTCTTGTCTCCTCTTCTACGTGCCCATTTACTCTGATCTTTTCTTAGTATATTTAATGCAAAGGCCTGCCCTAAAATGACAGGGACATTTTCATCTATACAAAAAGTAAGATTTTATGTTGTTGAAGAAGACAACCTCATCAGCAACATCCAGATTAACCACATTACAGTCTTCTTTTCACCAGACAAAAAACCCCTGATCACTCAGTCACTACCAAAGTTTTTACAGTGCTATTTCAATGATGTCTTGGAAGCAAATCTTGCAACACCTTTCCAAGCTCCTTTGGCTGGTGGGGCCAGAGCTGTGGAGCCAGGAAGGCACTCCTGCTGCCACAGGCCACAGCTGATAAGAGGCAGTGTCTCCTGGGCCACCACCTGCATGGCATGTCCAGGACAACTTTTAGGAGTCCCACAATCACCATGCCAGATTTAACCAATGTCGCTATCATTACTGGAGCTCTCCTCATGTTCAGAAAATCTTCCCTTTTCTTCTCAGAAGGTCTCCAGCTGTCGCTGGCAGCTTTAACACTATAACAAAGCACAGTTCTGTTTCAGTGTACATCTGAAGGCATGCAGCTCACATCCAGTATGCACTTGCCTCTGTGTCTCTTACACACACACACACACACACACACATATATATACATATACATACACATATACACATACACATATATATATACACACACATACGTATATATATACACATGTGTATATATATATACACATACGTACATACAGACATGTATATGCAGATGCATACACTTCTAGATATACCCCTTCACATGTCCACCCCTCTTCCCCTACTCTGGAATGGACCTGAACCATCTTTTGTGAATCTCATTCATTCAGCAGCTTCTCTTTCCCATTACACAATTCCAAGCTGTGTTGGCATCAGCGTGGAAAAAGTCTAAAGCTTCCGCCAACAAATGTCACTATTCAGAAAGCTGTGGCTGCATCCCTTTCTCCACTGACACTGCTTCATTTCCTGCTATCCCTGCCTGCATGCTGCCAAAGCCTAGTGTTAAATATGCTGGATATTGGCCTAAAAAGGCTCTAGACTTTGTTTTGACATTTTGCTGTTATCATTCTTAAGCAGTAAGATATTGTACCTTGAACAAAGAGTTAGATTTAGTAGTGTACAGCACATGCATTCCTAGCAGAGAGTGACTGGATTTTGTTATGATAACACCCCAAACTAAAATTGACAAGTGCTCAGCTTCACAACCGCTCAAGTCAGCTGTGCTTGCTGTTAATGCAGTAGACATTTCCCAGAACACACAATGGGAGACACTTCCAGGAAAAAGATAAATGTAGGAAAGATTAAAGACAGTTTCTATATGCTGTTCTGATGTTCAGGAATGACAGTGAGGGAGACAATAGACCAACAGTCAGCAGTTGATTTTACTAATAAATCAGTCAGGAGTTTACACACGCATGACAATTCCCTTTACTTTTAAAGAATCAGAAGAGATAGAGGCAATTGGAGCTGAAATATTGGCATGACACCTGATTACAGCGCATGGCCTTGTTTTCTTTGCTTATGGCTTTGCAGTTCTTTAACTGATGAGTTGAATTACCCCTTGCTGGTTTCTGAACAGCGGCTTTCATTTGGCAAGGCAAAGATCAAGACCTGCAGCCATTGCATCAGGAACATGCCCTTTTCTCTTTCCAGGAAAAAATGGGACAGTGTTTGTCTGTGCTATTGACTGCTGCACAGTTTTTGTTTGCATGTAGAGTGGGGAGTTCTCTAGGCTCCCCATGTGCAATCCTATGATCCAGTTGCCTTGTTTCCTATTACATCCAAAGGCTTCCAGATCCTACCACAGATTTTAAGGTGTGGGAATCAATGTAAGTTACACTGTCCTTGCACAGCAACACAGAGGGAACTCAGACACTTAGCATGTTATACAAGGATGAAATTAAGAACCAGGAATTAAACTAGAAGAAAAATGTCCGTCAGGAATATGGCCTTCATGGAAGTGAGCCTTCTTGTGTTGCAAAGAGATACGTGAGATTTTTGAAAACAATGTGGAATGCATGATCTTGCTGTGAGGAGGAAATAAAAGAGTAGCTCAAGTGAAATGTTATGAATTTTCCACTTTCAAAACTTATACTCCAATCTCACACAAAAGCTATGGGGAAACTGAGTTTGAGAGTACATGTCATCAGTATAAGGTAAACACATAATGAAAAGATACCAGAATTATTCCAAAGCAAAAATTACAAGCCCATAAAATTCAGATAATGACTTTTATATGTAGTGATACTCTACGGTTTTTATCATGTGGTTAAGATTAAGCCATGTTGGTCTCCTGAGCCCTAAATTAGATTAAACTATTTTAAAGGTAGATTCCTTCCAGCCCTTGAAATAGCACCTAAGGCATGATGAAAGCTGTTTCAATAACCCAAATATACCTGTTCATAATTTAATAGAAAAAAAAAATCCCAGAAGTTATATTTAAATTTGAGTTTCTCAGGTTTACTACACTTTGTCCAATTGGCAATAGTAATATATAGTGCCTCAGAATGGGATTTCAAAGTTATTATTTGCTTTTTCAGTATCTGTCCCGCTGAGGCTCTAGAATTGTCTGGACTAACTTGCGCACCTTATGATACATATTCACACAATTTCTGTGAGTTATTGCTTTAAGGAAGTCTTACATGTATGGTTATTGAATACAGAGAGCATTCAGGAAAAAACAAAGTGTTGTATTTTCTTTTAAAAATATTTTTTAATCTATTTGCTTCATATGTTTAAAAGGTCTGTACAATATATAGTGTAACTAGCTTCAACAGAAACCTTTCAGGGAAGAAGTTCTTTTCACTTTTTACAGGCAAGCAAGGAGCTGGCTTGGTCAAGATCTGAAATGAAATTTGTTGTGGAAAAGAGAACTGAACACAGCTCATAAAGTCCCAGGCTTAATCACTAGTTTTACAGATGCTTTAACTTCATGGACTTACGGATTTTTTTGTGACTTCAGAGAAAAACAAATCCGCAGAGGGAGTGTTCCGGTGCTCAGAGCGTTCTGGTGCTCATACATCAATATGACACATTCTTAAGTAAAATAAAAGGGTAACTATTCATGTAACTGTGTACAGCCAGCAACTGCATGACATAGACAACAAAACAATTTTTTTGACATGCATAAAATATTGTGTTTTTCCTCTTTTAGGGCACAAAGACTGTGTCATGATTGTAGAATTTTTGAACGTCTCCTTTCATAGCATTTTATAATTCTGTGTCTATAGACAATTCTGAAACCTCACATGAGATTTGTGTTGTAAATATCAAGTCACTTGAGCTCCTGCTGCTGAAGATACATTGGCATTAGATGCTCCAGACACTGGCACTGTGAAAATATTAAGAATGATAGATTTGGAAGGCAGAAAAAAACACCACCTACTTTTTCTAAAGTCCAGCCCAGTCAAGGCATAACTTTAAATTTCAAATCAGCTCAGGAATGTTTTAAACTTCTTTATTGCCCAATATTTTACAAGAGAGTAAGGGACATGTCCTTCTACACCTCATAAATTTGACATACTGTAGTTTGAAATCTCATTAGTCTTCAGATGCATCTTACAAACATTTAAGATCTTATGGACATGTTTTGATACTGTTACTCTCTACCAGTGCTATTTTTGCAAGCATGTGTTTTGTATTTGTCCTTTCCATGAACTCTCAATTTTGTTTAGTAAAAATATTAAACTATTTTACCATAAATCTAGGGTTTTAACTACTTTGGGGTTCTTGAGATGACTGGTGTATGCTCAGAGAACTTGTACACATAATTTTGTCCTCTGGAAGTACATTAAATACTCATAAATCATAGTGAAGTGTCTTATAGAAGAATGCCTGCTATTCTGCAGCGAAGTCTTAACCTCTTTGTAAGTTGGTAGCATATGGCATTTTAAAAGCCGTGTACAGTTAAAGCTGTGGCTTAACTTGTAGATGCAAACTAAACATCTTATCCGTAGTCCAACGGATGTGTGTATATTGCCCAAAAGAAGATTCCGTGATTACCCACTAGCACTGCTTCATTGATACAAACTATCAGACTATCTGGTAAGTTTGATGTTGTATTCTCTCTGCTCCGCAAAAGTGAAATCCCGTCCCGCCAGCTTTAAATGGGGCCTAAAGGAAGAAAGTTATTTTTGCATTTACAGAATCTAACTTAGAGATTCATACACGCATGTTGTGATCATTGATTTGTATTTCATTGGTATGCATACAATGCCTTGCTTTTTATTACACATGTTTAAGTAAAACGTAAATTTTGTCTTCCTACTGTTGGTCAATGTTGCTGTCTTGAGCATTTAAGAGCCAGGTAAACTGGAGACAATCTCTGCTGTGACCTGGCTAACATGGTTACTGGATTGAGTTATTATGGAATGGCATGAATGAGAAATGGCAAGATGTTTTACAGTAATCATCTCCCTGTTAGAAAATGCAAATCATTGATGATAAAAAATATCCATACTATTTATTTGCCCCAGGGAAAAATGCAACTGAACTTTGCCCAGAGACAAACCTTGAGGAATACCAATTTATATATGTTCACTGCAACAACATTTGAATTTAGCAGTTACACATGGAAAGGTGCTGTCCTCCTCCATGCTTGAAGCCTTTGATTTGAGCAGTTATGACTCCGAAGGTGCTGACTTCCTCCTCCAAACGTCTGAGTCACTTGTGGACTCCAGTGCGCTGAGCAGCGCCGCTGAAGGAGCTCCTGTGCTCCCTCCAGGATTTTGAAGCTCAGAAAGACTTCCCTACTCATGGCTGTGCTCAGGCCTTGAGGCACAGAGCCTGTTCAAATTATGTAAAAATCAAAAACTTACTATTTAAAAAAAAACTAGTGAATGCTATTTGATAAGACAGTACCAAAAATTTTCTATCAGCTTTTACAGTAGAAAATTTGGGATAGATGTATTTTCTTTTTTCTGCCAGGCAGAGGGAGTTTCTCCATAGATAAACCTTCTTTCAACTACTTCTGTTTCCTCAGTATATATTTGTCTAATTATCTGATCTTTCTCCAACATTTCCAAAATATAATACCTTTTTCAGCACTGTAGTCAAGGACTTTCCAGATATGTATTGGGGAGGCAATATTAATTTCCTGAAAAAGTAGCTGTTTTTCAAAACATTCTCTGTTCTGAAATTTTAATACAAAACCTTTCTCCTAAGTCCAACTTATTTCCATGGGAAGAATCATGTATCATGAAAAATGCAGAGCAAGGTCCAATCTGCATACCCCCTGGGGCTAAGACTTTACCATATGCTCTTTCCTTATGCTGCTGATCCCTCTGGTTCTCAGGGAGAAAATGCATTTCCAAAGACATCTGCAAGCATGTAGCAAATACATTTGTGAAAGTAGGGGAGGAGCTTCCACAGTAAAGTGATTCCTATGGGAAACACAGATTTTTCCTTTTTTAGATAAGAAGCTAGCTTTTAACCGAACAGCCACTGGTCATACCACTGCTTTTCAGGTAAAAGGCTATCCTATAATAACCATTTTGTTTCATTTTTTGACATTATTACTCTAAGATTTTTGTCAAGATGTGCAGCAAAACCTCCTCTCCATGGTGTCGTGGGTTGGACGGATTAATCATCTTGGCCTCAGAGCCAGACAGAGCAGATGCCATTCACACGAGTCATTGCACAGATTAAGATTTGGATTATTTGCCCTCTTTTCAGTGTTTTACAGATTAAATGCCTCAATTAGACATTATCCCTTGCTACACTGCCATTTATTTCCACCATTCCTGAACATGTCGCTGTTGGCAAGCCATATTGGGTAAGAAGATGCCAGCAAGATTTGGGTAATGGTTTCTGAAGACAGTGTATATTAGCAGTTTTGGTCTCTCTGCGGTGAGATAGGTCTGTGGAAATAATTAAGACTGACTGAGGATTCTCCAAGTGCTCTGCACTCACGTTGTGCTCCGCTATTAACCATTTGCCCTGACACCTCAGAAGAAAAGGGAGTAGAACCATGTGAGGTTTACTGTTTAGGGACTCATACTTTTCTCTGTTCATCTCTGCTCTTAACAAGATGCTCTCTGCTCTCCTTTTCACCTTTGCAGCACAAGACTGGCTTTGCTGTGTGCAAGCACATATGGTGGCTCATTAACTAGCCATCCCTACAGTTCCCTAAATCTTCCTGTTTCCTCTTCATGTTGCATTTTCCTGAACTCCTTCTCTTTTATGCCATTAATACAACGTTGACACAAAGCTTGCCAAGAAAATCCCGTTGTCCCCCCACAGGCCTTTTATTTTGGTTCATTAACCTGTCCAATGTAACTTGGTTAAAAAGTATTTTGATGTGTGTTGACTGACAAAGCCAAACTGAATATTATCCAGGCTGAACACTTCTTAGAAAAAATGAAAACCGTATTTTCTTTTCTTCCTCAGATCTAATTCTTTCTCACTGTTTTCAAGTCAGTGGATATAGAGCTGGCTGGATGAGAAGACACAAAATAAGACATTCAAAATGTGAAATATCACAGACAGCATGAAACCCTGTCCATGTGTTTGTGCATCCATCTTGTTATTTTTTCAAACAAAGCAAAGAAATCTTAACTATACACAACCAATTTGTGTTTATTTTCTAGGGAAAGCAATCATGGTTGCTACAGTCGCAGGTTTTGTGGGGGTGAAGATGAAGACACAGCTTTGTAGTTTTTTTGTTTTAAGCAGAGTCCAAAGGTAAGTGTTTACCTTCTATTCAGCTAGATATGCTTGTGCTTGTGGCTGGCTGGGGTCTTCTCTTTTAACTAGGCTGACTTTGCACAGAGCCACGTTGTACTTTTGTGTATGCAGAGTGAAGGCACTGCAAACTCAGTCTTGGTGGCAATTTCACTGCAGGGGATGTTATTAAAGAACCAGAACATTAGCTCTGCTTACATTTGAGAAATGCATTTTACATATTTGTATATACAGCATTCTTGACCCTCAGTCTTGGCTCCAAGCTTTCCAAAGTGTCCAAAACATATACATAACAGATGTTTCTTTGTTTCACACCAGTCACTGTAGACACAGCTGATACTCTTCAGTGGACATGTTTATTGAAACTTTCAGGCAAAATATCTCAATCACCTGGTAAGCATTTTGATTTGAAATCTGCCTTTCTTCTGCACACTATGAAGTTTGCCTATTGCCTCACTCATTCCCACAGGTTTTTGTTTGTTTGTTTTTCCACTCCTGCCAACCTTGAACTGTGTTTTTCCTGGAGTTTTCATTTTTCCCTGGATTGTGAAGCCCAGAAATTTAAAATTCTCCTTTTTTTCTTTTTTCTTCTTTTCACCCAGCAAAATAACAAAAGGGGGAAATGATGTCTGCTTCTGAACAGATCTTTACCACAAATCTTAAGTGTTTGAAACCGATTTCCAAGACAAGATCAAAAAGCCTTTGATGTGATGAAAAAGAAGACTTCAGCCATAGTTTTCTATATGTTTTTCAGCTTCTTTCCTAGACATGTTTCATCAACTGATTTATTGAAGCTGAAACCATGTGGCTCAAAAGCAGTGTCTACTACTCTAACCACTTTGTATGGCAGACGAAGAGTTTGCAGCTCTTTATTTCTGGAGTTTATATTGTTGTGTTTAGAGAACCTTATTCTAAACTCATACTTTAAAGTCAGGATTACTTTTCGCTAAAGCAGCAGTGTACACAGCCAAAAGACAGGCACAGGCAAGCTCAGTGGAAGGTAGACATGCAGTGCGTTGCTATGAGTGCTCCTCACTGCACCCACCCATCTGGGGCATAGCCCACACAAAGAGTCTTCTCAAATGTGAAACGACAAAGATGCTAATTCCTCTAATTTCTCCAGGGAAGTTCTGGAGAAATCACCTCCTTTCAGGGCTAGAAATGGTCATGTCACTTTCTGAAACAATTAAACTCACTGCTAAGTGTGCAAAATATTGATAGAACTCCTTTAGTTATTTCTCTCCTTACTGAGTTCACTATAATTTTAATTCCACTCCAGCTGCTACAAAAATAAGGCATGACTAAACTCACTAGGGAAATAGTGTATACAAAGGCATAATTCGGGCAAATTTCCCTCTCTTCAAAGTATGAGAGTATAAAACTTTAAGAAGTCACAAACTAAACCAGATACAATTAAGCATACATTTGAAATATGTCTCTCATTTTTCTCTTTTAGACATCCTGTCCCTATTTCATTAGAAAACACCTCCATATCTTACAAGACTTCACTTTAAAGATCATATTTTTTTACATCTATGTTTTAAAATCCTCTCAGTAAGGACGAGTTTCAGGTATTGCCCTTTTTCCTAGGTGAAATGGCTTTTCCAACAATCAAGAACCAGTTTCTACAAAAGAGAAGCATTTTTCGCCTCCCAGCATCTGTTGAAATGCTTATTAAAAACTTGTACTGGAGAGCCTGGGTTTGATTTCCATTTAGCAGTGCCTTAATGAATGTTTGGAGTTCTTTTGCCCTCAGGCTTTGTCAAGTATGCACATATTAACACGAATAAGTGCATCTGGGCACCCTGCTGCAGTCCTGCACGAAACACAAACTAAAACATCCTCTGCTATGAAGCACGTGGTTTAAAGCTTCGCTGATATGCTGAGACCAAAACACAGCAGAACTTATCATCATTTAGAGGGCGGACCTTGAAAACCGGAATTCAAGAGAGGAAGGATGACAGTTGAAAACATGTTAAGGGTGGTATTGGTGCTGTTGCACTTTTCTGGAAAAAAAAATTTGTTAGTGCCATTTATTTGGACATAGAGGCCTTTCTATGTTCATTCTTTGAATTTAGATGCGATATTCAAATGACATCTTAAAACGGACCAGTGGTATGAATGTCGTTTTTCAGGCATTCTCTCCTTGCTTTGAGTGTGTAACTGGCTCCTTGCGGAGCTCACGTGTAGCCAGCTGTCCTTTCAGAGCAGCTCAGAGGAAAGGCACCCTGTCCCCAAAAGTCGTAGCTCTGGCCACCTCCAGCTGACTACCTACACCTGAGATGTTTTATTCATGCTGTCCTCAATATAAAGAACAAGTGTCCAACTTGCCTCAATCATGTGAGTAGTCCTAAGATTTGGCCTCAGTTTCACCTTGTGAAAAATCATTAATTATCAAGGCCTTATCAGAGCTCCTATCCAAGGTACTGATATCTAGGAAAAATCCCTAAATTATACATCCAATGCACCACTGAAAATGTGTGAGAACAAACTGATTCCCAACTCATTCTTAAAGTCTTCCCGAGGATGCAGAGGGTGATTGGTGAGAACAAGAACACACGAAGATGTAATTTGTCTTTCTCATTTTAGTTACTTTAGATTTTAAGAAACACATTGTTCTTGATAAGAATTTACTCTGAGGAGAGATTTTTTTTCTGCATATAAATACTTTCCTTTCAGTGCAGTCTGAGCTCCATATGTATTGTGTCTTGGTGGTTATACATCTGATAATAGGACTCATTGGGAAGAAAGATTGTTCAAGTTTTCAGCCTACTATTTGATAGTCAGACACCTTCCTGTTATGAAAGCAAGGCACTTTGCTGGCAGTTAAGGATTTAGATGATAGTATTTCAGCCTTGGATGAAAACTCTCTGGAACTCCACTTATACCCCTCAAATACAGAGAGGGAACTAAACACATTCAGAGAAGTAACAGAAAAAAGAAAGAAGTATATCCTGTTTTCATTATTACTTTTTTCATAATTTCACTCCTCTACAGATCATGAATTCTGTCAAACATTATGTCTCACAAAAATGGGAATACATGAGTAATTCACTGAATTTTTAAAGGGAGAATTACATATATTCAAGTTTTTCTTTATGCCTATGGCAGGTCCTGGTCCCAGATGGGAGGGCATGTTAGGTTAGAGCTGAGCTGCCTGCCTGGAAAAGAGACAGAGCGGAATAAAATGATGATACGAAGCCACTCTTCATCCTTCTCACTCCCATCTGTCTAGGATATGAGGACAAATGGTTTAGCTCTGCATTCTTGATCTGCCTGAACAATCAAAAGGCCATTTAAAACAAATACTGAACATTGAATAACTATCAGTTAATGTTTACCTTGCAGAGTTTGTTATCATTACATTTAATGCTCCTCAGATACATGGTACAATTAGTTTAATGAACGTGTGACCCATCTCAAAAGGTCTAAGGATAAGACCCAAAGGTTGCCCATACACAGAATTGTCCTGGATCTGTTCTAACTAAAAACGTGCATCTTGTCATCTCCATCCAAGCACTTTTAAATGTGATGTTCCTCTGGGTGGATGGTTTTTCACTGAGCTTCAAGCAGTGTTCATGTTCTGTTATCTGTAGGAGTGACACTGGTGCCAGCAGCAGCCAGCCTCTATGAAAATACATTTTCTACACCCAGTGAACTATGTTTGCATTCCTGTGAACACAAAAAATTGCCTCAGCAATTGCATCTCAGAAAATACAGTTCTCTAGTCAAAACAGATGTGGTCCTTCTCCAGGTTTCACAGCATCTGTTTAGAAAACAGGCTCTGGTTGTGTGACTCTGTCTGTGAAAGGAAGCTTTGTAAGAAATGGAGCTGAAAACAGCTCGTGTTACATGCAAGGTACTTCTCTCTTTGTGCACCTGGGAAAAGGAAGGCAGAATCCCACAAGCTACACCAAGGAGCAGTTTATTTAAAAGGCAACTAGAAAGCCTATAAATTCCTGGCAGACAAAATATTGCAAATATCTTGCATATTTATTTTAAGAGAAACCATTAAAAAATAAAAGAGGTCAGTATCACCAAAATAGATGTTGAAAAGGAGACCAAGGCATCAGATAAATAGCAGTGTTTGGCCTGTATTGGAGAGACTTTCCTCAAGGCTCAGTAATTGCTACAATCTGCTGTGTTAGAAGGATGGCAAGGAAACAGGTAGGTTAAGTGGGAGAAACCATCTCCATTCCCTACAAAAAAATTACACTCTTGCATAAAACCAGGGCACTCTTTCTGGAAGATCTGTGTATATTCATGTAGAAAGAAAGAACGAAACATAACTACTTGCAGTGCTACCATGCATATAATTACAGTTGTGAAACTATGTGAAATGAGACAAAACATTTGCTGGGCTGTTTTCTTTAGAGGGACACAGAAAACTACATAATAATAACCCTACCAATCTAGAAAAGGACAATTTCTGCTCTGACACATGGACATAGCTTTGAAGAAATTTTGACTGTCCTGCCAAATGAAAAGACACTAAGATTTTTTTATGCTCTCTATCCTAGGTTAACTCACGGCCTGAGGAGTAAAAGTCATGCTTGAATTATTTCCGAAATACATTATTAATCTTTGCTTTCTTAACTCTTCGTCTTCTAGTTCAGTAGTTTTCAATATCCTCCCAACATATGAATGCCAGACACATTCCCAGTGGGAAGAAGGACCAATTTCCCCAACACTGATTGTTATAAAGCATTTACAGATTTGCTTTCTTTTGTCACTTTTCACTGAACCTTTAAAAGCAGACTCCAGTCCCCCACAGTTTTGCAGTCCACAGACTGAAAACTACTACTCTAGACATGTTCAGGGTTGATGTGTTGCTGATGTGTTTATCTGTCAATTGTGTTTTTAAGCAGCTGCTGTTCAGAAGTAGATAAGTATGTGCCAGCAGCTCATGATCTGGAGAAGAGGGGACACTTTGGATCATCCCTCAGCATGTCATG
The DNA here is from genome assembly GCA_013398955.1 of Callaeas wilsoni. NCBI lineage: Eukaryota > Metazoa > Chordata > Aves > Passeriformes > Callaeidae > Callaeas > Callaeas wilsoni. Next base: position 55,549 of record VWPU01007723.1, on the reverse strand, counting down.
TCTGTGGCAGTCCTGATCCAGTGACAGTCTATTTCGCAGATGACACAAGCACACAGACATGCACACACATAAGCAGAGAGGACATTATATTTTTAATCATGAGCAAATATCTACTGTCTACTTACAGATTTACAAGCTGAATAAGCCATCAATGTTAAGTGGGTTTTTACAGAACAAGGAAGAAAGTAAGTTTCTTGGAGACAGCAGGACTCAAGCTGCTCTTCTTTATTAAAAACTCCCAGCCTCATCTGCAGTGACCTTCATGGCAGGCCTCCCACAGACTTCAGCTGGGTCAGGGTTTTGCTTTGAAAACTGTATGCTGGAACATATCTCTTTCTCAAAGAGTGTTTACAGCTTAAGGAAAATGGAGCTTGCCCGTTTAATGCAGAAGGCTTTAAAATCCCTGAGCATTTCATCTTCCAATGTTAATTTCCCCACCACAACGCATGACATTGTAGCCTCAGAACCAGGGATTCAACCACGTGTCACCACGACCCTGATTTGCAGAGTGAGAGGGCTCTGAAATTACACGAAGTTATACATATTACAGCATTACAAACTTTTGGTTTAGATGTGCATTTTTTTTCCCTGGATGAGAGGGAAACGTAGTTCAAGGTTGCCCAGTGTTAAGACAAACATAACAGAGCAGCAAGCCCATCTCTGCTGTTTTTCAACATGTGGTTACTTTCTGTACCCTCAAAGGACTCCTTATCCATATCCTTCCAAGACCAGCATTAGCCACATGCTTATGTCTAATGCTTAGAGAATAAGTGGTTTGACTACTATAAGCATCTTGCTTAATCTTCTAAGTCATGCTATTCCATCTGGTGTTAATGATACAAAGATTTCATCTTTGTAGGTTTGTTAAAAAGGTGCCAGATGTTACAAGTTATCCCACTTTTCTCATTGGAAAAGCAACCAACAAATATATTACAAACTTGTAATCTTGATGCCAAAACAGATTCGTTATTACCTAGTTAGTTTTCAGCAATCATCAAAAAAGTGTGTAAACACTCATTCAAGCTCTAGCAAAATTGACTGCTACTAGCATCTTTAAAACATGAGTCTGTCATCCTCCAATGGCATATAAAGACAAAGAGGTTTCTATGGTTAGCGAAGCAGCTATATTTTGAAGAAGGGATTTTTAACAAAAAGTGGTAATTCTCCACTTTTTGAAAAATCCTGGTCCTGGGATTTTATTATTTTCATTTTCATTCCTCTCCACTAGGCTTTTTAATGACATGAGTGACATCATCTCATTTCCTATTGAGTTTTCCTGATACTTTAATACCAGGAATTACTTGGTCCTGTAAAGCAAGTAACTATGATAAGTAACACGGTACTGTTGTTTGTATGTTGTTCCAGATGTTCAAGTTAATCAAAAGAGAGGAAAAGGTGGCTTTTAGAGCCAGATTTACTTGTTATTTTGTCAAAACCTGTGCATTCCATTAGCACTAAGCAGAACCTCAGCAATTTGCAAGCACAATGCTGTAAATTTTCACCCTGTAGTTCTAAAGTTAGGGATTTAAAGGCAAGAAAAGACCACTTGAATGGAATGAAGACTTTCATTATTTTTTATAGATGCATTACTGTTACTAACCAAATTGCAAAGATGAAAAAACTTCTTTAGTAAAACTCTACTAAAAAGGTAAGCTTTACTTCTAGATTGGGCTTGTCTAGCTTCAAATCTTATCTTTAAGCTGGATTTTGCGGTACTGTTGCCTTCTAAAGGTTGTTTCAAAGGCAGGTCTGTTCCTTAAACCTGAGAGTTCCACTCATCACACTGTTGCCACATCTCTGTGTTCCTGTCTCACCACAGTAAGATCTTCTGCTTTCTTAGAACTGAAAAAATTTACAAAATTACTGGTTGCTTAGTTACTTTTACATGTTTCCTAAGTATACCTTTTATGCACATTAGGCTACCTTTGCTTTCCTGCACTCAAAGACGGTTCAGGGCATGCAAACACTCTTTCCTGGAGTGCCATTGTACGGTGTCCCAGAGCACTCAGGCATATTCCCTATTGAAGCCTCTCAACGATTTTATCATATGAAGCTGTGGCAGTGATACAACATTAAAGAGTTTGAGTGACAATTTTTGCGTTCTCATGGGCAGCAGGGATTTGAATTTCCTGAAAGCAGTAAAGACAGGAATCCGCCAAGCAAAATCCTCTAGCCATTGAGCTGATGTTTGACAATCTGCTCCCTTTTGAAACTATATTTTAAGAGGATGAGCAAATGCTCTCTTCATTTTTCTGGAGCTGAAGCCTCTAATTCAGCAAAGACAAAAATGTGATTTCATAATCATCTAGTCAGAAGTTCATGTAATCTGGGACTACTTCATGTAGAGGTGACCAGGCATTTTTGAATTACGAGGCCATCTTTTTGAAAGGAGTCTCTCCTCCTCAGTTGAATGAAAATCAAATACCCTGTGTACCTCAAAGGACAAATCAAGCTGTGACTACCCTATCCTGACAAATCATGTGAAATTGCTCAACAGTGAACACTCTCTTTCTCCATCTTTCATGCATTTCCCTCACACATGCAGCAGCATGGTTTCTTCCAGCTGTGATTCTTCCTCTGTTTCCACTTTTAGAAATCCTTAGAAAGGGTCCTCAGGATTAAATATGAAAGGGGGTGAGGGAGGATATCATTCCAATGAGAAGATTGTGGAGATTAAAATGTAATGTAACAAAACATGTCTTCTAGAAATATGCACTCAGGCATTTAACCATAAGCAGACCATTTCATAGCTCTTATTACACTGGACTTCTGCCAGTAAATGAAAATCCCACAGAACACGCAACTTTAACAATGAGATTTTTCCCTTATTGAACCTAACTACCAGAGACAGCAGTCACCTCCACTGGTGCTTTGCCTTTGGCCCCCTTCTGAGGTTTAGGCCATTAAATTGGTTCCACATGACAGGACTTGGAATGCTGAAAATCAATCTAACTTATGATTCTGAAGTTTAGTTTCCCTTAAAGAGTCATATTTCAAAAGTTCGTGGCCCAAGCCCTTTCTCTTCTAGCTTCAAGCAAGGACCATTTAAAGCTAATTTAAACTCTGTGAGAAGACTGTAAGAAAAGGTCCATCTCTGCATCCATTTATTTTTCAATGTGAATGAGTTAAGAAAAGGAAAACCTATTAAAAGGTATCAAGCACTAATATTAAGGTATTAATTGCAGAGAATATCAGAAGGAATGAAGATTACCTGATAGCTGTTTGTTTTAACAATTTACTATACAATTCAACAGCTCATTTTCAAGCTTTCCTCTCCCTGACATAAATTATAGATTCATGATTTAGTTACTGACAAGCCTGTGGTCTAGTGGTGTACTGAATGTTGCCATCTGACATCATTGGCCAGTCTTAGCAAATATTTCAGGATAAAGAAAACTAACCTTTTTTGTTTGTTTGTATATTCCAGCCCCTTTTACACTGAGATCTTCTTGCCTAGGAGAAAGATTATATACCGGCAATTAAGAGCTCTTGATATATTTGTTCCCAGTGGCCATGGAAGAGCTGTGTTTATTTCTTCACTAATTAATTCTGTGTGATCGTTTCACTGAAATGAGACTTACTCTCCATTTTAAAGGTCTTTTTATTAAGATTAAAAGCAGCATAATAAGAGATATATAAATTTTGGATGTTCTGTTGTTTACTAAACAGAACACAAGGCATTTGGTTTTCTTCGTGAGGTCCTTCTTTGCACTATCCAGACTTAATTTATGGCCAGAGGGTTAATATTATACAAACAGTCATTTATTTCAGAAGAAATGTGATCATTACTGAGCTGTTCCATTGGTGAATGAAGAACCGCTACTTTCTTTACCCCAGCTGGGCTGAGGTAATTGCCTTAGGCAGCAGACAGGAGAATGGGAAGCAGATGAAGCATGTTGAAGATTAACCACACAAAGAAACTGCCTAAACAAAGAAAGGGCTCCAAGAGGAGGAGGAGGAGGAGGAGAAAAACTGTCTCAGCCTAGACAGGCATACTGGGAAAGAAACTGCTTGTAGCTGCTCACTACTTGGTATCCTCAAAAAATGAGGAAGAGAGTCATCAGCAATTCCTGCGGGCTGATCCATGCATATGCAAGAAAACTGGGCTTGCAGGCACTTTCTGATAAGAAACAAAATGCGACTGTGGCAGCCCATGAATGACACCAGTCATTAACCCAAATGCTGATATATGAGGAAGGTTGTTTAAAGGTGAAGCTCCCCCTCACTTTGGTCTGTTTACACTCACATTGGAAACCAGAGGAGTCTATTTAATCATGTTAAAGACTCAAATTAAATCTGCAGAAATCCCCCCAGCCATATTACACCTCTACATTCCACTACCCCATATGTCCTGAACACACAAATGGCTTTTGTCTCCTGTATTTTTTATGGAATTTGTCTTATTCAACTGAAGAAATTAAAGTTTCAAAAAGTTTAAAATTGGTCACAACTCTCCCTGGCTCCCTTTGTAGGCAAACGAGAAAAATAAGATGACTTCATAGAATCATAGAATAGAATCATGGAATGGCGTGGGCTTAAAGATCCTGTAGTTCCAACCGCCCTGTCATGGACACAGACACATTTAATTAGACCAGGTTGCTCAGGGCATCATCCAATCTGGTCTTGAATCCACTCTGGAATGGGCCATTGCCATGGTTTGACACTGGCCCAACGCCAAGCACCCATGAGTGCTGCTTGCTCACCCTCCCCTGCCACAGCTGGGCAGAGGAGGGAAAAGGGAAAAAAATGTTAACGAAGGCTTCACGAGTGAGATAAGGACTGGGAGAAAACACTTCAAGGGCAAAACAGGCTCTACTTCAGGTTGCAAAATGAATTTATTACTAACAGAATCAGAGGAGGATAATGAGAAGTAAAATAAGCTCTTAAAACACCTTTCATCCCCCAGACTCTCCCTCCTTCTCTCCTCCAGGCACCCACCCGCTCCGGCACGGGCACCTCCCCCACGAGCTGCGGGTGGATCTCTGCATTCCCCCTGGATCCCCATGTGCTGCAGAGGCACAGCTGCTTCACCATGGTCTGCACCACGGCCTGCAGAGGAATCTCAGGTCTGGTGCCTGGAGCACCTCCTGCCCCTCCTTCTGCACTGACCTTGGTGTCTCCATGTTGTTTCCTTCACGTGTTCTCACCTCCTCCTCTTCTCTGACTAGAAGCAAAACCTGTGACTTTGTTTTGATTTTCTTCTTAAATATGCCATCACAGAGGTGTTTCCAGCCTCTCTCACTGGCCCAAGTTTGGCCAGCAGCATGTCCATCTTCAGAGCCATCAGCCATTGGCAATCCTGGGCATGGTGGAAGCTTCCAGGGGCTTTTCTCAGGACCCATCTTTGCGGCCCCCCTGCTACCAAAAACCAGGCTGTGCCAAACCAATACAGCCATCCATAACTTCTCTGGGCAACCTGTGCCAGTGCCTCACCACCCTCACAGTGAAATAAAGTGTCTTCCTGAGCAGAGATATTTCTTCCTGAAGAAGAAAACTTGTCTTAGCCACCTGTCTTAGAAAGAGATGAACTTTCTTGAAGATGCTCACTTCTTCCTACTGTCTGTAAAAGAAGACTAATAGTGAGTAGTACAGGCTTCAAAGCCTAACCCTGGAGCACCTAACCAAGGAGAGAAGACATACTGGTGTACAAGCAGGGATTTCAATTTCTGATAGAGAAAAGTCTGTCCTGTATACTTTGAGGAGACTAGCAGTGTCATCACAACAGTGCATTTCCAGCTGGCAATCTTAATTAAGAATCACAGGAGTGCTTCCTATTACTATTTTTCCCATGAAAAATCTCTAATGCCTTGGCCGAAGCTCACTGCCAGTGACACCCAGTCAAATTGAAATCCTAGTCAGCCTCGGAGCACCATCTAGCACAAAATGTCCACCAGCAGACACAAGGAGACAACTTCGGAAACCTTCTTGGTGAAGACAAACCTTTGGAAGTCCTCCAGTGAACATCTCCTTGATCTCTAATAAAGGACACTGCATGCCAGAGACATGCAGTCATGTTCTTTGAATTTGATTATTCTTATGGATTCAATCACTGCCCTTCGATCACTAGCTACAGGATAGATCTTGATTTTAAAAGTCTTTACTTACTCCAAAATAAAGAACTAGCATTCAATTTGTTTTTTTAAATTATTCCTGGTTTTAGATACCTTCTAGTTGAAGAGCATGATTGCTCACAGAGCAAAACAGCATTGTTGGACAAATAAGGCTGGTTTCAATGTATTACTTCCATTGCTATTTTTAAACTAAAATAAATATCAGCTAGGCTGGAATATGAGTAGGAGTGATATTCTAACACTTCATTAGCAACCAAATGAACTAAATTTTACATTTATTCCTCAGTTACAACAATAGAAATTTTCACAGACAACTAATGCAGATTTGTCGAAGTTAGGCTAAAAGTAGCAAAGAGTTTAAGTATCAAGAGTTTTATTACTTTTAACCAATAGCTAAAAACAGGAAAGCTCTATCACACCTATGTTAAGAACAAAAAAAAAATATGAACAAAGTAGGAGGTCTACTGAAGTTCTGCAAAAGCCATATGAGTCTGCTCATGGACTTTAACTGTGTCTGGATCAGGCCATCATTAAACACTTGGCCAGATGTGCTATTATACACCCTTGACTTCTGACCTTATTTCTGTTTCGATGACTTCTGTTTTATAACTGGGCTGGACCCATCTTCCCTGAGACTTTACTTGCTGGACCAATGGACACAGGATTTAGTCTATCTGTCTGATTGGGCTATCATCTGGATACCATGTTAGAAGGAAGAATTTTTGGAAGTTTTGCTACAGAGTAGGCACATACCAAAGTTATATCATCTGGGGATTTTCAGTGATCCTTATGACACAACATTCCACTGAGACAGTGAGCACTCTGAGATAAGCTCTAGTCTATCCAGAGTGAATGATAATTCTCTTCATAACAACGGGATCAGAAGCATGTACTTGGATTCATTCCCTTAGGAAGAAGCTGGTTGTATAATGTTATACCACTAAATATCTGATGTATCAATGAAATGTTTTCTACACTCGGGCTTTGTACTGGTATAAGTTTTTCTTGCCCTTGTTTAAAAATGTGATTTGGAAATGTCTGTGACCAACACTTCAAAACAAGGTTTACCATCTTCACCTAAAAGTTGCATTACCTGAATAATCTCTTGTTATACAATGCATAAATCCTGTAAAAGCATCTAACATCTTTCTCCTCTTTTCTTGCTGAAGACACATTCCTGACTTTTATTCAGGAAAGAGCTAAGGCAAATGTGATCAATCAACTGACTTTTGATTAGATCAATGCGGCACATTACTTCATGAGTTTTTCAGAGTGCAAAGATCTCAAACATTTGAGCAAATGAATGAAATCACAAGTCTTGTCATCTAGTAGCAATACAAATTTATATGATTTATAAACAATAGCTTCAACAGTTCAGGAACACCAAAAGTGTACTCAGTACATAGAAACCACTACTAGTAGTATCAGGAAAATTGGTAATTTATCTGTCAGAGGTGATTATGTCACTTTGGAGTGCAAGTGCTCGTTTACTTTTTTAATAAGTGTCATAAATTTTAATATTAGATATAAATATTATACACTCAAAATTTTGCTTTAATTTTCAAAGACATGAAAACTATTGACATGTCTTTCCAGCCTCACAGTGGTCTTCATTTGCTTGTTCTCTTTCAGATCGCTAATAAACTGTAAATTTATCTCTTTGCAGAGCAAAATAATCATATTCATCTGTGGAATATCACATAAATACTGAAGTGATTTTGATTTATAACCCCCAAAGTGTAAGATCTGGGTGCCTAAAATTCTTCTTTTCTTAAATTGCTCATGCCTAAGTATGCAGTTCTCCAGGGATTTGTCTATATCCCACTGATGTCTACCAGTTGGAGAAGAACTGTTCTGTGGCCTACTTTTTTCTAGTTCTCCATAGTTATGAGGCTTCTCTTTCTTGCCACAGTGATGTTTTAAAAAGTAAAACCTGTTTCTGCTGTGCATTTTGTTGCTGTGTGCCCTTATTCCTGTTTGGAGTTACCCAGCAAAAATTGCATGGTTTTGATTTTGATTTGAGGACATACGATATCTATTGCATCACTGTTTTGCCGGGGGCATTCAAAGTGCCCCAGTAGATGAATGCATGCGTACTTCTGACTCTTGGATATGAAGAGAGCCGTTTGAACAGCTACAGCCAGCTCTATTGTGTTCATAGTAAACTCTGTGAAGTTCCTTTCAGCTACATGTCACTTCCAGTTTACGTTGTCTGAAATTTTAACAATGATAGATGGTACTAGGCTCTTTTCAAAATTCTTGCTCAATCAGAAGCTGATATCCAAGCATGGCTGCACACAATGTTTTTTAAGAATGATGACTTTTTCAGTAAGTGTAAAATAATTTTCGTGGGCACATTCAGGTCGTATTTAGACATTCAGAATTTTTATTCTACACTGTACGTTTGTCACTATTATTCACCTATGCGGAAAAAAAGAGTGATCTAGACAAAGCTGCCACATGAAGAAGACACAAATGAGAGGTGCCCAGTGCTTTGTTTACAGACAATAATACTGTTCTGTTTCATACCACTGTCAGTTTGATGGGTCTTTACAAAGTCTGGGAGTGCTCGCTTTAACAGTGAAGCTGGCCTACTTATTCTGCAATAACTCCCCCATGTGGGCATTTCATTTCACTCTATATTTCATTTTCAGAACAGGAAGGCAGACTGAAATATCAATCTTTCTTTCATTTATAGTGGCTGCACACACAAATTTTTCTGGCACACTTATGAGGTATGGAAATCTTGGTTACCCTCCCTGTGTCAATAAAATCCAGAGCATGTCATCTATGCTAATCTCGGTCCAAGGAGGCTGTTTTGAAGGATGATTTCAGTAGGGTAAGAATGAGCTGTATTGCCCTTACTAATAAAAAAGGCTAAAAAGTCATATTTTGCTCTGATTTAGTTGGTTGCCTCTGACACCTCTGGAAGCTCCAGTTAACCAGACCCACTTCACCTCAGTTTGTTTACTGAAGTTAGACAAAGCCTGTTTGCTGTCAAAGCTCCGATCATGTCTTAATCAGCTCTTTGTAGCACTGGTTAGAGCTGACACCTATCCCTGGCTCATGCTGCCAGCATTCCTCATACTCAGGGAGGCAAACTGGCTGTGCAAACTATTTGGATGGCACATAAGACTGTGAAGGGCTGTAAACCCTCCAAAGCTCTGTCTAGTCAGTACAGCTATGAATCTTCATATCAAAATCTTAATGCAGTTAATTAATATTTTCTAAGCAGCTCAGTCACAGTAATTCTGATTGCTTTCCTACTTCTTACCTAGAAATAAAAATGGTCATCCAATTACCGGATGGGAGTTGTGAGAATAAATAAACACAGATTTTTTTTCTTCACTTTAACGAAGTCTATAATCTGAGTCTATTAATTGACAGATAACCAGATTGTGAAAGACTATGCCATATTTCTGTTGCCAGTAGGTTGTATCACACAAGCATCCCAGACAGATTTTAAGTGGGTACAAAATATATGTTGGCATGAAGAGGGAAAGTGATCCTCCAGTTTGTTTCCGAGTTTGAGCTGGTTGATTAACAGTGGGCTAGAGGTAGACAGGAGAGAGGTCATTTTCAGGCCAAGTAAACAAAGTAATTTCTCACCCAGAAATCTCCCCTGTGGCAGCTGCCTGAGCTATAAGGATCTTGTCCTGTGTATAATCAGAAAGAAAATTGTGAGACAGCTCTTCTTGTCTCTTCTCTTTAACTTATTTAATCTGGGACCTAAGGTACCAAGACACAACAATAGTGGCAGTTTACACCCTCTTTTCAGATGTACCAGTCCCAGGAAATCCTGTCACCTCTTTAAGGCAGTTTTTTGGATGCAATTCTAGACCGTATATGAATATCAAGCACTTATGTCTTCTGTTCAGGAGAAAATGAACAAACCACCAGCCCCTATTTCTTTGTTTCTCTAATCATTGTCCAAACTTATTCCCTGGATTTGGTCTTGGATGTGTCTAGATTATTTGTTGAATATGCACTTCTGTTTAAACTGTCATTTGAATATATGTATGTGTATATATATATATATTGCGATCTATCAATATGTAACTTGCCTAACACAATTTTATTGTTTAACTTTCTTAAAGCTACAGCTTCTCTAAACTGAAGTGGACCCTTCATAAGTCCTTGTCGAAGTGAATTGAATTTTTTTTCAAAAATGTTGAAAATGGAAGTTCTCTAGTTCTTAAGGTTTTATTAACTTGGTAAATCCAGGGTAAGCATTTTTCATTGTTTACAGAGTAACTGCTCTAGTGCATTTACACTTATTCCAGCACTTGAATTTTCCAGTAAGTTCATGAAAATGTTGCAGCTCCCTTTCTAGGGACTAAGTGAGTGTCTGAAATATCAAACTGAATATTAGGTTCAGCCTCTTGTGTTTAGGTGTTCAATGATGTAAAGAAATCTGACTCAGGTGAAAAAATTCTTAATTTCCTAATTAACAGATGCATATAGCAGCTTTCCTTTCATCTGGGCTGGATGTGTACTGCCACTGGTTTATGGATAAGCATTGAAGTTCTTAATGTAAACTTCAGCAGTATTGCTGTTCTTCAAATGATAGCAAAATTACTAAGTATACTGGAATCATCACTTGTTAAATCCCATAATTAAATAAGTAATACCCCTTGCATCTTTATATCATTTGTTCTTTAAGAATATTGAAAAATTTTCTTAAAAATTAGGAAATTCTTTATTATAGAAGTGAAACAACAGCCTAAGAAAGAAGAGTTTGTGAGTACGTTGAAGTTAGTGGGATATATGTATTCACTCTTGTCACTTCAGCAGACAAAAAGGTTCAGAAGTGAAGCTCCCTAAGTGTCCTTGTAGTCAGTGAAGAGATGCAGGCCTCTGAAGCCTTACTCAAAGCACTTAATTTAGACCTCTGTACACAGACATCTGTACATCTCCCAAACCTTTCATTTTGCGTTGTATTGATGGGTCTGATTTTGCACCAGCAGGAAGATATTCTTAAATGAGTTCCCTCATTTCTCACATTTGACTCATTTGTTTTTCAACTGCAATCTGAATTTTCTTCTCCTAACATTTGAAATCATTTGGCCTACTAAGGCTTTTAATTGCTTCTTATATTTTGACATGATCTTGGAAGAAACACTTATTGTGTGTCCTTACCTTTACTTGTATTTGACCTGTAGTGTTGGACTTTATACTGAGAGTTATACTATTCGACTTTCTCAATCTTTCTAAGTCTTGCTAGGTTCACAGCATCACAGAATATTCTGAGTTGGAAGGGATCCACAGGAATCATCAAGTCCAATTTTTAAGTGAACCGCCCATACAAGGATCAAACCCACAATCTTGGTGTTACTAGCACCAGGGTCCAACCAAACTGGGCTAATTTTTATACATATGTAGAAAATATAACACAAGTTTTGCTTGTTCTAGTACCAGTCCTAAGAAAATCTCTCATGCAGAAACAAACAGGAAAGTCTGAAGGAGCTTTTCTCACTGCCTAACAAATTCTCTCTCTCTTTAAATATCCCAAGTTTTCTGGTGTGAGGGCCAACTGTGTCCCAAGGTGCATCAGGCACAGCATCACCAGCCAGGCAAGGGAGAGATTGTCCTACTCTGCTCTGCACTGGGGCAGCCTCATCTTGAATGCTGGGGGCAGTTTTGAGTGCCACAATACAAAAAAGACATTAAACTGTTAGAAGGTGTCCAAAGGAGGGCAGCAAGGATGAAGGAGGGTCTGGAGGGGAAGCCTTTTGAGGAGCAGCTGAGGTCACTTCAGCCTGAGGGAGGCTGAGGACAGACCTCATTGCAGTTACAACTTCCTCATGAGGAGAAGAGAAGGGGCAGGCCCTGATCTTTTCTCTGTGGTGCCCAGTGACAGACCCAGTGAGGTTGTATCAGGGGAGGTTTCGATTGGATATCAGAAAAAGATTCTTCACCCAGAGGGTGGCTGGGCACTGGAACAGGGTCTCCAGGGAAATGGTCACAGCATGAGCCTGACAGAGTTCAAGAAGTGCTTGAACAATGCTCTTGGGCATATGGCGTGACTCTTGGGGTGTTCTGCACAGGGCCAGGAGTTGAACTCCATGACCCTAATGAGTCCCTTCCATCTCAGCATATTCAATGAATCTATGAAGTTGTATTTGTCCCTTTCACATTGAGTTACAGAAAAAGATTGGATCTTGGTCTGCAGATGGAGAAATCAAAGTGGAGGTCAGTGTGCTAAGTAAGAAAGTAAAGATAACCCCTGATTTTAACTATACTTCTGGGCATAATCAGCATCACAAAAGGAGGCAATATAACTAGCATCCTTTGATAGCTTTTAGTTCCCTTTTCAAATAACCAAATACTACATGCATCTGTATTTACTGATGTAGCTTTCATCACGTGTGCAGACGGACTTCCAGATATGCTTCCTTGGATCCACAGAAAGATGCTTTACTTGATCTACTGCCTCACAGGTTTGTGCTGAAAATACATAGTCAAATGTTTTAGTTATGCTATCCAGAAATGTACTGGTAGGCTTTGCATGTTACAGAAAGATGAAATATTCGGGAGAGAGTGACAAGATTAAAAGTTTGGGAAAGTGATAGATTTCTGAGAACAGTGAATTAGAAAATAAGAGAGGGATCATTTTGTCCTGCTTCCTCTGCTGTTAGAGGGAGGTCTCAGCATGATGCAGAGCAAGACACAAGATTTCTGTTTCCAAATTATGGGAATGTTAATTCCTTTGCTACAATTTGACTGTCAAAGCAAGGTAAAATGAGACACTTTTGTCATTTTAGCATAATTTTTCTCAGTAAACTTATTTATCCATGAAATGGCAACCACGAGCAACCCAGTAGGATTCAGGTTTTAAACTCAGAGGGTAATGTCCCACACATTTTTTCTGCTCTTCTTTAGTAACACAGACTGCCAAATTTTACCCAATGATCTGTGAAACAATACTGTAAACTTATCAATGAAGCTTGTTTTTCCTACTACCTGGTGTGATGTTTGACAAGACAGATACTGTGAATGGAAATATTAATGCCAGCCAAGTTCTGCTTACAGGTACCTGTTTCACAGCTAAAACAAACAGCTAGAACTTGTGCAATATATACTTAGACAAGTATGGCTGGCTTTGTAAAGAAGAAGGTATTGATCTGATTTAAAAGTGTCATGAGGGAAAATAAAATGGGCTAATCACTACACAATACATGGGACAGAAAGTAGATGAACACAACCTGGTCCCCACCCTAATTTCAACAGCAACCTATCACAAATATGCTCTAATTTAAAAAAAAAATCACATTAATGCTAATGTCGTGCTTTATCATCACCACTAAATAAGAATATATAACCTTAAAGACAATTTTACTGACTGAAAAGCACTGGTATTTTTTGTATTTTGCTGTGAGTCATCAGTTCTGTGGTGGACTTATATTACTGTATTTCAGTGGGTTTATGTCGGTGTGATGCAACAGCTTACAGCTCCTGCTGTTTCACAGTACACTATTTTCGTTACTGTTCTGAAATCATTGGCTGAGATGAACTTCACTGAAAAATAACATAGCTAAAGCAGCACGAACAATCTCTTACAGTGGATCTTAATCACAAATCACAAACTTCTTGACAAAGTTTCCTTGCTGTAGCTGTAGGAAAAGACCACCTAGAGTATGTTGGAGGTCTGGTATGCCAGAGAACAGCCATCACTCCGTCTGGTGGGAAACTTACTATGCTACCATGCACCACACATGAAAGACAAAGATGCAATTATTTCCAAAATAGATACTGGAGTTACAGGTATTAATTCATATTTTCATGTGTGTTTGTGTGGAAGGAACCAATTGGCGTGCCAATTTGCATTGGCACCAGCCATTTGTATTTTGTCACTTCCAAAGAAGAATTGTATCTGTAGGCAGAGACGAACCAGTCTGGAAGAAACTGAAGACAAAAATAATTTATTTAACCAGGTTCTCCTAAATATCAGGCTCCATCAGTTACTATGTATTTTTCATTACCTCTGTAAACTTTATTGTATTTCTGACACTTCTGCAGTTTTTCATAAAAATCTGTTCTAAATACAGAAATTCTTCTTGTATTGCCCCAGGTGAAGACCAGGAAGTGACCACCAGTTAATCCTGTATTATATATCAAATTAGTTACCCTACTGCAAATGTGTCTGACAACTGCTTTGGGAGAGCAGGCCATTGCCAAGCATCTGATGGCATAATTTTAAATCAATGGGGTTTGATTTCTATGCCTGAAAGTCCAGCACTGTTGGGTCTCTTGGCAGCAGATCCAAGCATGTAAAGGGCTTTAATTTGTGTGTCTTCTTAAAGGCAGTGACATCAATCTAAACCAGTCAGAGAGGCTGATATTTCTTCTGTGATGATGGCATATCCTCCTAGGCTGACAAGTCAGAGTTGTCTTAATTTTTTGAAAAGTCTGCCAGAAAATACTCCTGGTGTTGTCCAATGCCACTGTTATTATATTCTTTCTTACTTCTTTATTTTTCATTTCTCACACTCACTTCATATAAATCAGAGCCGTATTGTTTATCATAATTTCCAATGGATAGTTAATCACGCACAGAGAAAGGAAAACTTGTGACAACATTTTTTCATAGATGGCAACTTTTCTGTTGCTTGTCAATGAACTCAAGTGTCTAATAAAAATTGTAGGATTTATAATGATTTCAAGTGGATGAATCATATTCTAAGTTAGAAATAACGGCAGAAATTGTTCATGAAAATTGTGCCAAAATCAAGTAAAAGAAAAATTACCTGTGCTCCCACTTTCAGATAGTTTTATAGCTCAGTAACTATAGAACTGCCTCAATTACCTAAAAAAGATCTGATTATATTTTCTGAATATATAGAGTTTATTTATGTCTTTTCAAAATTCAGTTCTCAGCTGTCTCTTGGTTTTACCCCAAAGAAACAAATCTGTTTCCTCAGCATCCCTACAGTAATCTGTTTGGAAAAATTCTAAAAACTGTCACTAAAATAAAAATATTCAGCACTCATCATTTCAGAACACCGTTGTGCTAGGACAAAACCAGATTTTCTTACTTATTCTTAAGCTTCAGCACTTGTGTGACAGAAGTTTCAGCTTCTTCTGTTGTCAATGGAGAATGACAAGACCTTTCCATCGTTACAGAGGAAAAGTTTGTCGCCTAACTTTTACACCACTGATGCCCAGGCGACAAATGTCACTCATAAGGTAGAGTTTATTTAAGGGAGTCCACATTGGTTCATGAAATTGTCCGAGAGCAATTAAAAATACAATTTTATGCTTGCTTATACTAACAGTCTCTGCCACTTTTTTGAAACACCTGTGGAAAAGAACACAATTTTTTCCACACGTTCTTTTTTTTTTTCTTAATCTACCACATTGGTATAATGAGACAAACTCTAAGCTATCTGTAATGTGATCTTATATTTTTTACTGTCATGATGGTGTTGTGAGGATGTTTTCTTTTATTCTAAGAAGTGTAGCCAAGACCATACATTATACAAACATTTTTTGTCCCTCCTCTGTGAACCTGCCATTAGGGTGCTTGAAATATGTATTTGAATTGCTGGAATTCTCTTGGATTCCCAGAATCTCTGCTCTCAGCTTTCTCTCTTCCTGAAACAGAAGACTAGATTCTGCTAAAGCTTATAAATATCTGTGAAGAATATGGTGTTTTAATAAATTTCAGTGTGGAATTTTATGTACTTTCAGAAAGGGACAGCAAAGAATGAAAAAACACACATATTACAGCTCTTAACACATGCAACAATCATATACAACATCTGATGGTTCACAGATTTTTATACAACTCTAGCTAAGTAGCTAAGTGTAATAACAACAAGCCTAATTACAAATTCTTGATTCTTTTTCAGTTCTAGGACTTGTGCTCTTGGCTGCAAAATGTTCCATCATTAACTACGGACTTGATTAGTGTACAGTCTGGTAATTATAGCACTCATTTTCTTAGGAATTGAAAAACATTAATGAAAACCCCTGAGGCTGAGATGAACTTGCAGTCCAGCTTTCCTGATACTGAATGAGTGTTACCACCACTACGGGAGTGAATGAAAGGAAAGAGTTTAAGGTCCATTTAAAGTCCCCCAAAGTACCTTTGCATTTCTCCCATACTTCTGACAAAGTCGTAATAATTTACTGATAATGTTGAATATTGTGACTATTTTCTTTGTTTTTTAATGTATTTTTTTCTAGTGGAAAATACTCATATTTGTCACAGTCTCCAATTGTGCACAGGTGCCACAGGTTTTTAAAATGATTATCTGCTTGTGAATTTCAAGACTGCTCATCTTTTCTCCCTGAATACTTCACTACACTCTTCAGACATTGTAAACCATGAAGCTATGGTGCTAAAAAGCATTGACATTTTTTGAACACTGATATGATTTAACTTTTTCTTTGCCTTAAATAATATCACATTATTTACATAAGGCAAAGTCATTTTTGTAGCTTTGTTATGCTGGTTTATTTTTGTTCTTTGGGCCAGATCCTAAAGGGCAGGATTGTAGTGGAGAGTTACATGTGCAGAAAAAGACCTAACTGGCTGATTTTTTCAAAGTTAATACCACATCATAACAGGTTCACCTCTTTCAGATGTGCAACTCAAAGCACTAATTGAAAAATTTAGTCCATTTTCTACTGTTAAAATAGTCAGAACAATTACACATTAAAGAACCTCAACCCAAAACATGAAGGAGCAGGTATTCTTAGTTGCTTTTACAAATTAAGCATGCTTTGCAATAATCACTCTGCTTACAGTGTTGACTTTTGTAGCACATATTATTTAATAAATGCTTCATTTTTGACAGAGATATTTTAGGAACTGGTAGGGAACTCACAGGGGAAGCGCTGAGAATTGAATTTTCTGATGCGATTCATCTGACTAAACTAAATGGAAATGTCTCAAGATTAGAGTTTCCCTTTATATAGAGGAATATTAGAACTCACTGAACATGATTCCTCTCATCTTCAAGCAGACATTAAAGTAGTACTGATAGTCATGTTCTGCTTTCCCTTGACTGGTGTGACTTGGTAGATGTTTCTATAAAAATGTTTAGAATTAGGTGGGACAAGACCTAGCAACTGCCTTTACAGATAAATCCCATAGGACTGATCCACAGTCCACCAAAGTCCATGCAAGGCTATTTATTTCATTCTCTGGGTCAGAGATCATTCCTTTCTTCATGAAAGATATAATGAAATAAAGAATTAGTGTTGGATTTCTTGAGCTCAACTGCCAGAATTTTCTCAGAATTCTGGCACAGCTATGGAAATACATTAGGGATGTAAGAAAGCATTTTCTCACATTAGTCATTGGATGTACATTTGGGCATTTGCCATTTTTATTTCAATCCTTGATTTAGCGAGAGAAAACCAACTAAATCAATTTTCTTTTATTTGTTTAGTAAGGAAAAATGCTGTTTTAACATATGGAAGGCTTGGAAACATTCCAGGAAAGGAAAAGGTTTGACTGAAGACAGGCACATACAGACTACACTTCCGAAGCATGGCTTGGGTAGGGATGTGCGACACTGACTGCTCAAAAAAGTGTACCAATGAATGTGAAAAAGCAGCACTCACTTGTGTTATCAGCAGTGTTGTAAATGATTCTGTGTAAACATTATACATATGGCTCTTGGGTCACACAGAGCACAGAAGGCCAAGGTTTCCACGGACAGCAACAGATGTTCTGTGTCACCAAGAAAGTTCTCAGAACCTGGCATGCCCAGGGCTTTATGAAGAGATCAAGAAAATACATGCTAGTACCAGCCAAAAAAAAAAAATTATTCTGTTTCAAGGCAGCCCATGTTTTGAACGGTCAAATGCAATTTCCACAAAGCAAATTGTTGAGATTTCCACATATTTCAGCTGTAGGTAGTTGAAACCACTAAACTGCAAGAAATATTACAAACCTGAAGACTCTTGAGGGACTGCTGTCCTCAAGTAGGCTAGGTCACACTTCTAGCTGCTGTTTAAGCATTTAATTACCCAAGCATCTTGATCTGGAGAAGTGAGAGAAGGTTGTTCCTACAGAGCTAAAGTCATGTTTCATCTTGGTATTGCTGTATCCTTCTGAGACCTGGAGGTCGTATCATTAAAGAGGTTCTTTTCATGTTAGTTACAGAATTGTTTTGAGCTCCAGTCAGGAATGACATTGCACTAATACTGGTTGTAATAGAGCTCTACAGCCTTTAAATTGAGATACAAAGTCTGATAGGAAAAAATAACAAAACCTGTTTTATTTTGTTAACAGAAGATCATATGTGATAGAATAGCTATTAACTGTAAATAAACCTCTTTGTGCAATTTTCCATATCTAATGATAGCATTCATCAATTTTGTTTCAAAATCACTACACCCTATATGCAGCAATAGAATACTGTCCATATATGAATAATTATCACTTATTAATGAATGTCATAAATCAAATTTTCAGCTGCCTGACTGGAATTTGTAAGCCTTTTGCTCTGACTTTAGTAAAAAATCATGGAGACTCTATAGAAATTCTGTTCCTCATGTTTTTATTAACGAATGTTGCTGCAGTGTTGAGATAATATTTATGTGGAATGATACGACAAACATCACATATCAGCTACAAATATAAGGTGTGTTAGCTGTGGGATCAGTAACACTGGAGAATCCCAGCATGAAAAATTAAAATCTCATACACTAAAAAATGTAAATAGCAGAAAAAAAAGCGGTAGAAGATGTATACTTTCCAGGAATAGTCAGAAAGAGCCTAAAACAAGTTCAATAGGGTAGCAGAGTAGCCTGCTTTTCTTGCTTTCTTTCTTTTTGAGATCAACAGGGCCTCCAAAATATGAGACATGAGGTGAACTGCTCTGCTATAACTCTTTTGACTTTCACCTAGAAATTCAAGTATCTGCATACAAAGTGAATATTTAAAAGACCCAACAACAACAATGAAAATCCAGGAAAAAAAGGTGTGAATTTTAAGGAAATACTAATGTTTGTATTATCATAGCCTAAATTAAATCTGTTTGTGTTTACTATTCATTATGAAGAGTTATGTACTTCAGTCATAAACAGGCAAACAGTTTTACAGGTTAATTTCTTTTTCTAGACCATTAAACGACAAAATTATTTGAAGCTTCGTAAATATCCAGTAACGGTATGATCTTACAAATTCAAGCACAGTTTAATCATAATGAGAAAAAATGCAAAATAGTTTATAGTGTCAAAGAAACACTGCAAGTTTTTCCTCAAAACTGACAGTGACTGGATTTTAAAATAGCTTTTACAAGTTCCTAAAACAGCATGAGCTGAAAGGAAGTAAGTAAGCTGCAAATAATAATCAGCATTGCGCCTTTCAAGGCAGCTGAGTTAAAACACTGTGTCTTGTGAATTATTCTGGTTAGGAGGAAACATAAGTGACGAGTACCTTAGACAGAAATCTGTCTGCATGCAAGAATATTTACCTGAGCACAGGATGTGTTAAAAATCACAATTCCTATACTTGACTCTCCAGAGCTCTCTCAGCCATCAGGGAGCCTAAGAGGTGAAAATATCACTTATATCAAGCCCTACGGCAAAATCCAGAGCTGACTCCAGTGGGACTAAGATTTCACTTGAGGAGGAGATCCATAGAAGTGCTGATATAGTAACCTCTTGACAATCTGAATGGCTCAAAATAAATTGTTTCCCTGTTCAAAAGGCAGTGAAGCGTAGTTTGTAAATAAATCCATTAAAAGGATCTAACAGATGGCCATTATCTTCATAATAATGTTTAATTATTCATGCAAATATGCCATCAGCATTATATGTTGGTCACAGGAACCAAGGCCATGATATAAATACGCAAGTAAGAGTTTGGAGTGTCTCTACTTCTGTGCACAGAGCCTGAGAAACATCACAGGACCTTGCTGTCACAGATAATGTGTTCAGACCTTTCTGGACATCATGTGTGACCAGAGCTTGGCAGCTGTCTGTCCACGCTTCATTCCCTCTCTGTGAACAACAGTCTTGGCTACTCAGGTCAGTCATGTCATTTTCAGAGAACCTGATGTGGAATTCTAGCTCCTCTGCTGGACAGAATCACATGGTGAGTTATGCTGAACAGCATTTGTTAGCTTATTATCTTTTCCAAGTTGGTCTCTTAGTGTGGCAAAAAGACAGAATGAAACTCATGTGAATTTATATTAGAAACACTGGAGAGCACTGACAGCCCACATATAACACTTCTTGACATCCTGTTTAAATTTCTGTAGGTATTATTCTTTGTGGAACATGAAACTCCTAGGACAGTTAGGGCATTTTTGGTCTCATACCAATAATACCCCCAGCTGAGGCACAGGAAATCCAAATTGCTCTTCAAATTAAATCACGGGAAACCTTGACTCCTTGCTTGTCTCAAGCAAAGTTAATGGGAAACAGATGCACATTCCTGTCAAAACACCAAGTTGTATATTTATATACTGCTGGCTTATCTTTCAGTGTACTGGGCTAAAATTATAATATTCATATCCCCCCACCCCCCACCATCCCACTACCTTAGTATTTCATTTGGTTAATATGCTTTTGCAAAATACTAATGAAAATAAATTCTCAGTTTGTATTAATACTGATAACTGATCATTACGGGCAAATCTGGACCATTAATTTCATCAAAAATGAATTTTGTGTGCCCTGGGAAAGACAGTAGCAAAAGTACCATTCATGATCTAAACTGATACAAAACAATGAAAATGATAATTGTCTGATGTAACAAAATATTCAGTCTAGACTCAAATAAAATATTTGGGTTTAACTCCAGCTAAGAACATTTTGGTAAAAGAAATCTCCTCCTGACACAAAATGAAGATGTATCTATGTTTTTAACAATATGCCTGCCCTCCCTTCCACCCCGATATGAAACTATGCCATCCATCCATTGGAACTATCATTCCAGTTGCAATGAAAGAGACTTCTGGGTATCCTTTATCAGAACTCCCAAGACAATGTTTTAGGTTCAGCAGTTAGATGATTATATGCTGTACATGTGAGCAGCTGCCAGTGGCAATACCAGGAAAAAGTGCTGCTTTCAAGCTGGTTTGTATCCATGTACCCGCTGCTTGTTTTTCTTTGCATTTCTCAGCACTATGATGGCCAGGATTAATACCTTTCTCCTTGCTCTGAATAGGGGTTAAAAAAATTGTTTAAAATATACTCTTGCAATGTAA
The DNA here is from genome assembly GCA_013398955.1 of Callaeas wilsoni. Lineage (NCBI taxonomy): Eukaryota > Metazoa > Chordata > Aves > Passeriformes > Callaeidae > Callaeas > Callaeas wilsoni. The sequence continues at coordinate 34,305 of VWPU01007723.1, read as the reverse complement.
AAAGCATTTTGTAAGAGTTTCATTGATTGTTCTCCTTAGTGTTTACTAGAGTCAGCAATGATCAAGCACATGCCATAGAGGAAATGCGAAACGGAAAAAAAAATTCCTTCGTAGTGAACTAAGCTAGTTGGCTTTTAACTCAAAGTCTTTGTGTAACAGTTTGTAGTTGGAGAAAGAGAGAAATCACTGTGTCCAGGTTAACACCACATTTTAAATGCATAGTGCATGCAGCTTCCAGCTGTAAATTACTAGTGGCCCAAATTCAGTGAGATTGTCCTCCCCTGCAAGCATGTAACTGAAAGATTAATTAGGCCTATTCGTCTTCTTAAAGGCTAAGGCAGGGACTGTTCACAACACTGAATGTCTCAGTGCTGTCCTTAAATGTGTTTTTACTGTGATACAAAAAGCCAGTGTTTAAAATCTGTCATTTCTCTAAACCTGACATTCAACAAGCTGTATCAATTCACAGCGTGTTGGCTTGTGCTGCTCCTCTCAGTACTCCCTGCCTTGTGTCTCCCACATCCTCAGTGCGCTTGGGGTTAGTGAGTTTACAATTTACCTGCCAGCTGCCACTGAAGAAATGCCTTGGCAAACGATCAACCCTACCTTCCAGCTTCGAAAGGGATATGCTCATTCTCAAATTCTTGCTATTTCCTAAAAATCTATGACTTCTTGGAAGAACGGTTCTGGCCTGGAGCCCAGGTACTGGTCTCAGCAGAGTCCAGCTCATGGTCACACTTATATTCTCCCATGCTTTGACTGAGGTTACTCTGAGTTTATATCCATTTCACTTCTTTGCTGTCTTAAAAACATTGGCTTAGTCATCCCTGGAGACCTTGGGCTTTGCAGGGTGTGGAGGAGGACATGGACTAGTAGAGCTAATAGCTCCCTTGGAAGGGTAGATATTTCTCCACGATCTTGATGACGAAGGAATGAAAACAAACAGTAAAGCAAGGAATACTTTTGCTGTGCTGTCTGCCTCTCAGCCACCAACATGCACAGGCTCACTGTGAGCTCCCTGAGAAGACCTCCTCGCCCTTCCCAAGGGCTATCTAACTCGCCCTTGAGTGACTTCCTCCTTCGTCGCTGTGTATCACGGATTTTGAGGCAGTGACAGCATTAAAACACAAACCTATTTCTGTGTTATTGTTTATATTGTTCTTTCCCTGTCTCCCTATAGCCTGGCTTGCTAAATGAAGGTTTTGCTTTCAGCTACAAAGTAATTTTGCACTTAAGGAAATTAAATAGAAACTGCTAAGTTTTATATCTTCATTGCCTTACTGGCAGTAGGCTTAATGTAGCAAGTGAAACACATGTCATTAGGAAATGCCATGACAGAGGTTTTAGACAATCCTTTACACCTCATGTCACTGAGGGTAAGAACTACACAGAAGAGGACTGCAATCATCATGTCGTTAAATGCTTGCCCTCAGAGTGAAAAAGAAGTTACACATCAGCACAGAAGGTCTTCCATCATCAAAAGCCCAGTAGCTCCAACCACGCTGGAAAGGTAGGGAGACAGAGAGGCAGGAAATGAGAAAAGTGACTGTAAGAAGTGGCAGCGGTCCTGATTTGGGAAAGAATAGATGTGCCAGGGATGCACAGCACAGGTGGTCAGAAATGCTAGCAGGAAACTGGAGCGAGCTTGTTTGGGCGAGAGGAGAGAAAGTGGGGCAGGCTTTGATTGTATTTGTATTCATGTCCTGTGCAGACCACCTGCAAGCACTTTAGGTTGATGACAGCTGAGGGCTATTTTTTAGGATATATCTTGCCAAAGGAATGTTTCTGGTACAGCAAAGTGTACCAATGGAAAGCCTTGGGACTTTCCATGGGGTATAGAACCATTCATAGGGTGACTTAGACTTTATTTATACACCTTTTCTCAGATATTTTAGCATTGTCTGGGAGAAAACCTTTGGTGTTTTGTCGAGGTGAGGTAAGTTAAGAATATATTATCCTATAAGGCACAGACAGATGTGCTTTATCCAGAGATAGCCTGTCATGACTAACTCCCAAGCAGACATGCAAATTACCAGCCCATTTTATCCCTGATTCCCTGTCCCTTGCTGTTTCTTACCACTGAATAAAGCTATGATCTAGCAGCTAATAGCTGCTGAAAGCAGTAACCTTATGGTTAATCTACATCAAACAAGTGCTCCTGGGTTAATTTAGCACCAGTAAGTCCTAGCACGTTAAGCTGCATTTCTTCCTGTGCTGTCTTGTCCTATCCTCGCAAGCATCATTTTGTAGCTTGTGGCTGAGGGCCAGGTCCTACTCCCAGATACTGCTGGATAGATCTGCTCTACCCACAGAATTATCCAGTCTGCCTTTTTCTCCCTTGACTAGGCCTTAATTACTCATCTGGTTGTGTATTTTGTACACTGCCATCCATTTTATCTTTTTTGTTTTACTTCAGACTTTATGAAAAGCTAGGGTGTCTTTTGCAATTGCAAATGCAAAAACAACTTATTTTTTCCCTTCTGTAAACACACTGCTGGTCTCATATAACTCTACCATGATTTCTTCTTGACTAGTTCTTAATTAAAGCAAGGTCAGAATAAATAATTTCAAGTAGTATGTGTGCTACGGCAACACACTGAGGCAAGTTTACGTATTTTTTATGCCACAACAATCTCTTAATGTCTTGTACAAATGAGTCATTGCAGTTTCAGTAGGTTTCCTGAAATACGAGTAAATTCAGTCTTTCTTACTCTCTTGTTGCATACTACCCTAAATTTCTGGCTATTTCCCATCAGTATAGAAAATTAAAGGAATAATGCTCATAGAAGCAGGAGTGCCCTCGCACATCTAATACCACCCTGCTCCCTCACTGTCCTTTTTTGGTAATGTTTGGGTTAGGTTCTGGATGTGAAACAAGCTGTCTGACAGAAAAGTGCCTTGATGTTTGCATCGGTGGAAAATTCCAATTCCTCATTAGTTTATTTACTGTGTTTTATTGAGGTCCAATTGAGGGCTTAAATGCTGTGGTTATTTTTAATTATATTTGTAAAAAAAAGTCCTGCTGCTTGGAAATTATTGAATTTTTTTCAGAAATAAAAAGTACTTTGAAATATCCAAATAAAAGCCTTAACAGTAAACCAGTCATAAATCGACAGTCTGTTTTTCTCAGAAGTGTTTCAAGGAGTAATTTACTCCTGATGTCCCAATATCTCTTGTAATCCTTGCCAGAGACTGAATTTTGCTGACACAGACTCACTATGTCAAATACAAAAGACTCTGTCTTAATTTAAGTGTATTTTGAACCAGGCCCGAAGGAAAGAGGAAAAATGATGAAGGGAAGAGGATTACCATTCCAGCTATGCAATTGAAAATAATCTGACTATGTGGAGGAAAGGAAAGGACAGAAAAGGAAAAGAATACCTTCTACTATCCCAGGGTGCCCTGAGAGGGGAAAGGAGAGGGACAGGAGTGCAAACTGGTGTTCTGCTTTACATATTGAATTGGCTTCCTTTTGCTTACATTGAAATTTTATGGGATTCTCTTTTTTCACTTTCTTTTTGAGAGCTGCTAGGAATTTTTACCATTCTCTTTTCCAAATTTAAAAGGCCAGCCAGGCTGAGATAGGATTGGGGTTATAAGATTGCTAAGTGTTTGTAAGAAATGTAGTCAAGATGAAGAGGAGACTCAGGTGAAGCTAAATTACTTGAGGAAACAAAGGGGAGTCAGGTAGAAGAGTTTTAAAGTCTCCAGTTGAAGCTCTCATGAAGAATGAAAAAATAATTTGTTTATGATTTCTGATGTCAGAGGAGAGGAAAAAATTCAAGACAGAGAGCTATCTCTGCCTCTAGGTCTCTTATTGAGCAAGAAAACGCAGGTTTCTATCTTTACAGCTAATGCTTCACAGGGGAAAAAAGAGTTTTGAATAAAAAGAATACCCAGGGATTTTCTCATACATGTTACACATAGCAGCAGTTGACATGCAAGGCGTTTTACAACACATGCCCATGTACCCCCGTGGACATGACGGGGACACCCAAAACTCCATAGACTGTGACAGCCTCTCCTCCTCTCCACAGCGACATGGAGCAGAGTTCTGGAACTATCATCCAGTGTGGTCCCTGCAGAGGAGTGCAGCAGGGTCCCCAGGCAGATCTGCAGGAGGAGATGGCTGCCCACCTGCTCGGCTCCCTGCAGGCGTGGGCAGGTCCAGACGTGCCTGCAGGGATGCACAAGTGTCTGCGGGATGTCTTTTTCTGATATGTGGCTGCCGTAGCACTGCAAGCACCTCTCGGAGGAAGCAGGTAGCCAGCAGTGGCAATCCAGCTCGTGGTGCTGCATTTGGCCAGGGAGCCCTGGGTGCCTTTGCTGGTTTAACAGCCTTTGACTGGCTAGGCAGCTTTCTGTGACTGGGATCAAAGGGCTTGAGTTTGCTGCATCCACACAGATTGCGTGAGCAGAGACCCAGCTTTAAACCAGGTTTGTCTTTTGCTGTAGTTCTCCTACTCTGGGCTTCATTGTAGGGAACTAGTTAGTGAAGCTAGAAGGGGCTTGGAGCATGAATGCAGGATTGATCCTTAACTGATAAGACAGCAGTTCTCAGATGTAATACAGAATCAAGTAGACTTCTTTTTCCAGCTGTTTACCTGTCTTTGTTGCCTGTCAGATTGGGAGCTTGATGGCAGAGACTAGTTCTTCATATAAATGTCCATGTTTTCTAGCTGAAAGAAGGTACAGCGCAAATAATAGGGGCAGAAATCAAGGCATTCAGTTCTTACTTTTGCAAGAAACATTTCTGGAGGTAGATTATGCCTGGTGGAGTTAATGTGCACTTAAGTAAATGCCACCCTGGCTTAGCTGCTCTGAACTAAGGCTGTATTGATTTGTAATACTTGCACATGGTGCAGTTATTCCTTCCACTCAGAGAAGGGCATGCCCTGCATCCCTTTATCTTATTGCAGAATATTGCTTCAATCTTATGCTAAATTGCAGAAACATCATGACTGTTTCTTCATCATTCTTAATAGCTGATTAAGTAGTTTTATTTTTACATACTCTGGCAAGTCCTGTTTAGCAGGGCTGGGTGTCAGCTAATCCTGATGTAACCACTTGGGTTTAACTTTTTTAATGAGAATGAAACACATCTGTTATATGGAGATAGTAAATCACTTTACAAGTTCCAGCAGAAGATAAGATCCACCTACACTGTTGGCCTGTATCTAGCAGGCAGCCATAGCTGCCTGTGCAATCAGTTTTTGTCTTGGTACTGAACTGTTTGAAGATTCATGGTTAAATACAAACTTGATCATAGAGTTTACATTCCACAAGTGGCTCAAGCAATTTAAAATGAACTCGACCTGACATTTTAACCTCCTTACCAAGTTATGCAGACTGTTTGTACTGGCAGGGGGATCTAATAGAGTAAAAAAAGGGAAAGGGGAGTCAATCATCTTAGCTGAATCACTGATTCACTGTGTGACCTACGCAAAGCCCTGAGTTTCTATTGCCTTACAGATTCTTTTTAACTACAAGTACTCTGAGACCCAATGTGTTTGTTTTGCATGGGTTGATTTTTGGTGAGGAGGCAAGAAGCCAGCCCTGGAAAATGATATTTCTGTGAGGAGCTGCTAAAATCTTCCTCTGTGCCTGGCAAAATCAATCGCTGGCTGGCTCTGAGAATAGGCATGCTGCTAAGCCAATTAGAGAAGTTAGTAACGCCTCTATGATAACATTAAAGATGTTTAAATATTTTCCTTCTGAAATAGAAGGAAAAAAGGCGCCTCATTCCTCTTTCTTTCTCACCTCAGAGGAGTGGTGAGGGGGCCAGTGAGCCCTTTCCCGGTGGGCCCGCAGGGCCCCTTCCCAGCAGGGCAGACAGGACCCTTTCCAAGCATGGCTTCTGGGGTCATGCTGCCGGGGCGGGGAGGGGGGCATCCTGGAGCCGTGAGCAGCGGCAGACGAGACCATATGGCTGGCGCCAGGAGCAGCCCCATGGCTGGGGCCAGGAGTGGCCCTGTGGCCCGCACCTGAGAGCAGCTGGGGCCAAAAGCAGTCACGTGGCCGCCACCATCTTGACATGGCCAGCGATGGACTTTGCCTGCCTGGCCACTTCTAGCCTGCCGCACCGCAAACAAAGGGACAGAAGCGGCGGCAGCAGCTACTCTTTTTTCAGTGCCCTGCATGAAGAGAGGCACTGAGTGGAGCCAGCAGCCAGCGTGGCCTGCATGGTGCCGGCAGGGACCACGGGACCAGCAGTGAGAGGCATGGCGACCAATTCTCAGATGAGGAGCTCGAAGGGGATCAACCTTTCAGTGCTGCAAAGCTCTATAAGTGCTTTTCAGTTGATAGAACTTGAGAACAAATGAACCTACGAACACCAATTCTCTCCCAAGTCAGAGAAAGAAAAGGCGAAAACACGTGAGGAGAACAACATGGAGACACCAAGGTCGGTGCAAAGGAGGGAAGGGGAATAGGAGGTGCTCCAGGCCTTGGAGCTGAAATTCTTCTGCAAGTCATGATGAGGACTATAATATAACAAGCTGTTACTCTGTAATTCATGAAGTGCATGGGGAGACGCAGAATTCACCTGCAGCCCATGAGAAGAAGGTTCCCAGGCTGGAGCATGTAGATGCTGAGAAGCCATAATCTGGTGAGAGACTTGAACAGAGAGAGAGAGAGAACCCTTTCTTTTAGAAACAGAGGAAGAGAACCTTTGCTTTTATACTAGAACCGCTCATCCTTAAAAATTACACCAAATGAACTAAAGGCCCACGAAAAAGCAATTGTGGAAAGACAGCTTTGCCCGTGGGAGGGACTCACGTTGCAGCAGGCTTGGGCGGGACTGCTACTTGTGAAAATTAGAACCACTCTGCAAAAGTTCACAGAGAATTGTCGCCAGTGGGAAGGACCCTATGGCATAGCAAAAGAGACTCCTCTCCCTAAATAAAATGAAGAAAGATTTTTTAAAGTGACAAAATGACAAAAAACTCCACGTTTTGTCTCCCTGCGCTGTTGGTGGGAAGGAAAGAAGGGCTTGGGGTGGGGGGAAGGTGTTCTAAAGGTTTATTTTAGTTCTCATTATCTTTTAATTCTGTTAATAAATTTTTCTTTATACCTTTTAAAGTTCTGAGCCTGTTTTACCCTTAAAGTACTTTCTCCTAATCCTTGTCTCACCCCATGAGCCTTTTAATTTCTTTTTCTTTCCCCCTCCTCTGCTATATTTCCCCAACTATAGCAGAGGAAGATGAGTGAATGATTTTTCATGAATGCACTGGCATTTAGCCAGTGTCAACCCATGACACCCAAATATACCACTTGAGATGTGATGTTCTTGTTAAATTTATGTTTGCTTTCAGAAGAATTGTCTAAGCATGGAACGTTTCATACAATGCTAAAAACAACACAGAAATACTGGACATAAATTATTTGCCAACTGTGAGGCTTGCAAAACATGAAGTGGGCTATTAGTACACAAACCTTACATTTAGGGTTGCCAATAATTCTTGAAAGTCACTACAGTTTGCCTGGCTTTAGTCGTGACTTTTATTTTTTTCAGAATTACCTGAATTTCAAGGACTAAGACTTTTAGCCAGTTAATCTCAATTTAAGGTCTCTTTCTAGTAGCTGAACCATAAAGGTTTAGAGACTCAGGACACTTTGAGAGCACCATGATCTAGCCATTTAATAAAGGCATGTCCAGCCCAGTACCACTTGCCTTTCTGGCACTTGTCTGTCTCGAGAATCACAGTTTGAAGAAAATGATTGAATCATACTCTGTATGGTAAAGGCAGTGTCATAGAGATATAAATGATTCATGAGTTCTTCAAACTCTTTCAAACAACAGCTGCCATTTTGTGTGCTGTTTCACACTCAGAACATGAGGGAAAAATTTACTACTCTGGTGTTCTTTGTGATAGCTCATTCTTATCCTTGAATTGATATTGAGGTAAAACACATTGCAAATGAAAAGACTGCCACCTAGTCTCTAAATCCGGACTGTGTCACAAGCCTAGAGCATTCCCTCAGACCGTTGTTCAATATATATGCCACATTTCTTTTAGTCAGACTACATTCCTTGAAATTGTGGTCCACATTTTGCCATTCAGTTGGAAAAGAAAACACACTGTGGGTATTATCAATATATAATAAAAATGCATTTATAAGAAAAGAATGGTTGCAATACTAAGCATCACAATTGAAATAATTCTTTCATTCTCCCTTAAAAACCAGCAAGAAATAACATTTTATGTCATTTTTCTTCTAAAACAATACCATATGGTGCCTAGCCTGGAGCAAGGAAGAAAAATTCCTCTGCTTTCTTCATGTCAGTAGCAATTGGGCTCCTGTGGAGATACGGAGAGGGTCTGAAATCATACCTTCATTAAGGATGCTGGCTTTTCAGTTCTCTGAGGGTTTCTAGAGGAAGATTATCTGTATGTGCAACTCAACACTATCTCCCACAATGCAGATCAGGCCACACTTACCAGGGAGGGTCTGGCTGTAGAAAACTGTAGCCTGGATAAGGGAAGGGAGAAGACTACTGTGGAGCAAAGTATCTGCTCAAATGGATTTCCCAGCAAAGGAAGAAGGCTCTGCACCCTCTGGTCAGGTAGAAAGAAAAAACAAGAATGTGTTACTTCAGACTCTGCACTTTATTGAGACACAGATTTCTCTTTTAGAATGTATTCACTTTTCTGGAATTCAGGAAAGAACAAAAAGAAATGGCTTAGAAGTCAGATAAGTAGAAGTGAAAAGGTGGGTCCTGTGAGCGTGGTGCAAGCTTCTTTACAGCTAGCCAGAGGATACGTAAGCCTGCTTGCACAGTATGAGGGGAGTTCATCTCTATTCGTTCTGGCAGACCCTAAGGCATCATGAGATCCTCTGAGGACTTTGAATGTGGGACACAACATAGATAATTACTGGCAGCTGTCAAAGTTCAAATCAGCTGCAGGAGAAGGTTCAATCCCTTGTCACCTCTCCATGGAGCAGATAAATCATTGACTGGAGGAAGCACAAGTCTTGTTCTTGCTCTGGCTGACAATCCAGGGGGCTTCCACCAGTACCTGGACATCTGAATCAATGAAAGCAGAAGGGGAGGAGTGGTGTCAGTGTCACTCCTGCCATAAGCAGCCGTCAGGACCATCCCCTTGCTGTAGAGAATAACTTCCACAGAAACCAAGGAACAAGAGCAGAGCACGGAGCCCTCTCTCTACTTTGCAGCAAGAAAATCATATTTACAAGTGTTGAGATCACAAGCATATGGCTATGGCTGACTAGAGAATCCATCGCTGAGAAATCGTTTCCTGCCCAGACTCATCCTCATTAGTTTTGAGTTATAGAGAAGGTGATGGGGTCCAGATATTATTGCATGCATTTTGAAACTGGGATGGTTTTTTGTAGCTTTCTTGTTTTAAATTTAGACTGTGGTACAATGCCACATCTATGCCACATCTATACCGCATCTATGCCAGAAGCTTCAAAATAGGTCTAGGGGAGTGAGAAGAATAAAAGGGATTAAATTCTGGGAAACAAAAAGAAGGAAACTCCTCACAGCACTATTGTAGTCTTAGTCATATTAAATTATGGGTAATGATAAGGCCTGCATCTACAGTACCCTGTCTGTGCACAACAGGTCACCTTTGATTTCTAAGATGGTTTCCATGGATTTTGGTATCCTTTCATTTTAAAGTGTTTTTCAATTAAAAAAACATCATCTGCACTTAATTCATGGGAAACAGCAACTGTAAGATTTGTTCAAAGTCACAGAGCAAGTGAATTTTGGAAGCTGGAAAGAAAATAAACTAGTATGACTTTGAGGATCTTTCCCTCATCATTGGTTCATGCAGCTTTCCCTTAGGACATAATGACTCTCACTGTCTCTTAAGTCATCGGACAGACTCTACATATAAAGGAAGTTTATAGATATAGATATATTTATAGATAGATATAAAATACATAATGGAAACAGTTTTCTGTTTTCATCCCACTTCAGCCATAGCTTTTAAAACTGAGAGTGCTGCACACACTGTAGAACATACGAGATGATGAGCTCACTGCCTTCTGTAAATACTCCCCGAGAAACAAAAACAACACTCTCTAAGTGTTGCTATAAGTAAGGGTCATGACACAGCTTTCTTATAGTCACACTATATTTTTTAAGAGCTTGCATAGCACAGATCACAAAAATAACAAATCTCCCTGAGAATGTGGAGGCTTCATCTTGCAGGCCATTTATCTTGTTAAGGTACTCTAATTAGTCACGCTAATCACAGTCAACTGTTGATTTTAACTGTTAAGTGTAATCCATCTGATCCATATTCCACAGGCTGGCAATGAAATTTGGATGGCTCATCATATTGCATTCGCCGCTGTAAGCTCTACGCAGAGAAGTGATCCTTGGTGCACAAAAGAAGCAAAAAGAATTGTCCTCTCCCAAACTTTGACTTTTTTCAAGAAATATCCTACACTTTGCATGATGAGGCGTTCTTGAGTGCACTCTTGCATGCTAACTGTACTGCATAGACGTCCTCATCAAAAAAGCCGTAAAGCCCAGAGCTCCTTTACTATGGTTTATGTTGCTGGGCTTTCTTTTCCCCAGGAACCTGATGCCTGCTCCCACCTCCATTCATCAAGTTCTGATTTCCCTGTAGGGGAATTTCTCTGTTACACTTCACCAGAAGAAGCATTCACCAGGCAGAGAACAGAAGCAGCCTGTACTCATGATTCAAGTAATGCCCCAGCAAATGGTAGAAACTCACAGGGGCCAAGCCACCAAAACGAAACATCTGGCAGCACATGGCAAAAGACTGTTCCTCTGATGACCAAGCATCTCCTTTTTTACTGTCAATACAACAAATCATTGAAAATTGCTTTCTAATTTGAACTAATAGGCACTGTCTGTTTTGCTCAACCCACTTTTGCCCAGTGGTGTGCTGTGGCTTATCATTTTGAGGCGTTCAGCTGCCACCCTTTCCAGCTGCCACCTTTTCCAGCTGCCACCCAGTAGAAAGGGAATATGCTAATTTGCACAATTCCAGCTCCCAGACAGTGACATGTCTTCTGTGTCACTCCAGAGGTAACCACTTACCAGTTATGAATGGCAAAGAGCATCACGAACACATCCAGTAGCACAGCCAAATCCACCTGTTGTAAGGAGAGGAAGTGGGTAGTGGACAAAAAAAATGGGAATAAACAATCAGTGATGCTTTAGGAGCTGACATGATAAACAGGAGACAGGCAGGACTAGGATTTGGTGAGAAACAGACTTGTCTCTCTTGTAATTTTAGGAAAACTGTGAGTTATGGCACTATCACAAGGATTCAGTCTTTTGGTATGTTGCTTTTGAAGCATAATAGCACAATTTGTAGGGATCATTGCACCAGTAAAAATCAGCAGCTTATCACTGCAGGCTGAATGATCTGTTGTACAAATCTTTTAGAGTTTTTTACTGCAAATGTGCTGAAGAAACAAAACTTCTATCATGTTCTTTCATTCTGTGCATGGGTTTTCTCTTTCAAACCCTCAGAGAAATACTGACGTAATTTAAAAGAACAGAAATAAAATTCAGAAATTCCACAAATGTAGAACTATAATAATGTATGGCATTTGCGGACCTATCAAATGCATTTGTCTTTTTGATATATATACCTCTTTTTAAATCATAATTTTCAAACTATATCCCAGGTTCTCTGTTTAAAGAATAAAGTGCACAATTGAATTCCGCTGCTGAAATCCATGAATGATAAAATGAAAACATGTCGCTTTCTATCAGCTGAATGCAAATAAGTGTGACAGACACCGTTATCCAGATTTCTTTCCCAGCAACCAAGAGGTTAATAATCACTGGATCTAATTTTTAAAAAAAATCACTTGATTCCAACTGCCTTATTTTCCAAAGTGCATTTAGGGTTCATTTCAAAAGGTTCTATTTCAAAGCATACCCAGGTAGTCTAGAAAAATGATAGTGGTTTAAAAATCATTCAACAAAACCACAGTGTCACCATTTGGACTATTCAGATGCCTTGTTTAAATATTTTTACAGTAGTATGACTTACCAAATCTAGCTGAGAGTCTCTTATAATCATGTGTGTCATGGTATATATTTTTATGACACAGGCAATGCAATCTAGATTTATTAAAACAGAATCCTCCATGTGCAAAAGAAAATCTATTCCCAATATATCACACATCCCTAATCTCTGAACCAGGGTGCCAAAAACTAGACTACATGCACTGTGGAAACAACTTGTTTTAATCTCCAAATATGTACTATACAGTTAAAATTTCAAGATTGCAGGGGACTATAAGTTAGTTAAATTTTGTTAGAGACAAGGTTCATTTTAGCTGGACAAAGAAAGCTTTGAAAAGTACTTCTTATTCCTTCCCATCAAGCTTATTCCAAATGCAAAATGCCAGTGAACACAGGATGGCATTTGTGCTGAAGGTGCCCTGCTGCTGCACAGCTGTGTGCCATGCAGCACAGTCAAGCTCAGCCCAGTTGCCAGGCCACTGCTTCAATTTGGCTGTACTCCATAGGTGTAACTGCTGAGAGACTACTTAGCTTGTTCAGTTAGAATTGCATTTAACTGCTACTTTTCAAAGGCTGTACCTAGACAAAATGTGAAACTAATAAGCAGCTGAGGAGCTGCACTTAAGCAGCAAAAAATAACCTTTGCATTTTTTAATACATATAACACTCAACAATAACCCAAACAAACAAACAAACAAAAATCCAACCAAAACTGCAACAAAACCCCCCCCCACCAAAAAAACCCCAAAACACCAAAAAAAACCAAAACCAACCAACCAAACACCACAACAAAAAACAAACAAACAAACAAAACCCCCCCCAAAAACCTCACTAAACAAAGGGGCGAGAAAGGAGAAAAAAAATGGTTCTATAAATGTGTTCAGGCTCTTTTACCATGCTGGAGAATTAAACTAACAAATGGTCTCTAGATAAAGCAAGAGTGGAGATGAAAGGCAATTGTAACATGAACTGTATGGATGTTTATGACCCTCTTCTAATATTTTTACACCATTCAGGTAGCAGAAGAGTCTCTGGATGAGTCTGGAAGAATTTTCAGACAATGGAAACCACAAAGCAGCCAAAAGAGTCCACAGCATATTTATTGCTCATAGTAGGCAACAGTGCTCCTTTTCCATCACACATCTCCAGCAGCAGCCAAATGCTCCAAAGAGCATCACCACTGCAGCACGTGAATAATCACACCAGCCAAGACTGCACTGAGTGAACACGATCTACAGTGGCAGAAGGAATGCAGAAAAGGCATCTGTGGGAACATTTTCCAAACATAAACAGTTTGAATTTTCTGATCCCTGAAATACCAAATCAAAAATGTGTCTCAGAGAAAAACAAATTAGCCCAATTTTAGTATTTTCTCTGCTTTGGACAGGTGTTTTTGGTTATTAAAACAAGGTATAACTCAATTAGAATAATGAGAATGCTGCAGCTGAAACCAGAATGGTTTTTCCCTCCTTGATATTAGGGGTTCAAAACTAGCAGCATGCATGTTTTGAGTAAAGGAAAGTATTGTGTAAGCTTCACCAGTTGCAATTCTGAAAACTTACTAGTGTCTACAGTTACCTTTTGAAAGAGCTGTGTCAAAACAGAAGGCCCGGAGCCAGGAAGCTCTGATACGTAGCCCTGGACATGACACACACTCACTTGGGTAATTTATGTAGACTCAATCCAGAAAGATATTAAAGGCTTCCTGTGAGACGCAGAAATGTAACACTGTCATGGATTTCTGTTGAGATGTTTCTTCTGGAATATAATTTATCTTTCCTGCTGCTGTGGTGAAGAGAGAATGACGTGGAGGAGTTGGATGTTGCAATATTGTGCTTGCACTGCTGACAGGCCAGATGGCAAAACAACTGGTATCACTGGGATGGATGGTGTTGCTAGCTTGTCCTGTCTGCCTGTGAAGGCAAAAAGAACAAAAACCAGCTGTAAAGACTGCACATTTTAAACAGACAGGTACAGGGGGAAGGGGTAGGGCATGAGTGACCCACCTCGGTTCGAAACAGCAAACACATAGTTTGTTCCTGATATACAGCAAGAGCTCTAATAGTAGATTATTGAAACATGAGGTTGGTTTACAGGACAACTTATGTAAGTGTGTTCTGGTGCACTGATGATTTGCCAAATTGCTGAACAGTAACTCCCCTCTTCTTCTTCACAACCTTTTCCCCCCACAGCTCCCCTTAAGTAACAATTACACAAAACCACAACTCCTGTTCATCTGCTCAATAATTGTATTGTTTAAGGATAGCCAGCCAGCACTAAAGTCTGAAGACGCTTTGCTTTTATAAACCCACCTAGAAAGTAAATTACAGTATTTCAAAGGAGCACACAACTTCAGGGCTCACATAACGACAGATAATTTTGGAGCTTACAGTGCCTTTGCCAGCGAACTGTCTCCCAGTTACTAGTATTTCCTTTGCCAACAAATGGTAGACCAGTTACTGAAGATTAATAACCACAATATTAAATAGATCCATTTATGTAAGAACAACGCAGGGAACTGAGTGTGGATCGGTCAGCAGAGGGGGCAATGTGTAGTCTGACAAAGCTCTGGAGTGTTCTGCTGCTGAAGGATGGAAAATAGGGATGACATTGCCCTCTCGTGGGAAACCGCTGATGTGGAAAGCGGCAAATCTCCAGCCGGCTGATGCTGGCAAGGTTTGTTAATCCTGTGAGTCTCATTACAGCAGGCGCTTAAACCTCCTGACATTTTGGTTCCATATGCTCAGGTCACTCAGAGTTGAGAATGTGTGGCATGCTACAGGACCAGGATTAAATCTTTATTAAAAAATTCAGTGTATTGGCTAGGGATATAACTATGAGGCTATGGCTCAGAGACATCCCTTTAAAAGTCAGATATTTGAGGTCAGGATTCTCTTTACTGAAAGAACATAGTGAAAAGCACCATTTTTTAGTGTTTTAGCCTAAGAGCTATGGCACAGAGCTGTGCCACCAAGAGTCAAATCTTGCTAAGACTGCTTTGCTTTAAAAATATTCCCTCTGTTCTGTCACCAAGCAGTTCAGTTCATATCTTCTAAAAGCACAATTTGTACAGAGTGGTGGGATGGAGGTGATCTAGGGTTAATTTCAGAGGACTTACAGATTATTATGGACTGTATTGAAAAACATGTTATAGACTTGGTTACTGTCCAGCCATAATAGTTGTGGACATAAAAAATGGGCTGTCCTGGGGAGTTACATTTTATAAAGGCAGTTGATTTTGATTTTTGCCCAGATCTCTTCAGAGTTCAACCAGTTCAACTGGTATTCAAATTGGGGGTGAAGGAGAGTGAGCAAAAGGAAGAAAGAGGGGACAAGTTGAGGACAGGAAGACCAAGGACCACCTAGCTCGGTTTTGCCTTAAGGAAAGAAGCGTATTACCAGTGTCCAGACATGTTTCTGAAGTCCACATGGTTGCAGTGACAAAAATCCAGGACAGTCTCAGGATATCTTTATGAAGGAGGTGCACAGGCCTACAGGTGGGTCACTGTTAACAGCATACACAGGATTGTTATAGTAAGCATGGCTGCTAGAATATTAACCATTAATAAACATTCTCTTCTCAACACAAGAAAAATGTTCCCAGCACTTGTCATGCACTGTGGTGAGCAGCTGTTAAGAACCACAGTGAAACTACATAGGAATACATTAAACTAGAAATGTTCTGGTTTTAGAATGGCTTGTTTTTCTTCTATTCTCCATATATATACATACACATATGTGTATGTATGTGTGTATGTATAAATATGCGTAGGAATTGCAGTGAGTAAGTAAAATCTTACTCTCTCAAAGTCTTTGATCGAACTGTCACAATTTCAAGTTATTTGAGATGGAGGACACATGATGAGAGAACAAGCCATACCTTGCTCATACACCAAATAGTGCTTTAAAGATTCCACTGGCTGTTGTAAAGGTGAGATGGGCAGTAAGAGGACACAAACTGACCAGTGCACACAGAAAGAAACCATTCAGACAGCTTGTCTTTCAGGATAACACAATAGAGGAGAAGGCAAGCACTTCTTTGAAAAAGATGACTTTACTGTGTTGGATATTTCACCAATAAAGCGTTTAAAGAGAGAAAAATGGTAGCAATAATGTGTCTCTTGGTAAAGCCAGTTGGGTTAAAGTTACAAGCAAGAAGAAGTGTTTCAGGTCCACTTCTATCCAATTGCAAGAGCTCAGCTAAAGGAAGGATGTCGTGCTGCAGTGGGCAAAGCAGTGCCTGGGTTGGTGTGGTGCTAACCCCAGCCCAAACGCGCAGGCCCCTGCCCACCCTCGCACTGCTGCCTCTCGCACCAGAGCAGTGATCAGCAGCACTCCACCTGTCAAACCAGAGCTGCCCTGCAAGCTCTCTAGTGGCCCTCAGCATCTCTTCTGGGCAGCAGACCCCTCAGGGTCCATCCACAACATGGCAAACAGCCAGAAATTACCCTCTGTGTGCTCAGTGCCTGTTACCTGGTGCAGCAATTACCTTGTGGCTCCTTCTGTTATGTCTGCAGGTGACAGAACAAAGTTCCAGTATCAAAAAAGAAATTAAGGTAATACCTGGCCTCTTGGCTTTAACAGGTGTTTTGTCAAGTCTCTGCCCCACAAACTTTAGAATGCCTGGTTGTCCGAGTGAATAGAATGGACCTGTTCCAGTGTAATCCCATCCCTCCCAGCCCCTTCTGTTCCAGTCCCGGCTTGTCTTGAGACTCCCAGTGTATCCCAACTCAGAATTATATGGCTGCAAGAAAAAAATTCTATTTCTCCCGCTCTGAATGGTCCCATTCCTTTCACTTGTCTCCCTAAATTCCTCATCCTAAGCTGGCCATCTTCCCTTGTCTTCTCACCTCAGCCTAAGGTCTCTGTCCAGAAGCCGGTTGCTGCTTGCTCAGCTTCTCCTGCTGTGCTGGCACAGGTACTGCTGCTCTCCCTCCCACACAACTACTCTGGCTCCTTCCTTCACAGAGGTTAAAAACCACAGGCACAAACAGCTTTTACCAAAAATCTGCCTAGGCAAGACACTGAGAGCAAGAGAGGAGAACATAACCTGGAAAAATGTATGCAGTAGCCACTGCACAAGAGGATTTAAGCATGCCTTTAAGACAACCAGCCAATATTCCTGTTTCTTTAAATGGGCTTAAAAGGTACTTGTAGTGACTATGCATCCTTCCTGGTTTCTGTGTTATGTCTGATGTCATGTGTGCTGTGGAACTTCATAATATTTCTTGGAGTAAATATTCTTCTTCTGTACTGCAACTATATAATTTTTTCTTGGAGTAAGTACTGTCTTTTTTCTTTTTTAGGATATACATACATTTGTTGGTGCAAGCATGTAACACAGCTTGTTACGATGGCATTTTTCATTCATACTTCTCTGAAGAGAAAAACACAGATGTATTAATGCTCAAACTTATTTAGCAGTTAAAGTTGTAGGCCTTTTGGCCGTATTGTTTCATACTCACAGGAAAATGTGGTTCTTTCCAAATATTTCAGACTAAGAGAGCATAACTTCTCACAGTCTCTTACAATCAACTTTTCTAACTGAAAACATTCTAAAGGCAGTATGGTTTTGTGAATTAACTGTAGACTCTTTACCACAATTGTGCAACAAGTCCCTAGCTGTGGTTTGGTAATCATTGGCTTATGAATCAAATGAGACCACAATTTGTGTTCAGGTCCTGACATTGCTACAAAATTCACAGGAAACTTTTCCAGAGACTTTCATTATGCCTTGTTTTCTCTCTCAGTAAAATTAATATAGATCATATCAGCTGCTTCCCAAGACTGTTGGGATGACTGGTGTTTTGATAATGGTTCTGGGTGGATGTGACCAGAGAGGCACAGAGTACCATTATTAGATTTTGCCATCAAATAAACCCTTCCATTCAGAGTAAGATTTCAGCAGAATTTAAGGAAAGAAGATTAGGAAATTTAAAAAAACAGACAATAACCAAAGAACAAAGAATGCTCATCACCTTTCATTAAACTAAGTGTTTTTAAAAAATTACCTGGTTTAACAGTCGCAGAAAACAGTCAGAGTCAGCTGCAAGAGAAGAAAGCCAAAACAAACAGTCACGCAGAAGAAAATAATTCTGCCTTTAGCTGCTGCCTTGCCTTCCCTGAAGCTGGGTAATGACATAATCTGTCAAAACGCTTTAAAAAGCTTGTGAAATTTTAAACATTTCCCTGACTAGTTTACAGCTTTATAGATTCTAATATTTGGAAGGAAAGGCTTGTTTTACAAGATGAAATTAAAACATCGATTGCTTCATTGTTTCTAATAACAGATAATTTTTCCTAGTTGGCAAATACTATCGTTTAATTGGAGGATAGGAAAGAAACCTTAAAAATCTGACCTGGAGTCTGCTGTTTTTCTTGTGCTTACTAGTTTCTATTTGTGAATCTATTTGTTGGTTTCATACTAAAAACAATGCCCTTCCATTTATTTATGCAGTTATGAGTCCTAAGAGAAAAACCATACTGCTTTTTATCATTGCTACATCCATCAATTTGCCTTTGCTGTTATTTTAGTCTACAGCACCACAGCTCAAGAGTCCCATTTCATGCAAAATAATGCAAGAATATTGCTGTTCCATACTTGCAATATTCCATTAAAAAATCATAATTTCTGAGCATGTGGATACTAGTACATATTACATGGGAAATAATAGTTACTCTGCTACAAAATGGGACCTATTTTAAAATATATTTTCTTCTAAAATTATGGTTAAAGTTTATGTAAATTGTAGAAATGTTCTCAAAGAGAAACAGGGCATAAGCTGAGAAAACAATGTCCCTGGAGATCAATGTGATGGTTGTGGTGAGATCAGTGCCAGGGAGAAATATAAATTTCTGTGTTGTGCTGAAAATCTTTCTTCAATTATTTAAATCTCATTTAAATCCTATTTTTAGAACTAAATTTAATTCAAATGGGCAATGGACCTTGTTCTAGCATAAGGGAGAACTTCTCTTCAAGAATCTGTCTGGTCTCATTCCAACATTTGTGCATTGCAGGGATGCGTATGAATGTGATTTTGTTTTTCTCTGGAGACAATCACCTGCCTGAGACAGTGGTGATGAACTAACTTCTGGAATAGTCTCTGCAGTTTTAGACATGCCTGTAACTAATAACGTTTTATCTCATCCTCTGAACTAGAAAGAAAAAAAGGGAGTGAATAAAAAATATTAAATGTTAAATTAATTTAAAATAGAAGCACTCTTTTGCCATTGCCTTGGTTTTACACACAGAAACATATTTCCTGCTATGATAAACTAGAAGGATGAGAAACCACTTGAGTATTCGCACTAGGATCAGACAGTTACCTTGTAGGGCATCACGTCAGTGACATATTGTTTAAATATTTTTCATCCAGAGACATAAATTAAAGACTGACAAGTAATTCTCGAGTTTATCATCAGTTTTAGGTGAGTCAAAGAAATCTGGAGCTCCATGCAACCTTTCATGGAATAAAGTACAAAGTTTCTTTAAAGAAGTGGTATTTTATCCTAGACAATCACTGCTGGGAAAAAAAGTCTTTGTGTTTCAAGGCTGTTAAAAACCTAGTAATGTGGGTTTTGTGCCTTTTTCGAATTTCAGAAAGCCATAATAAGCTGCAAGCTGTGTGAGTCCATATTCTCTCTTCAATAAAATAGATTATTAAGTAAGAGTTTCATTCTTCAAGACAAGCTCAAAGATAGAGGGATTCTTAGTGTGGTGTGTGTCAGGAATAAAACCAGTAGGAGTGGAAATTTGCTAAAAAAACCCTGATAAATATGAGGTCATAAATGAGTTATGAAATCAGGATGAGAGAAAGATAACCAATTTTTTTTTTTTTTTTTTAAGTCTTGTATTTGTTAGCTGCTGTCCCATCCTGGGTAACTGATATGAACTAGAAATTCTTACCTGTCTGATCAACATGCCTCTTTGCTTCCTTAGTTCTCAATTATTCATGGTCAATCATCAACTGTTTCACATTTATTTTCGAGGTCCTATAACAACAATTTAGGTCTAAAAGTGTGCTTTAACATGGTCTCCTTCTGGGGAGGTTGCTTGGTACCAAGTGATATAAATCAGAGTTCTGCCTATTTAAATCAGACATACATACACAGATATTTAACCTAAATTTTTAACCTAATTTTTCATCCTAACTTCCCAATTGTAACTCACTGGCCTAATTTTATGTGTTCGTTTTTCAAGAGGGAATCAATTTTTTCTTTTAATATGCATTGTAACTCACAGTGAATACAAATAAAACTTTGATAGATTTTATCTTACTAATGCATGAAACTTCAGGAGATAGTGTACTTCAGTAGAAAATGGTAAGTAGAAGAGTGATAAATATGGATGACAAAAACTGGAGAAACAAGTGGAAAAATAAAGGTTTTATGCTGAAACCTGGCAGGTGACTTCTTGTCCAGGGCTAACCCCTGCATTAACTGACCCTGTGTTTACCGAGCTGTGACACCTGTCGAGATTAAAATAGCCACTTTCCTGAGTCCTCAGGAACTGAGAATCTCTTCTCTAGATGAAATATTTAAGTGTTCAGAGAGGAATCTGAGCATCTCACAGCAGCTGCACAGTTAGGGTTTCCTAATAGGGGCTTAGCACAGAGTAAGCAGAGGGAGGATGTAACATATACAGTTTACAATCTTTTTGCTCCTTTGCCTTCAGTACAAAAGGACTAAGCCTGTCTCTTTGTTACCATTTGATGAGGATTCAAGTTTGGATTCTGTTGCTGGATCTTGGCTTTTCTGTTCCATACAGAGAGCACAGCCAATACAGACAGATATGTCTGGTCCCTCCATTCTTCACCCCCTGCCTGTAGTTTGAGCTACTCTTCACCTTTGGTCTACAGCAGGAGATACCAGCCTGAAGGCCAGGTTAATACACGTTCCCCCTTTCCTCTCTCCCTCCTAGTCAGGAGGAAGCTGCAGATGGCTGTGCCTCTTGCTAGCTTGCATAACTCTCGAACACCCACTCCCTTACTATTTTAAGTAGAAGAGACCCACCCATGTTCCACTTCAATAATCACCTGAGCTCTATCCAGCACGATAATTACACCACCCTTCCGAAAGACTTGAGAATGCTTCTGGAAGCCCAGCAATATTGGATTACCTTCATAAAGTGCAGCTGGAGTGTAGCAACAAATTATTTGCAAATAAGTACTGTTTGTCAGCAAGTACAGCTGAAAATAAACTGTGTCATAACCAGACTGCGCTTGATGGTCTCATCAAGTTCTCTTCTTTAAGCTCTCACAGATGAAACAAATACTTTCTAACATAGCTTCTAGAGCCCTCTATTTTATACTGCATATTGTGTTTTGGCATCTGGCCATCTGAATGTTCAAGGATGAGATTGAAAATAAATACCTCAAACTAATGTCTTCCTTCAAAGGTCAAGTGCATCAGGACTTTTAAAAACACATCTGGTAAGCAGGTTACAAACCACAGCTCAATTTGTGAGCAAGAAACATTCTGCACAGACTCACAGAGTTGAATTCATGTGGTCAGAAATTTCCAGGCTTAAAGTATAACAGAACATAAATCACTAAAATGCAGCCTAGGCTGTTGCACTTTTGTGCATTCTTACACAAAATACCTGTCGTACTGCAAACACCCAGTCTACTTCACAGATTCTGGTCAGGCAGGAGGTTATTTCAACAGCTATAGGACAGAAAGGAGAAAGAGGTTCAGCTCACTATCAGTACAAACCATGACATAACACAACACTTCTAGGGTTTACACACATTTACAGCAGATACAAACTGCTCTGTGAAAGGGTTCGATATGTCAGGGCAGCAGCATCTGTATAGAAGGGAAGGCTGTTTCAGCAGATGTACCCATTTCTTCCTTATAATCCAGAAACTGCACGCGTGTGAACTCACATACCTCTGTCCAGCTTCTCCATCTCTCACTTGTGATGCTGCTGTGTCCTTGATCCAATTTTGACCACACCAAGGCCTGCTTCCACATATCGGCCAGAAAGTAGTTTAGTTTTGGACATTGCTAGAAGATTCAGACAAAGTTGGGGCTTACTCTCTCAACTTGAGCAGAAAGTCAAAGGTTTGAAGCTTTGTACTTTATTACTGTCTAATTGAGGGCTTTAGAGGGGGGTTTGTTTTGGTCAATCTTGTTCATTTTTTAAAAAAAGTCATGCTGTCTTGAATGCAGGATGACTGAAACAAATACTATAGAATTTTAGTGTCACAACTCCACACTTGTTCTGGCCAAGTGCCACCAAATTCAAATTTCTTTCATGGTGTTAGAACTACTTTGACCTAAAGCAGTTAGCTCTGTCTTTCTTCTTTTCACATGTGGGACACTTCTGCCTTGGCCTCTGCAGCTGATCTCTCCCTCTGCACCACGCACAGTAAAATCCTCCATATACTGAAATTCTTGTGTGACCTTAAATGTGCAATTGTTTGAATTTCTCTTGGAGGAGGTGATAATGTGTCAACTTGAAATGTAAATGGAGATACTGCTAATGTAAATACTCTGCTGGTGATAGGTGTTAATTAATGTATCAGTAAAAGCAGCACTCTTCATAAGCACAACTAGCTGCAGCACTTAATATGGATCTAGGGAACAGAGTATGTATTTTTCCGTGTTGATAAGCAAGCTAGGACTGGGACCCCAGGATTCAGTCAGGATCTCAACTCATTCCCTTTGCCTGCCCTTCATTCCCTGCTCTCTTCACCAGACAGGACTACATGTGATAGCAGCTTTAGGAAGTTGTAGAGAGGAGGTATCCAGATGTAGATTATGGAATTTTGCTTTGGTGATGCCAACAAGATACAGCTGCATTCCAACGTATGTAGACTGCACTGGGTCACAAAATGTGTATGCATTGGCATTGCATCAGCATACCTGGAGCTCCAGAGCACCCTTCAAACATCTTAGTCTTCAGAGATGGCATTCAATGTGGCATTATATATTATAGTAGGAGAAACCAGGGGCAGAGAGAGAGAGAGCACAGCAAAATAGAGATTATAAGCCCCAATGCACCATTTGAGGCTGACAATACTGCTATTAACTTCCAAGAAAGAAATAAGCATAACCAGTAGATGGCTGCATTAATGAAAAACTACTAAAAACATCCTCTTTTATGCTTAAGCAGGTATGCTATCTGTTGAAGAGAGCTTAGAACTTTGACACTCCTGCCAGAAACCTGAGTGCCTTTCAAAACCAAAGTGAAGCTACTACCAAAGAAGACAATGTCAGTAAATGGCCTTCTGGGACAAAGCCCCACTTACTGGAGTGAAATAACTTCCTTTGAAAGTAATTTTGATCTAAGCAGAACAATACTGGTAAATTTTGTGTTTGCATGGGAAACGTGCCCTCATGTTACACTTGGAAAAAGAGTAATCTCTGAAAAATATGTCCTTTGATGCCCTGTGCATGCACTAAAGGTTATTTGTACGAGAAGGGCTGGGGAGGTTTAGCTATTGCCTATGCAAAATGGTTGCTTATTTTTCTAAGAACTTATTGATTTGTCAATGTCCTACAAATCCAAGTAGGCAGAGTTACTAGAACAGCTAGTACAAACACTTCTAGGACAGTGCTTGTATCTATTTACAACGTGCTTACAAGTTTTGTTTATCTGTTTGAATTGTTAGGGCTCCCATCTCAGTTCCTGCCCAGAGAGGAGTTTATGTAGGAACACCCCTGTGCTAAGCTAAGTGACTTCAAATTCTCTTTGAAGTATTTCTTTGGGACTGTACCACTATGCTTAAATGCTAGTTCTTTTGGATAGAAACAGCACCTTTCAGAGCAACTTCTTCACCTGACACTGACAGCATTAATTAATATTGGAGAGTAATGAGATTGATCATTGAACTTCATCTAGAGAAATTTAAATGACATTGAGGAGGTAGAAGGCTTAAAACTCTTTCTGTTTGGTTTTGGTCATTTATATACTCATCTTCATACAAGTTGAAAGAAAAAAATTTAGGGTTGCCCTTTTGTGAATATTGCCTGCAGAGAGAACACATAACTGGTTAGACTCTTACCGGTGTCTGGTCTTAATAAAACACTCAGCTGTACAAAAGGCAAAACCAGTCTGTGCACAGGGTGGAAATGAAAGGAGAAGCAAAAAACCTGTCATAGATGTACCAGCTACTACCTGTTTGCAGTCTAGATTCAACTCATAATTCAGGAAGAGCTACTGATATTTTGTACATACTCTCAGCTGAGAAGAAAAGTGAAAGATTAAGTTAGTATTAAAAATGCATGTCAAGATATTATTACAGCATTTCAAGTAATTCCCAAGTACCTACTTTAGGTTTATTCCTTCAGCCTAAAATCTCATAACTGAAGAGTTACGTGAATAAACAGAGATTAACACATATCTCCCCTCCCCCCATATTTACACACATATTTAAATACATCATAATGCTATTAAAGTTTGACAACAGCAGCTCTGGAGGAGGAAGAAGGAATGCTTCTTGGGTAGCAGGGTGAAGAGTTACAGGAATAAAAGATTAACAAAGAGAGAGGTGTTCATTGCCTATTTGATGTTTATTTCATGTCTGAATCTGCCACCAGTCTGCTTTGCCTATTCCTAAAAATAAAAGAGTCACAGTAGAACCTGCAGCACTCACCTGCAGCAAGTCTCTGCAAGACTCAGGCTATTTATCAATTCACAAAGTATCAACTTACAATCCTTGCCATTTTTCCTGGTAAAGTAATTGTCCATGAAGTCTACGACAAATCCAACACCATTGGTTCTTAAGCATTCTTAAGCAATCTTAGCATATATTGGTCCATAAATAATTTACTAATAATGGACAATATCTTGTCCAGTGGAATAAGGAAGAATGTCCCTTCTCTTAACTTTACTTGTTTTTTAATTGACTCCTCTAAGAGTATGCAGCATCAACCAGTATCACTATACTACTGCCTATTGCTGTATTTAAAAATTAGGTTTTCTTCCCTCCTCTACTGAAAAAGTACCAGTATTCACTAATATTCAAGGTAACTGTGTCTAAAGATGGAGGGTAGAAAGTCATTAATGAACTGAAAAATAGTTTAAGAGAGTTAAAGGGACAATTCCGTAAATTCTAAGATTAGTACACTGGTAAATCCATTTCTAAAGAACACGCATTCCAAGTAATAATAAGCCCTACAGCTGACCCACTAAGATTTGCTTCTCTAATGTCACAAGTTATTGCTTATAAGAAAATATTTTCCACTACCCTGTACTTCAGCTAGGTCAAATGTGGATTATTTTAGCACTGATGAGGAAAATAATTTTCTGATCTTCCAAACACCGATGTGCTAAACCAACACTACTTGACTGAAGTCACACCAAGCATTTTGTACAGTATATATATATTTCTTTTCTCATTATGGATTCCTAGCTGAATTTTGCTTGGAACCTGTGTGTCCTGGGTTGCAGTGTATTCTATTACCATCTTCAGGAGCTGTTAAAACTAGGTGGGGCTGTGTCCCCTGCCTCCTCTCTCTGGACTATCTTCTGTTAATAGGCCAGCTGTCAAAACCAGGTGGGGCAGGGTTCCTTATCTCTCCCATGACCCATCCTCCCTCTAGGAGGGATATCTCCTGTTAATGGCCCATCTAGTCTCACCACATGGCTGATAAAATTACATCCTCCCATTGTGAGATGCTCTGCCCAGAGGGAGGAACCAAGCATCCCATCCTGGATATAAGCTAAGATTTCGAACACCAGAGGCAGCCCTTACCTACTGGATTCCCAGAGGACAAGAGCTACCACTGGACCTTCAGGTGAAGACCAGACCTTTTCTACAGGATCACTGCTTCAACAGGACCATTTCAGCAGAACTCTGGAGGCCTGCAGCCACCATTTTATTGGACTGCTACCAACACCCTGACTGACAGGGTGTCAGGTTGTATCCTGACTCTGTCAGTGGCTTCTCTTTTTTTTTTTTTCTTTTTTTTTCCTATTGCATTTATTTTAGTTTTTCCTATTAAATTGTACTTCTGACTTGGAGGTTCTCACTGGTTTTGCTCTCAAACCAGCACACTGTGTTACTCAATTGATGTCCATTACCTAAAGGGCCTAAGTCCATCTCTGTTATAAAATACTGAGCTCTTTCATGTGTGTGCATATAGATAAACAGTGAACCAAAGTATCTCGGCTGAAGTAATGCCTGATACTTGATAATAGGGTGCAGTGGATACTTTTGCTATATAAATTATTCCACATTCAGGTAATATATCTTAAAACTTTTGGAAGCACTTCTATTAATCTTTTTCTCATCTTATATTTGAAATATATCTGCCATTAGGTGGTCTCAGAACAGCAGGTAGTGCTTACATCTCACTTGCACAAAAAATTCACTAAGGGGCTTAGCATCCATCAGGAAAGAACATGAATACTATTTATATGGTGAGATGGCAAAAATGAAAAATTGTCTGTGGTATACCCAGATGTAATTTTAAAAACAGCCAAAAGGTGCTCAGAACTCACAACTCTGCTGAACACTTTCTAGAGCTATTATTTTTCATTTCAAAATCGGTTTCTCTGGGGTACTTGCTTCTTACTTACATGTGACTTTTTACATTCCCACTCTTCAGAGAAGTTTTTATCCCTCCATTACAAGAAAATGACACAAGTTTGTTATTAAATGATACAATTATTCACACATATTAAATTTCAGACCCTCTTTGTTAAGTTTTCTCATGGTAAGGCAAATGCACCTCAACAAACAAGGGAGACAATTGTGGGTGGGGTCAGTAAGCCAATGACTGCAGATGGGACATAGCAATCAACAAAACAAGGCTGAAGTGGTAAGCCTTCAAGCACAAGCATGCAAAGAAATGTCTGTAGGACAACCACGTTCTGAGGAACCAGCACTCTTGGGTGCCTCACTGAAATGCCTCTACATTAATGCACATAGCCCAGGGGACGGACAGGAAGTCAGAATTCCGGGTGCAGTTAGAGGACTGTGACCCCCTTGGGATCACAAAGATTTGGTGGGACACTACACGCAGCTGGAGTGCGACAATTGATGGATGCAGGCTCTTTTGCTCCAAACCGAGTCAACCAGACTTCACGTGTTAGTAATGTAAGTGCTTGTAATTGAAACAGTGATAACTCTGTTAAAGTCTTTAAATTCTAAGCAACAAACACTTGGCTTGCATGGGAAGTGGGTTTTTTTGGCTCACTAATTGCACGGATATCTGGTCTGGGACCCCAACCATGAAGAGACAGCAAATCAAGCTGTGCTTTAGATACAATGTGAGCATTCATCAGAAAGACCTGGTAAAATTTTTGATGTTTGCTTCTACATATTTTGGCAAAAGAAAAGATGGAAAACAGTTTCTTCTTAACCAGACCTGATGTTAACTTGGGAGCTAACATCATAGAACCATAGAATGGCTTGTGTTGGAAAGGACCTTAAAGATCATCTAGTTCCAATACTAAACTTAAATTATAGGGCCAAGTTTTAAAATCCAGGGGTAAGGAAAACTGAGTAGAACTATAAATAAATACAAATAAATCCCATAAAAGTAAAATAAGGTAGAAGAATACTTCTTCGGTAGTGACAAATGTGTTCTATTCAAAAGCCATGACATTTTCTGATTATTCTTGTTAAGGTCGATAAGGAAACACATGAGGCATATTTCATAAACACTAATTTATTAAAGCAAACTGTTTCATTTTCTTAATAAAATGTGTTAATCACCTGAAAAAAAGAAGTCATCAATAAACAGGTTTTTTGCATTTATTTTTACTGTGTTGACTTTGCAAAGTAAGTGTTTGCATAGATTTCACAAGTTTCTATTATTACTGTCTAAACAGCCTATTCTTCTGAAGTTCTTCAGTATTATTTGGAATGCTGAGGTTCATACTAAATACAGTAGATAGAACAATATAAATATAACAATAATGGCATTTTATGACACTGGAATAACTGGTCTTCAAGTCGAACCCAAAATTTGTTTACAAGCAAAGATAAATAAATAAGCCTTACCCTTCTCGTTCTGAACAAAGCAAGAGCCTTTTCAGAGCTCTACAAAGTTTTCTACTATGCCTTCTCTTTGTCAACATTTTAGCTAGAAAAATTCTGAAAGATATCTGCACCTTCAAGCCAGTTCCGGAAACAGGATAGCCCTTTGTCTCTGATCTGTTTTCTTCCCTTGTCAGTAATGACTTCTCCAGTTTGTTTCACAATCACCAGTTTAGGAATAGCTGTTATGTTGTATTTCTTCTTCAGATCACTGAGGGAAAAAAATTAAAAATAAAACACACCATTAGGAGCATTTTAAGAAAATTCCTAGTCTTTTGTGAAGGCTACTCTGGCCAGGACACATGGGAGAGCAGAAGTGATGAGTGCCTGGGCTTCCTCAGAGTTTGAGGCAGAGCACTGGGTAGCTTAGGGAGATGAACAAGGCTGCAGCTGGGAGCCTACAAAGTGAAATGTAGCTCTGGGAGTTCAGAAAGCTGCAGCATCCTTCCTGTAAATGCTCTTCACTGCTGCCTGCAGTTTCCACAGGAGCAGAGACTCTTGGAGATGTAAAGAACACACTCTTACAACCTGTTTTTAGTAGCCCAAACCAGATGTCATTCTGGGCCCTTTTTACAGGACAGGAGAAGGATCTCACTTAGATTAGCATTTGACATTCATTCCCTTACAAATATGCTCAAGTGTCCCTTAGCGCTACTTCCTGCAATCACCACTAAAGCATGATGCATGATCTTTTTGTGTAAATGGAAGAAACTGAAGATATTCCTTAAACTCCCTCAGTGAAACAGGCCTTCTACAGACAGAAAAGTGAGCAAAGTACTTGGAATAAGAGCCACCCATCTATGTTGCCAAAGAATAAAATTTCAACTCCTTCTCCGCACCTTTAGAAGAACCAGAGGATAGACACAAAACAAGTAATAACAGAATAGCCAAATTCCAAAACATTAACAACACCTCTCTCAAAACATACTTAAAATACTAAGTGGAAATACACTGCCTGAGCGCCAGCACCACAAGCAAGAACATTTGCTGTATGAGGTTCAAATGCCAAAGAAATTTGAGTAGAAAAAAAATGTAGACATTGTTAAAAATAGGTGACACTAATATATAGACATTCTCAATTATTTCCTGGGAGGAAAAAAAAAGAGTCAAAAATACAGAAAATAAGACTTAAGTGAAATACTGACCCAGACAAGGCATTCTTGAAATGTGCCTTTCCTTCTGTATTTTTTCTTAAGAGAAAAAAATCAGCAGGTGAAGGGCACTGCTCTGCCATTATGTTGGCTGAGCAATAATGCAGGAAATACTACGGAATAATAGGGTATGGACCAGGTTTGCTTTCTCAGTGAATTGTGACATACAAGCAATCAACCAACAATCCCCATAGACCTTTCCGAAATCTGCTAAAACAAGAGAAAAAAACACGTTCCAAAGCAAGTTTGCGTAGAAGCCATGTAAAACTGCTATCACCTCATACCACCTGAATGACATGCAAGATGGGTGGAAGGCGATTTTATTGGTTCGGTGGACAATAAACACAGTTGTTACAATCAGAGACAGAACACTAGGAGACTGAAGGTAATTTGGTATGGAGTCTGGAATCTAAAACTTTACTTTCCTAAAGGAATGCATATATCCAGCCCAGCATGGCATCTTGTTCAAACAGGCTTAGGGCGGAAGGTTGTTTGCATCAAACCAGACTGAAGCGTGCACAGGTTTTGCTCACATTTGTGTGCAGCTTGCAAGACAGGTGGACCTGAAGAAGGCTCAGAAAGAGTTCTGCGGACAGCGCTTCTTAATCACTGTGTACATAGATATACATGCTTACAAAAATGACTCCATAAAACTTATTAAGATCATTCTCTCTGATACGGACCTAAAATCCCATGACTCACTTGCACAAACCACATACGTGCCATGGGACTAACTCCAACAACAACTCATGTATCATTAAACCATAAATGGAAATAAAAACCCATGACATTAAGATTGAGGCAAACTGGAAGTCATAGCCATTGTTAGATCTTTTGATTCTTATGAGAAGGCTGGATGACAGCTTCTGAGAGCACAGATTTTATATTTCTAGATAATACCAACATTGGCTGGGAGGTAATTTTCTTCAGAGCAGCTCGCATGGTGCATACCAAAACAGCAGTAATAACATACCAGTGTTTTAGCTATTGCTGAGCAGTGCTTACACAGCACCAGTGCCTTTTCTGGTTCTCATGCTACCATGCCAGTGAGTAGACTGGTGTTGCACAAGAATCTGTGAGGAGGCACAGCTGGGACAGCTGATCTGAAATTACCAAAGGGTGTTCCATACCATGCAACACTGATCAACTGTAAAAGCTGAAGCAAGGACGAGGAAGGGACCAACATTGAGAGCCAGGAGATTTATCTTCCCGTGCAATCATTACATGATGAGGCCCCCCTGTGCTGGAAACTGTTAAATATCTGTCAGTGAATGGGAAGTAGTGGATGAATTCCATATCTTGCTTTGCCTGTTTATCTTCACTTTCGCTTTATCTATGAAAATGTCTTTATTTCAACCCCTAAGTGTTCTCGCTTTCACCCTTCACAATCTCTTCCCCCATCCAATGGGGGCAAGGAGTGATCCAGCAGCTGTCTGCGGCCTGACTGCCTACCCAGGCTGAGTCACAACACAAGTGGGTATGTTTATATAAGGGTTTAAGATCTATATGCAAGGGGGTTCTTGAGATGTAGACAACACAGGGCAGATTTAATATAAACTTGGGAACACAAATGGTAAATTTTATACACATGTAATATGATATGTGAGAACATTTGAATTATAACAGCTTTCACTTTTAAGTGCTGTCACTTGAAAGTGATGGGCATCTTGCTGATCCTCTTCTAGCAGAATGCCCTGAAATACACAGCTGTAAGCATTTTCTTTTAGCTGTGAAATTTCTGCATTGTTACGTCTTAGTCACATAAGCATGCACGTCACATGCCTGGGATTAAATTTTAAAGAATCTGCTGAGATTTTGCAATAGCAGTCTAAAAAGTCTAAGAACTAAGCAATTGCTCTTAACAGCTCAGATACTTAACATTCTTCTGCCTTTGTTTTGCAACACCCCATCCTCCCCAATATTTCTGCAGGTGCCAATCCACCCTCATACATAAAGCTTCCTAATATACATCCAAATTTTTTATTTTCCTTTTATGGGCATTCTCTGTGATTCTAATTTTTAGTGAGCTGTACAGGCCACAGACTCAGTAAATACCTGCCTACCTGGAAGCCTGCAAGAACTGCTGTATACACCAAGCACCTTCAAAAAGAATGATGCCTTTCACCACAGGCCTCAGTGCAAACACAGCAGTATATCTTCGTGTACCGTTATGAAAACATCAGTCCTATTTACCAGCATTTGTTGTTGACATGTTCTGTCCTACACCTGCTTTTCCTCTCTATTACCCTCTTTCTCTTCCAAGTGCTCACTTCCTACCAGACTGTCTTCACACCCCACTTCAAGAATCAAAATCCTGTACCTCAGGCAACAAAAAAATTTACATTAACCTGCAGACAGCAAAAGCATTAGGAGCAGTATTTCCTATTAGTCATGCCACAGTCCATATGAAGTAGTAAAGGTGCAGTCTCACCTCTGGAAAAAGTCAGGACTGACAGCATGGAAGAGTCTGGAGATCCTGCTTTGAATTCAGTATTTTGCTTCTCTGAAGGTAGGCTTAAAACTGCAGTGTTAGGCTTCATACACTACAAGTGGGAATGCTGGCTATTTCTTAAGACAAAATTCATCACCAAGAAATTCCATGCTTCTGTTGTTGAAGAGTATTTTAGATGGCATACTTAAAATTGGCTCTGTTGTGTCTAGAAGAGACATCAGTCTACGCTGCAATTATGTGTCTTGAACACTAAAGTGACCAGCTAGGATATTTTAACCTCACCGAAGATACTGAAATACTTTACACAGTCAAAAAACCAATAACCAGTTCAATTAATTGCAATGGAAATTTTAAAATATTAGTAATATTATTATCCATTTTTAAAAAGAATATTTTTAGTTGGAACCAGTATCTAGCCAGAATTATAGTTTGGCTTAGTGAATACACATCTCTCTGCTCTAAGTCTACAATGACTCACTAGTACCCTGACACCAAACTACCAGTTAATCCAACCTAAGCACCTTGAACAGCTCCACACAGTCCTTTATTGTTACATGCAAGAAACACAACTTCTTCAAAAACATTGCTTGTTCATATCCCTCTGCACTTTGTTCTTCAGTAAGCCACTGTGATCTCACAGTCATCTGGCAGGACAAGCCATGCTTCTCTATGGAACTGTGAAGGACATTACAGGATGCCACAGAAAAGCCAATTAAACTCTTTGCCTCCACTCTGCATGACTTGAGCAAGAGCAGTCAGAAATAGACCTCTAATCCACAGAGGATGAAGCTGTAAGCGCATTCCCATGGGCCATGCTGAACAGCTTGCTGGGTGCAGGGACTTTGAGGGCTACATTTCCATCAGGGAACTTGCATGCATTCTATTATGATTAGTAGATATCACATACAACTACTGTCGGGGAAGATTGTGGAGAGATATGGAAAACAATATTTAAGCCAGTGGGAACTGTCATTAAAAAGACCTAACATCAACGGGCAGTTGGCATCCAGGAATGAGCCAAGAAAGGATGAAATTGTTCCTGGCTTCAAGTAATTTGCTCTTGATGCTGTCAAACTGCACTGAAAAAGCAAGACTAGCAAATGTGCTCCTTTTTAGTAAGTAGCTGGGGTGTTACACACCTCAGACCCAGGTAGAACACTGGGATGGATCTAGAATTAAAAGGAAAGCTAGAAGTTACTAGAAGCACTAGAACAGAGTTCTTTATTACAAGAATTAATCTGGCTGCAAGTTTTATTACTCAATCTACATTTAAAAGTCGCATTACCTCCTTGACTTTGATACCATCTGGAAAAAAAATTTCCACAATCTACTTATTTAAAGAGTAGGGGAAAAAAAATCCCTTTACCAGTATTTACTTGTATTTCCAGTCTCCAGTTACAGGCATTTCAATAACTCTCAACATCTTACTTGTGGTCCTGTAATCCCAGTCTATACTTACAGTAGCAAAATCAGATTTCTGAAAGTCATCCAAACGAGTCTCCACCCTTGACTTATGTCATCAAAACACTTCTTGGTATTATCCTTCACCCCGTTACTTACACACAGTCATGTCCTTTCCTTTTGCTGTTTTCACGAGCAAGCTGCCTACAGGAATGTCGCTTTGGAAACTGAACAGCACAGGAATTTTACACCTCAGTTACCAGGAGCAGTATGCCACCGCTGAACTCCAGCTGATATTGTATCTGTCTGAAATTCTTCACAGTTTGCTCTGCTCTGCTTCAAGTAGTTCAGTTACAAGTTTTGCTGCTGCTTCTTCACTTGCCTTTTTCCCAGAGCACTAACCTAGACAATGCAGAACAACCTTAGTAACAACTACCGGCCGCGCTGAAAAGCAATCGCTTGATCCTCATTTGCCATTCGTTTGTTTTTACCTCACTATTCATGTAATCTCTTTAACACTCGGGGTCTTTACTAACTCTTCTCCGAAAATGTTTTAGTTTCCAAACGAAGTGCGCAAAACGGCGTTCTTTACAAATGAGACGGGCTAAAGGCAAAGGAGCGAGCTGTCACAGTGTGTGACAGCCAGCGGCAGCCGCGGCTCGGGGCGGGGGCACGGCCGGGAGACGCTGCAACCTGGGCTCCGGGGACTTCAGCGGGAAGGCAGGCGCGGGCTAACGGGGCAGACCTCCAGGTCCCGGGGAGCTTCTGTATCAGGGACTTCCTCGTTACTCCACACGGCTATTCAGGTCCCCCCCCGGCCGCCCCCCCGGCCCTCGGAGCAGGGGCGCCGGCCGTGCGCTCCCGGCGGGGCCAGACCGCCCTGGGCTGCGGGCGGGGGTGCCCGCCGGTACTCACTGCTTGTAGGGGTCGTGGAAGGGCAGGGCCAGCCAGTCTCCGTGCATGGCGCGCATGTAGCCCACCATCTCCTCGGCGCTGTGGTCGGAGGAGATGAAGACGACCTCGAAGGGGGCGGGGGGCTCGGTCTCCTCCAGCAGCTCCGTGTAGAAGTCGCAGAGGACGGGGGTGAAGTCGCGGCACGGCGAGCACCAGCCTGCGGAGAAATACAAGCCCACAACCTTGTTCTGCAGGGCCTCCTCGGGGTCCACGCTGCGGCCATCCCTGCTGACCAGGAGCCGCCCGCTGAACACATCCACCATGCTGGTACCGACGGCCGCCGCGGGGGCTGCGAGCCCGAGCGCCTGCCGGGCGCGGCCGCGCAGCACGCTCCTTCCCCCGGCGCCGCACCGCACCGCACCGCAC
>VWPU01007718.1:0-25676 GCA_013398955.1 Callaeas wilsoni | reverse complement strand
TTTCCTTTGCCCATTCAGTTTCTCAAAGGCTGATTCCTTTTTCCCAGAATATTTTCCTTTGGCCATTCAGTTTCTCAAAGGCTGATTCCTTTTCCCAGAATATTTTCCTTTGGCCATTCAGTTTCTCAAAGGCTGATTCCTTTTCCCAGAATATTTTCCTTTGGCCATTCAGTTTTTCAAAGGCTGATTTCCTTTTCCCAGCATGTTTTCTCTTCCAGATATTTTTCCTATTAAAAATAAACACATTTTCTCTTCCAGACTGTCTCCTGTTAAACACAACCTCTAGACCTTGCTGCACTCAGCACTTTTCTGACTGATTTTTGTGGGTGCTGCTCACAGGTCGGGGTCCTCATCACCTTCCTCCTGCTCCTGATTTTCTCCTCCAGCGTGGTTTTCCTGTTCGTGGGGACAGCGTCCCTGGGGCTGTTCCTCAGCAGCACCTTCCCCAGCATGCTGGCCTACACCGAGGACATCCTGCAGTACAAAGGTGAGCCGGGATTTGGGCAGCTGGGTTTTTGGATCCCACCCCCTTTTTTTTTCTTCCACCCCTTGGGGCCTGGAAGTTCAGGTTTGCTTTTGAAGGCAGATTTGTTGCAGCTCGTGGTCAACAAAGTGTGAAATTCTCTGTTCTGCTGGTGAATAAGGACCCCAGGCAGGGATCCAGCCTTGGTTCCTGGTTTGGGGTCTGGGGGAGTGGCAGGAACGCTGCTTTAGAGGGAGATGGTTCCGAAAATATCGGATTATCAGCGAGCTGGAAACCCCAGAGCCTGGCCAGCTCCTGCAGGAGCTCTCTGCCAGCCCCTGCCTCGGGGCAGGGAGACAGAAAAACAAAAACCCTTCCGGCAAGAGGCACCATCAGCTCTGCCAGCAGAGACAGGTGACAGGAGATTGGTTTTTGTGGCTTTAACTTTCAGTTTTCTGCACTACTGCAGACGTGCAGAGGCATTTTCAGCATTAACTGGGAACGTGAATTGAGGCATTTTCAGCATTAACTCGGAACGTGAATTGAGGCATTTTCAGCATTAACTGGGAACGTGAATTACGTGAATTAAGGCATTTTCAACATTAACTGGGAACGTGAATTGAGGCATTTTCAACATTAACTCGGAACGTGAATTGAGGCATTTTCAACATTAACTGGGAACGTGAATTGAGTGTTTGTGACTTTTCTGTGCTGAGATCCACGGGAAAGCTTTACAGGAGCAGGGGTGGCCCCGCTGGCAGCGTCACCTCTGCTGCCACCAGCCCTTGCCCTGTTTCCTTGCAGGCTGTGCCACAACCGTGCTGGTGACTGGAGCTGGCATTGGAGAGATGGTGCTGCAGCTGCTGGTGGGCTCGGTGAGTAGCCAGGAGGTGGCAAAACCCGAAATAAATTTGGAACTTAGAAGTCCAAAGCTCAGTTCTGCTTCTGGGCGCTGCCTGAGCCTGGAGTTAGCAGCCAGCAAAGGCCTCCCTGAATGTCCCTGAAGGGTCTGAGTGATGCCTGCTCCCCTTTCCTTGTTTCCCTTCCCGCTGCAGATCATCCATGACCGGGGCAGCTACAGTTTCCTGGTCTGTGGGATGATCTTTGGATGCTTGGCCTTTACCTTCTACGCCCTCCTGGTGTTTTTCCACAGGATGTACCCCAAGCCCTCCCCAGGTAAGAGAGCCCAAACCCTGAGCCCTGCGCTGGGATGGGAGCACAAACCCCACTCCAGAGCATTCCCACAAAATGCCAGGAAATGTTTCTCTTGCTGCCGCTTCCTCTCTCCTTTTCCTGCTTTGTCTTGCCCACAAAGCCTTGGCAGCCACAGCTCGGGGTTTGCTTTCTTTTCTGCTGGAGAAGCAAGGGAAAAAAGCAGGAATGGGCTGTGAATCACAGCACCAGCTTCCCTGGGCTGTTCCCTGGCTGAAATCCAGGGAATCAGTGGGGCTGCCGTCCAATGGCAGCTGTCAGGCTCTTGGAAAAGGCCTCGCTGATAAAGGATTTTTTAGTTATCACCTCAGTCTGGAGCTGCTGCTTGTTTTTATAAGCACCTCGTACAAAAGGAGCAGAGGGGGACAGGCAAAAAATGTGTCCAGGGGTGACCTGGGCTGTGCTGGGCACTGGGGTCACACCTCGAGGCCTGTGTCCAGTCCTGGCCCCGGTTTGAGGGGCTGGAGCGTGTCCAGGGAAGGGAATGGAGCTGGGGAAGGGTTTGGAGAATCCTGAGGGAGCTGGGAAAGGGGCTCAGCCTGGAGAAAAGGGAGATCNTGGAGAATCCTGAGGGAGCTGGGAAAGGGGCTCAGCCTGGAGAAAAGGGAGATCAGGGGGAATTTCTGGCTCTGCACAACTCCCTGAGAGGAGGGGGCAGCCGGGGGGAATTTGGGATTTTATCCCAGGGAACAGGGACAGGAGGAGAGGGAACGGCCTCAGGCTGGGCCAGGGGAGGCTCAGGTTGGACATCAGCAGGAATTTCCTCATGGAAAGGGTTGGAAAGGGCTGCCCAGGGAGGTTTGGGGTTGGACATCAGCAGGGATTTCCTCATGGAAAGGGTTGTTAAACATTGGGACCGCCCTGGAAGGTGGAGCCCCCATCCCTGGAGGTGCCCAAGGAATTCCCGAATTCCTGGAGGTGCGGATGTGGTGGGTGATGCAGTAAGAGCATTCCTGAGGGGAAAACCTCATGCCCATGCCCTTTAATCTGAATTTACCAGGTGAAATACTGAATGATCTCTTGCAGAGCTGGACGAGGCCTCCCCGGACAAAGCAGCAGCGCCCGGGGGAAAACCTCATGCCCATCCCCTTTAACCTGAATTTACCTGTCTCAAGCAATAAACCCAGCCCCAATTAAGCAGCATTCCTCCCGAGGGTGATTTCTCATTTAATGAACTGAATCACGCGAGTTCTCTGCAATCAAAAGCACAGTAGATGGGGGTAAGTC
This sequence comes from Callaeas wilsoni, assembly GCA_013398955.1. Taxonomy (NCBI): domain Eukaryota; kingdom Metazoa; phylum Chordata; class Aves; order Passeriformes; family Callaeidae; genus Callaeas; species Callaeas wilsoni. The sequence goes on along the minus strand of VWPU01007718.1, from coordinate 22,774 downwards.
AGAATCGAGGAAATCGAGCCCAAAACGCCGAGCTGAGCACGGGGTTGTGCCAAAAAGACCAGGAGTGCCAGCCTGACCCCGGGACCACGAGCAGGGACCTTTGCACTGCAGCTCCTCCTGAAAATGAACTTTATTTTTACCCATTCAGGACAGAGGGGGAAGGAAAAAGCTGCCCTCTGCTCCTCATCCAAGACTGAATGTCTCCTGGCTCGGTCACTGCATTGAACAGATTTTATTTTTGGCCTGTGGTGCCCAGGACCCCCCTCAAATTTCCAGCACAATCCTGGGGTTTAATTCATTTTTGTGCAGCCTCAAGGCAGTGTCACCTCCCCTGATGCTTCCGAAGGGGGAAAAGTCCCACAGGGGCAGAGCCCCCGGGTGCACACAGGGCCTGTCTCTATTTGCACACTCGATTCCTGTATATTCCACACTCTAAACATGGACAGTGTCTTACTCAGCATGCTCGGGCCTCTTAATTACTTAAAATAATTCGCCTTTTTTTTTTTTTTCCTCTTTTTGGGGGGTTCTTCTGTTGTTTTTTGTTTGGTTTTATTTTTTAAAGTCCAGAACGAGCTGTGCTGGTTTGTTTTGCTTTAAGTCACTCCTCGAGCTGCTCCAGCTGCAGTGTCCTTTTTTTTTTTTTTCCCGGGTGGTTTTATTTCCAGCTTCCAAGCGAAGCTCCAAGAGAAGGGATTTTTGGGAGCCAGGCTCCAGCTGCTTCACCTGTGCAATATCCTCATCCAGGTGCCTTGTGTAAGGTACTCCCTCAGCCCACGCATGGCCTGGCCCAGCCACCAGGAAAGGACTGGATTTTTGGGGAACGTAAAGGCTCCATCCAGGGTGGCTGCAGGTGCAACTCCTCGCTTGAACTGCTGTATGTGATGTACATATGTACGTGTGTATATAAAGCAGTGTTTAATTAAAGGTGATTGATTGCTAATTTCGGGCTGACAACGCCTCCATTTCTCAGTTTTTAAACTCAGGCTCAATCTAACAGATTTTTGGTTTTTCCAAGTTAAATTGTTTTTGGCATTTGCAGGATCATGGAATGGTTTGGGTTGAGAGGGACTTTAGAATAGTTAAATTGGAACTTAATTATCCAGTTCCACCCCTGCCATGGGCAGGGAACACCTCCCATGTCCCAGGCTGCTCTGAGCTGGCCGTGGACACTTCCAGGGATCCAGGGGCAGCCACAGCTCCTCTGGGAAATTCCCATTTTTCCAAGCAGCAGCTCTTCCCTGCCATGAAGTACCTCCACAAACTCCTGGAGAAAAGAGCCTGGAGTTGCTGAATTGCCTTTTTCTCCCTCAAGGTGAGTTTGGATCAGGTCAGTGCAGGTAAATTCTGGGTTTAGCTCAGCCCTGGGCTTCAAGGACCCCCTCCTGCCTCAAATCCCACAGCTGGAACCTTCTCTGTGATCCTGTAAGGAAACAGGAACTGTCCCTGCCCGTGGAATGAGATTTTTCAGATCCTTCCAACCCAAACTTTTCTGGGATTTGATTCCAGCCCCAGCAGATCCCTTTCAGGCTGTAATTCTTCTCCAGCTCCACAGGATGCCACTGTTCCTCTCCCAGACCTGCCCGGAATAAATCACCCAGAATAAAATAAACCCATTTACAGCAAAAAAAACCCCCAGCTTTGAGCTCCTGCCACCGTGACAGCATCTCTGGGCTCTGCTCGGAGGAAACGAGCTCCAAAGAATTCCAGGAGGGAGCGGAGTTGGGAAGAAACCTCCTCGGTTTGTGTCTCACCAGGGCTGGCAGCTTTTCAATCATCGCTCATTCCGGCCTGGCAGATTTGGGAAAACCGAGCTCAATCTCTGCTGAATTAAAATCCACAATCACATTTCTTCCCCATCTCCATTCTGGCTACTTAGAGGGAAAAAAAAATCCTATTTTAAGGAAATTTTCACCAGAATAGCACCTGATTTAGCAAAAAACTTTAAAATACAATTTACCTCAAGGTCTGATGAACTCCCTATCACCTCCCCTGCAGCTGTAATTTTCTATTTCCTCTACTGAAAGATAAAAAAAAAACAGTCAAAAGAGCAGAAACTTTGTTAAAAATATTTATTTAAAAAAATACAATTGTTTTGCATGTCTGGTTGCACATAACTATTAACATATGATTGACTTGAATAATTTGCTACAATGCTTTTTTTAAAGCCAGCTTGCATTATACAAAGCAAAATCCCTCTGTCAGTTCTTACATAAAATAGTTTTCTTTAACTATTCCCACCCCATTTTTTTTTTTTTAAAAAAAGATTGCAATACATTGATTTTTATTTTTATTTTGGTTTTTTTTTTTTTTCTTCTGCACAAAAATCGAAGCAATAGAAAAAAAGTCACCTGATTTCTCAGGAAAGACCTTCACGATGTTTGAGTAACAATTCCCAAAGAGCCGCTGCCAAAGCAGCATTTGTCACTTCGAAGGGTCAGGACAGTGCAAAGGAAGTTTTGCATCTCAAAAGCTTTGCCTCCCACTTGTACTCAAACCTGAAATGTGCTCAAACGACTCCATCCCTGCCCTTGTCCAGTTGCTCGGACTTTTTAAATTTTCAGGATGATTCACACGCTGAAGGTCTTCCTAAATGTTAGCTCGGAAGGTTAAATAAAAGCAAAATTTATTAACACTGAACAATTACTGAAAACTTTGGCTATTTATGTACTTGCATTACATACCAGCTTTTTTTTTTTTTTTAAAATGTTTGTTTGTTTTTTTTTTAACACAATGGCATTAAGATACTCTTAATAAGGTATTTAAAAATAAAAAGTTCGACTGAGAAGCAATTCTGTCCCAGGCAGGGTGACCCAGCTGGAACGAGGGGTGACTTTTACAGTTGTCTTCTGCAGAAAAGTCTCCAGTGCAGGAAGTCGAAGACGCTCACCACAACGTAACTCTGCCTCTTGAATTTGTACTATATATATATATATTTATAGAGAAAAGAAAAATGCAACTCTGCTCTGGAGAGAGCCGCTGGAAATGTTCCCCCTCTGCTGCCCTCCGGGGAGTTTTCACCACTGATTGTTCTGGAAATCCCGGGAAGGTGAAAGTGGCTCCAGCCCAGAGTTCCAGAGGGAAGGATCCGCTCCCAGCTCCCAAAAAACTGCCGAGAGCCCAGCTCAGCCTGAAAACTCCAGCGAGGAACCCCCCCAAAATCACCTTCCCCGAACAGGGATAAACAGGACAACGCTGGCACGCGGCACCAGGCTGGACGGGGGTGCTGGAGCTGCTGAAAATTGAATTAAACTGATTTCAATCCCTGCGAGACACAAAGAACCGCCCAGCCCAGGGAATTCGGAGCAGCTGCTGCTGGATCTGTGCAGATTCCCAGGATTCTGGCCTCCCAGAATTCCTGCTGGTGAAGGATTCACCCCCAGATTAATTCCAGCTGCCCTGCTCTCCTTTAGGGGACACAATTCCCTACTAGAATTCCCCCCCCCCCTTGTTTTTTTTTTTTAAATTTTTTTTTCCCTCAGCTTTATTATTCCGAATCAACTTCTCAGCTCTAAAAACAGAGGGGAATAAGCATTAAATGTGCTACTGTACCCATCACAAAGCACTGTGACGTACATAAGGCCATCTGGTAACACTGCAACAGGCTACGAAACAAGTCGGAAAAGGGAATTTTAGGACCTTTTTCAAAACTACGAGGAATAAATCCCAACCCTGTTCACAGAGAATGACACGTTTCAAAAGCGTATTTCCTATAGAAAACTCTGTGCAACTGAACAACAGCAGAACAACAACCAAAAAAAAAAAAATTAAAAAAAGCCAACACGATTCTAGGAAGCAGTTTCAAAGCTTGGAGGGTTTAGGACATGCTAGGGAAATAAAATAAAAAAAAAAAAACCAACAAAACAACCCCAAAACACATCCCAAGGAGCTCAGAGCAAAGCCAGGGATTGGAATATCAGAACCCCCCACCCCAGCACACAGCACACCCCAGGAACCATGCACAGGCCGCCCTCAGAGCCCTCCTGTGTTCCAAAAACCACGGAAAAACAACCCAGAAGGAAAATAAAAAGAGAAATAAACAACGACAGCTTCCAGTTATCGGCACGGCGCTGCTGCAGGGACTGCTGGAACGGGCTCTGCAATCGCTGCGGCCTCTCCTCTCCCCACTCAGATCCCTGCTGCCCAAAGGCTCGGCATTCTCCTGCTCCAGCCCTGCTTTGAGATGAAAACCTCCTGCAACACAACCTCAGCAGAGAAGGCTTTTAAATCAAGCCCAAACTTCTGTTCCATGCACATAAAAACACATTTAAGACACCTTTTTTTTTTTTAACCCCCCCCAGGAGATGTGGCATCCACCAACGTCAAAAAATAACCTTTGGCAACTCACGAGTCCATGCTGGGGCAGGATTGGTTTGAGTGCTTAAAGAGAAGAAAAAGCCCCAAAAATACCTCCCCAGGGAGTGCAAAATATTTCAAAGTGGCGACTGCACAGTGCAGAATCTGCTCTGAGGGAGGATGGGGATATTTATATGGATTTTTGGGAACGCATCCTGCCAGACATGACCCACGTGTGCTCCAGGCAGAGCTGTTCCAGCCACGCTTAGACGCCGAGGAATCTAAAAAAAACCCACAATTTCAGCTCTCAGGATGTGCTTCTCATCAGGGCCTGGAAGAGCTCCACAGGCAAAAATCTGCTGCTTTCTTTGGGAGGGGGAAACAAAACTCAATTCCAGCCCGTTTTAGGGTGGTTCTGTTCCAAAATAATTCACAGGAAGCAGATCATTTGCTATTCCAACAGGGAAATATTTGAACATCCGAGGAAAAACAGGGCCCTGCCCACCTTTCTCACCTGTGGGCCCGGTCTGCAGGGAGCACCTTCTCCTGCTTCCTGCTCGTTCTTGGCATCAGGGCAGGAATAACATCCCTCAGCCCAGGATCCACGGACACCAAACCCAAAATTCCACCTTCTGCGGGAGACGGCTCCGAGTCCGCCGGGGAATCCCGAAAGGAAGGGGCAGCGCTGCCCCCACCGCGGCTTCGTGGCCCCTCTGCTGTGCCCTCCTGACCCAGAGCGGGCTCTGCAGGAAGATTTGGTTCCATTCCCAAGGATTTTTCTCTGTCCAGAGCCCCCTCTCAGCTCCCCTCTCAGCACCGCTCATGCCCAGTGGGATTCCAGCCCAAAAATGCTGAGCCAAGGGAAAGGGGCATCCTGGAGAGCTGCATGGAAGTGTCCCTGCGTTTCAGCCTCCAACCTCCACCTGCCAGCCCTGATCCCAGCAGATCCAGCTGATCCCAGCAGATCCAGCTGATCCCAGCAGATCCAGCCCTGATCCCAGCAGATCCAACCAACCCCAGCAGATCCAGCCCTGATTCCAGCAGATCCAACTGATCCCAGCAGACCCAGCTCTGATCCCAGCAGACCCAGCCCTGATCCCAGCAGACCCAGCCTGTCCCACTCCCCTGGATCTGCTCGAACTCAACAGGCCACTGCTAATTGCTGCTTAATTAACTCCAAATCAAGCCATAACCGCCTCTGTTTAGGCAGGAGGAGCCCCATCAAACCCCTGGAGAGCTCCTGAGTGAATCCCCACGGATTCCGGGCTCCTCTGCCAACCCGGAGACCCTCAGGGGCTGCTTGCAGCACCCACTCTGTGATTTTTAAGACAAAATAACCCCATCCCCACCACCTCAGGAGGCCAAAAGGTCTCTTTTTTTTTTTTCCCCTTCTCCATTTCTACTCTTCCAGATCCAGATTCTACTCCTCACACAGAACTGAGGAAGGCAACGGTCCAAAACTGTCACCCAGAACTCAAACATGGAGTTTTTAAACACCTGTGGATCTTTGCAGCGTTCCCTGACCCACTGCTGAAGTTGATTTCCAGAGCTGGCAGTCCCAGGAGACAATCTCGGTACAACACTGAGATGTACTGGAAACAAATCTGCCTTGAAAACGGGAGGGGTGAAACCGCAGAGCACATCAAAAACTGCTGTAAAACAGGAGCCAAAAAAAGGAAACTGGAAGATAAATCAATAAACCACGGGAGACGAGGAGGGGCAGAGCTGCGGGTTCTGATCTCAGCTCGAGGAAAAGCTCCAGGAGGGGATCAGGGCCCTTCACTCCCAGCTGGAATCCCAGGGAATCCCACAGGGATGCAGCTCCCTGGGCTAGGGGGAGCTGGAGAAGGGAGATCTGTGCCTCGGCAGCTTCACTGCCCTCAGAACAAACATTTTAAACCCAAAATAATCTATCTGTGAGATAGCTCTTCACTGCCCTCAGAATGAACATTTTAAACCCAAAATAATCTATCTGTGAGATAGCTCTTCACTGCCCTCAGAATGAACATTTTAAACCCAAAATAATCTATCTGTGAGATAGCTCTTCACTGCCCTCAGAATGAACATTTTAAACCCAAAATAATCTATCTGTGAGACAGCTGAGGTTTGAAAATGCATCACAGGGAGAAATTATCCCAACCAAAGCCTTTCTGTTCTCACACAGCACTCCGTTATCCCAAAGGCTGCATGGATACTGAAGCCTTGGGATGCTCCAAGAGAAACCAAGGAATTGTCCAATTCCAGGAATTGTATCCCTTCCTCACCTACTGCAAAACAGAAGCTTGAATGTGCCAAAATCAGGGCACGGGAATCTCATCCCCTGCTGAGGACAGGTCTGAAACAAGGCTCTAAACCTAAAGCTGCTGCTAAAAACCCCCAAATTTCCTCCATCACCCTCTTTTTACCAGGATCACCTTCCCAGGAAAGGCAGAACACAAAAGGTTCCATTACCATAGGCCATTTTTCTGCTTCCACGGGCTGCTCCTGCCAGGAATCCGGGAAATCCAGGATCCCGAACAGAGCCAGGCACGGCCCAGGCAGCAGCAGCAGGGCCATGGGAAAAAAAAGAGATTCCCAGAAGCAAGACACGAGTTCAGCTTCCAAACCCAAGCGGTGTCTTGGGTTCCATGGAAGGCGTGACCAAAATCATGGATTCCATTCCCATCTCCATGGGCTGTTGAGATAAGGTGACTCAGCCCTGATAACTCCCTCTGGGGGCCACCTCCACTAAAGGGCCATCAGATCTCCTGGACTCACTCATGGAATTCCAGCATCCCACTGGGAGGATGGCAGGAACTGAACATTCCTACCTGGATACAAGCTGAGGCCTGGAACACTGGGGCACTACTTCCACTGGATTCCCAGAGGAGAGGAACTCCAGAACCACCACCGGACCTCCAGAGAGGGATCAGACTTTTCTACGGGATCACCACGTCCACCACTCCCATGGGACCACAGCCACCATTTACCCGGACACCCAAACGGGTGGCAGGCTGCATCCTGACTCTCCCAATTTAAGCTGGTGTTTCTGTATTATTGCCCTGATTTTAATTTTTCCTGTTAATCTGCAGTTCTGACTTGGACTCTCTCGTGATGTATCTGTGTGGGGTTAATTCCTCTGCGGGATTGCTTTCCAGCTAGCACAATATTCTGGTGCCCAGCGTGCGGCTCGAAGCCACGACCCCGGGATTAAGGGTGCCACGTTTTGCCGACCGAGCTCTACGGCCAGGATGGGGACTGGGAGCTGCAGCGGCATCGCCGGAGGAGGATGAAGGAGACACGCCTGGGGCGGCAGAGTGAAGGCCCCCATGAAGTGAAGCTCACAGAGGAATTCCCAACAAACTCCAAAGGGGAACTTTTAGGAGACCAGAATGAGGAAGTCGCAGAGCTCGGGTATTTTGGGACCTGCCAAGTCTGCCAGGAGGCAGCAGCACCACGACTGCCCCGAGCCCTCACCCCCGGGATGGACACACCACGGCTCCTTGGACCTCCCTCCCCTGAGACAGCAGCGTCACGACACCCCTGACCTGTCACAACACCCCACATCTGCCACCTCCCCGGTGGTGTCACAACAACCCTGACCCACCACCTCAGCAGCAGCAATGTGACACCCCTGACCCGTCCCTTCCCAGGAGACAGCATCACCACACCCCAGTTCTGTCACCTCCCTGGTGGTGTCCCGACATCCCTGACCCATCACCTCAGTGGCAGTGATGTGACACTCCTGACCCATCCCTTCCCAGGAGACAACGTCACCGCACCCCAGATCTGTCACCTCCCTGGTGGTGTCACGACATCCCTGACCCACCACCTCCGCGGCAGTGATGTGACACTCCTGACCTGTCCCTTCCCAGAAGACGGCATCACAACACCCCAGATCTGTCCCCTCCCTGGTAGTGGCAGCCTCACAACACCCCTGACCCATCCTCTCCCAGGAGATGGCATCGCCACACCCCAGATCTGTCCCCTCCCTGGTAGTGGCAGCATCACAACACCCCTGACCCATCCTCTCCCAGGAGACGCCGTCCTGGCACCCCAGATCTGTCCCCTCTCTGGTGGTGGCATTGTAATAACACTCCTGACCCATCCCTTACCAGGAGACAACATCCTGGCACCCCAGATCTGTCCCCGCCCCGGTGGTGGCAGTGTCACGACACCCCTGTCCCGTCCTCTCCCAGGAGACGACGCCCTGGCACCCCAGATTTGTCTCCTCTCTGGTTGTGGCAGCATCACAACACCCCTGACCCGTCCTCTCCCAGGAGACGGCATCCCGACACCCCAGATCTGTCCCCTCCCCGGTGGTGGCATTGTCACAACGCCCCTGACCCGTCCCTTCCCAGGAGACACCATCCTGGCACCCCAGCTCTGTCCCCTCCCCGGCAGCAGCACCAGGATTTGTCACCTCGGAGAGAGCAGCGAGGTCCCCAGTGGGAGAAGGAGCCGAATGAAAGGATGGCCTTTGCCCGCCGGGAAGGACCAGCACAGCTCACGGAGCCCCCAGCACCGCCCCTGGCACCAGGGGAGCTCCCCAGAAGGCCGGTACGATGCCATCGGGGCCAAAGCTGGGCTGGGGGCTGCCGAGGGGCTGCGGAAGGAGCAGCAGGAGCTCCGGAAGCGCGAGAAGAGCACCGAGCACCTGGAAGGGGAATCCCGCGACGCTCAGACCGTGCTCCCGGACAAGCCGGGCCGCCAGAGGAAGCTGGCACGGGAGCAGCTGGAGGCTGAAGGCTGAGGCAGAGTCCAAGAGAGAAGAGCAAAGTGCCAAGCGGGGAAAAGGGCTGGCACAGCAGAGGCGGCAGCAGCAGAACGCGGAGGAGGTGATCGAGGAGATGCAGAAACCCTCGGCCCCTTACAGCAGCGACCGGGATCCGGATCCAGTGCTGAGGGAACGGGAGGGGGAAGGAGATGCCACGGCTGCTCTCGTCAAGAAAAGGATGGCCAAGAAGAAGGGAAAAGAAAAACGCAGGTACCAGGGACCAGCACCTCCACTGAACAGGTTTAACGAGCGGCCGGGGACGCGCACAGCGGCTTCGAGCAGCAGCGCTTGGCCCGCACGGCCAAGGACGAGATGGAGGAGCTCTCCTGCACTTGGAGCACCCGGGACAGGGCACTGAGAGCTCCTGGAGTGCCCCACACACCCGCCCTGGGCAATGCCCTCCTCCTTCTGGAACGAGCCCTGAGAGCTCCTGGAGCGCCTCACACACCTGCCCTGGGCAATGCCCTGCTCCCCTGGAAGGAGCCCTGAGAGCTCCTGGAGTGCCCCACACACCTGCCCTGGGGAATGCCCTGCTCCTCTGGAACGAGCCCTGAGCGCTCCTGCAATGCCCCATACACACCACCCTCTGCCAGAGCCCTGGGGAATGCCCTGCTCCCCTGGAACGAGCCCTGAGAGCTCCTGGAGTGCCCCACACACCTGCCCTGGGGAATGCCCTGCCCTCCTGGAAGGAGCCCTGAGGGCTCCTGGAGTGCCCCACACACCCCACCTGCTGCCAGAGCCCTGGAACGAGCCCTGTCCTCGGCACTCAGCATCCCAGCAGATCTCCTTCCGAGAGGCAAGGCTGGGTTTCCCTGTCAGCCAGAGCCTCCAGCTCTCTGGGGAGGACGCTGCTTTCTCGTCTGTGTTCTAACAAACTCTTTTGTTCTATGCCAAATGCTTTGACCTTCCATGTAACCCAAGACAGCTAGGAATGAACTGATGCAAAAATTGCCAAGCATTCCACAGAACCAATGCTACTCCAGCAACAACAACCGAAGGAAAAAAAGCTTCTGTAATGCTGCATTATTTAATCTGGGGTTGCTTTTTTTTAAATATCACCACGGTACAGAACTAAAACAGAATCTACTCTAACCCCACCTGCCCTACAGTAAATTAAAAACAAGTTGCAGGGAGCTGCACAGAACAGCTCCTGAAGTGACCTAAAGAACCAGCAGTTCACAGAACTGAGCCCCCGGGGAGGCTCCGTCAGGAATGTGATCCGAGGAAAAGCTGGCAGTTACCTGTCGGTGAGCGCGGCTGCGAGGCAGCGCACCTACAAGGCAATATTCCCTTAAGTGACCTGAAAACTGCAGCAGAGAAAAGGCAGCAAAAGCTGCTCCTCTCCCACCTCCTCTCCCTTTTCCATGAGATTTCCCAGCTGCCTCCTGAGGTTATCATCCTATGTGGACTCGGGTTTTTTTCCTTAAGAAGCCAAAGCAATCCCTTTCCCACTCTGCCTGCTGGATTTCACCCGCTGGAAGCCGTCCTGCATTTCCACAGGGACTCGGCATTCCCAAAGGAAAACCTGGATCTCAGCCAGCTGTGGCTTGGGAAGCTTCTTGGAGAGGAGCAGGAGCCCAGAAATTGCATTTTTTGGGTCTGACCCTCTGCCCAAAGTGATAAAAGTTCACAAAGAATTAAGTGCACAAATTTTCAACAAGCGAAACTTGGCTTTTCTCCACAGGGGAACAAGGGGGAAGGGAAGCAATTAAATTGCAAGTTTTTAGTGCTCATTCATGAATTTTCAATTCGAATCCCAGCCTGCAAATGTCGCTCTCTCAAAAGTCCACGTATTTGGTAGGCGTAAAATTGGCCAACCTAAACCAACCAAAGTGCTGCTATTTATACATAGCTATAGAAATTTCCCAGAGCAGACTCCAAACATGCAAACCAAAAAAATTCCAGATGCCTGCTCTTAATGATCACCTGCAGCTTCGCTTCTGCATTTAAAAAATAAAATTTAAAAAAAAAAAAAAGAAAAAGGTCAATATTGCACATTTTAAGAGCTGCTGGTGCAGGAATTTCCTCCTGCATCTGCTGATGTCTAAATGTGAAGCATTTTTGCCTCTGACAGGACCCAACAGGAAGACAGGTCACTCCATGAGCTCACTCCCTGCTTCTCCACCTGAAAGGAATATTTTTTTTATCTCCCACTTCCCCCCTGGGCAGGTGAACAATGCCCAAAAAAGCGACTCTGTTCCACCCACCTGTCCCAGGTGTCGCGTCAGGAACACACAAAAGTGGTTTTTCTGTATCTCAGTGTCAGGATATAGAAAGGTAACATCACTGCAGGAAAAGAAAAGTCTTGGGTGTTGTGGCTTTAAAGGGAATTCCAAGCCTGCAAAAGTGGCAGAAGGAAAAGCTCCGGAAAAGCTCGAGTTCACCACTCAGCCAAGAAACAGGCGCAGTATTTACAGCAAACACGGTCAGCTCCTCGTGCTGCTGAGGTAAAAACCGTCCTCTGCCCACGGCAGCTCTGAGGATGCTGAAGGAAGGAGATGTCTCCATCTGTTTTCTGGGAATATTTTATGGAGAAGGTCCTCCGACATCCCCAAGTCACACCCAGAAGTTGCTGCCTGACATCAGATGCCCAAACGGGAAGGGCAGAGACCCACAGCCCAGCACACGCAGGCCGAGGGGCTGAGAGCAGAACCTCTCACTTTTTTCACCCCTCGGTTTTCTTAAAAGGCCTCCTGAGGTGTAAAAATCCACCTGCAAATTCCATCTCATCTCCAATGGCTCTGGAAAGCAATTCTGCATTATTAATCCAGGACACCAAGGAGGTGAAAGCAGATTTAGCACGAGGCTGGCGCCCCGAGGAACCCCTCGGCCTGGTCTGGGGTCAGTGCTCCCTCCGAAAGAGAACAGCTCCGCTGCAAAACTTGGGATAAGAGCTGCCAGAAGAGGAGCTTCTCCCCGTGGGGAAAAGCAGGAAGCTTTTCCAAAACTGTGGGGGAAGAGGAGCAACATCAGCGCTGGGACGTTGCTGTTCTCACCCCGCTGGGGTGTGGAATTCCAGGTCAGGCAGCAACCTCCCCCCAAAACCGCAGGGAAAATCCCCCCAAAACCGCAGGGAAGAGCAATCCCCCCGTCCTGCTCATCCAGCAGGGAGGTCCCAGGCTCTGGAACAGGTCTCTGGCACAAGAAATGTTTGGACTCCAGCATTGAAACTCCGTGAGAAGCGACAGGAGCTCATCCCACCCTTGGCGGAAAGGGAGGGAGGGCAGGGAAGCATCCAAAATCCAGCCCCACCTCTTCTCCCAGGGGCTGTTGGGCCTCGCCACCACTCCAAAATTGTCCTGGACACAAACTTGGAATAAATCCTTGAAAAAAAATTCTCCCTGCAAAACAACAAAAAACCAAAAAAAAAACCAAAAAAAAGACAACTGCCAGCAGAAAAGCCCCGGCTGCTTTTGTTGCTGCACAAGTTCTGGTGGCCCCGAGGCAGAGCTGAGAGCACACGCCCCTTTCCCAAGCATTTCCTGGAATGCCAGCTTCCATCAGGATTCAGGGCTCTCCTTGCCGAGAAGAACAGGAAGCAGAACAGAGGGTTTTGTTGTTTGCTGTTTGTTTTTTTTTTTTCCCAAGAGTCACAGAGAAAAGCCTCCCCTGGTGCTGTTTGCTGCAATCAGTGCAGACTCAGTTGCTGCAACACCATCCAAAATTCCTTTTGGACACGGGGAAAAAAATCTTCCAAACCGAGGAGGAGAAGAGACTGGAGCTGCAGCTCCTATTAAGGCGTTTGCATATACATTCCCAACCCGGGTTCTTCCAAAAAAAGGGGGAATTTTTGCAAAAAAAAGGCATTTTTGATTCGGGAATGGCAACAACTACGACTGTTGAGGATCTCTGCGGAATTACAAACTGCTCGTTTTAAAAAAGGTGGTTCAATAGAAGTGTCCTATCTTTGCCTTGCTTGCCACCGAGTCCTTTTCCAGGAATTCCATGTGCTATGTCTTCTGGAGATCTGGGGAGAAGGGGCCGGGGGTGGAGGGTCCGTCCAGTCCAGACAGGGTAAACGGGCCGTGACTGTTCAGCACTGATGGAAACTGAGAGACAAAACAGCAATCATCAGGCAAAAAAACACTTTAATTCACTATTCCTCCCAAATCCATGCATAAAGGAGGGGAAGAAAAGCCCAAATCCAACAACGAAACAAAGCAAAACCACCCCGGACTTCAAGGAATCCTCTTGGCTTCTCACTTTTACTTTATTTTTTTAATGCCAAGCAGTGCCACGATGACCCCCGAGCTGAGGGCTGCCCATATCCTCATTAATAAGTGACTTTAATAAGGTTGTGGATAATTAACCCTCAGTTAATTATCATCTCCTTCCAGGGTAAAATACCCAGTGTCATTTCAGCCCTCCTTGTTTATTCCCCCTCCTCATGGCACAGATGAGGAACTTCCTTCATCTCCATGGAGATGACAGATCCCAACCCAGAAGATTGAATTAAATTCTTTAACTTAAATGAAATGAAATGAAAATATTAATTAAATTGGTTCAATTCTACCCTTTGCCTCAGCAAATTCAGGCAGCAGATGTGGTAATTCCAATGTCAAAATGGTAATTCCAATGCCAGAGTGGAAGGTGAGGGAAAAACATGAGAATTACAACTATAGGATGGGGTTTCTTTTAAATATAGAGGATTTTTTTCTATATAGTAAAAAAACCTGGCTTTGGACACTTCCAGGGATCCAGGGGCAGCCACAGCTTCTCTGGGCACCCTGTGCCAGGGCCTCCCCACCCTCACAGGGGTGAATTTTATGGATTTCTTCCACAAAAATCACCAAGAACTGTGCCACACATCATCACAGAGATCAAACACACTCCTCCTCCTCATTAGCTGTCAGATTAACTAATATTTTTCAGCAGCAATGACTGGAACAATCAACACAAACAGTGGCAAAATTCAATTCTCAGGAAAATCCCAACCAAAGAAGTTACGGGGAGGAAATTTTTACGGGAAGAAGAGACCTAAAAAAGAAAAACAATCTCTCTCTACCAGCAGTCTGTGCTGCAGCGAGTTTAAAACATTCCTGAAACACCAACATTTACAACATCCTTAAACAAAACCGTGTAAATGCTAACATCAATGCTCCCCAAAGCCACCGCGGTGGGGGTAGAAAACAACGACAACGATTTTATTTCCCCGGCAGATAACTGGGATCGCTGATCCCTGCAGGTCTGCCGGGGAAGGGACGGGAAATCCCTGCGGGAATAACCCCGGGACTCACCTGGAACAGGGTGTTAGCACCTTGCAACCTGGCGGGGCTGAGAGGAGCCACGGGGCTCAGGGTGCTCCAGAAGTGGATGCTGGAGAGCAGAGGGCTGGGAGTCAGCAGGATGGGGGTCTGAAAAGACAGGAGAAGCAGCTGTGAGAGCCTTTCCCGCGGAATTCCAGCCCTTCCCGTGGAATTTTAGCCTTTCCTGGGGAATTCCAGCCCTTCCCGCGGAATTCCAGCCTTTCCCGTGGAATTCCAGCCTTTCCCGTGGAATTCCAGCCACAACACCCCCATCTGCCCCGGATTTCAGGAACTCCCATCCCCTCCTTCCTCCTGCTCCTCCTCCTCCCTGCCAGCCCCATCCCCTCTCTCCCTCCCTCCCCTCGCTGAGCAATCCAAGCCCTCTTTTCCCAAATCCCGCTGGAAGCCACGGCAGAGCAGCTCCTCCTCCAATCCAGAACCTGCACAGGGGAAAAGTGGGATTATGGACCCAAAAAGGAAAACCAGCGGGCACACGCCCGCTCCTGGTGCCACTGGCAATGCCAGCAACAGCAAAAGGAACTTCCATCCAGCTCCTGAATATTCCAGGTTCTCCAGCCAAGCACTTCCCAGGGTGCCAAAAGAACAACTCCGCTTGGATTTTGGTTTTTTTCGTGAATATTCTGAATATTCCAGGCTCACCAGCTCCTGAATATTCCAGTTTCACCAGCCAAGCACTTCCCAGGGTGCCAAAAGAACAACTCCGCTTGGATTTTGGTTTTTTTCGTGAATATTCTGAATATTCCAGGCTCACCAGCTCCTGAATATTCCAGTTTCACCAGCCAAGCACTTCCCAGGGTGCCAAAAGAACAACTCCGCTTGGATTTTGGTTTTTTTCGTGAATATTCTGAATATTCCAGGCTCACCAGCTCCTGAATATTCCAGTTTCACCAGCCAAGCACTTCCCAGGGTGCCAAAAGAACAACTCCACCTGGATTTTGGTTTTTTTCCCCCCCTGTCTCCGGCCATTTCAGTTTTCAACCAGCAGCTTCCCCACGGCTTCCACTCTAATTCCAATTTATTGCAGGGGAGAGATTACAGAGATAGAGAATGATTTAACAGCCCTGCTGGATTCAGTTCTCTTCCAAGTTTTCCATGAGCCATGAAAGCTTTCCTTTCCCACACAAAGATAACAACCAAATTAAGCAGCTGCTCTTATTGCTGCTCGCTCACAGGACTTTGGCTTTAACTGAATGCTACGAACTGAGTAAAACAAGCTGAACACCTCCGTGGCTCTCTGTTTCTGAGGGATTTTCAGGCCCAGCTGAAGGATTTAGGGTTTCTGGAATAATTCCCTATCCCCCTGGCGAGGTTTACAAAGATCCTGCTGGGGCTGCTTTGGGTTCTGCCTCCACATGCCAGCCCTGTGTGCTCGGCTGGAACAGCACCCGGGCACGTTTTGGGGTGAATTAACACCACCTGCGGATCAAACCTGTGTTTGCTTAAGAAAACAGCAGCCAGGGAGTGACATCCTGAGCTCCGAATCTCCGCATACCATCGGCTACTCGTCTTCCACTTGCTGTTTGCAAGCATATCAGCATCGCCATTGTTAGTTTAAAATAAAAAAAAGTAATAAAAAAAAGAAGAAAGCAGGAAGGGAATTTGGTTACCTGAGAGAAAAGTGCCGGAGTAAGAGAAGCAGTTGGGAGAGAAGGACTCAGGATTCCCAGAGGACTCGGATCGCTGCCGGTGATGACCAGAGTGGGAGCCAACTCCAGCCCTTTGGGTTTTTTCGATCTGGAGAGGTGATTGGCAAATTCCTTCTCCAGCACGGCTGAATCCTGCTGCTCTTTGGGCTCCGGGGATTGGTGCTGGAGGCTCTGGGCCTGCTCCAGCTGCTGGGAAGCCACGGATTCGATGTCCGTGTCAATGTCCAGGTCGGGGTTGGAGCTCAGGGGCGGCGAGGGGGGCGTGGAGGGCACCTGGAGGGTGGGGGAAACCGAGGCCATGGGCGGGGTCGGGGTGAAGCTGGTGCTCAGGTTTGGCAAAGGTGCCGGGGGAGCTTCGGGGACGGTCAGCTTGGGCAGGACCAGCGTCTCCAGGGTCTGCAGGGTCTCCTCGGAGCCCAGGGGGAGCGAGGAGGACGCGGCGGGGGCGGCAGAAGCCGTGGAAGTGACGGCAACCGCCGAAGTGGTGGAGACCAGCGGGGCAGAGGGAGGCTTTTTGGAGGGCATGGTGACAAACTTGATGACAGAGGGGGTGGGGTCCTGAGGTTTCTTCTCCGTCAGCTTCTCGGCCGGGTTCTCCATCTTGATGGACCTGAAGAGCTTCACGCTGGAGGAGTTGAGGGAGTTGAGGGTGAAGGAGGAGTACAGGCCTGAGTGGATGTAGTCGTTGCGGCTGGAGGACTTGGCGCAGGACTGGGACTTCTCCTTGCCACAGCTCTCCAGGTCCTTGGGAGCGCTGGTCACCTCCCCAAAGCCGGGCATTTCGGGGTCTCCCTCGATCCGGCCCACGACGAGCGGATCCATGTTCAGGATCTCCGGGTACGACACGAATTTGTACACAAACTTCTTCCCGTTCACCTTCTTAATGATATTCTGTGGGGAAGAAGACAAAGTAAATTTAGACCTTCTTCGGATTAATTTTCTTCCTACAAACACTGCCTAAAATAGGCAGAGGAATTAAAGTCTGTAATCTTTCAGGAAAAAAAAATAAAAAAATGTTTCTTTGTTTCCTGTTGTAAAAACACCCTGTGTGCTCCAGTTCTGCTCCCAGAGTTGGCAGACAAAACACTGCAACAGGTGATCTTAACCTGACATTAAACATAGCAAAACCTTAACCTGACATTAAACATAGCAAAAACAGCCTAAAAACTGCCAAGAAATCCTGTTTAATACCTTCAATTAAAGAAAAATTTTAGTTGTCAGATTAACTAATATTTTTCAGCAGCAATGACTGGAACAATCAACACAAACAGTGGCAAAATTCAATTCTCAGGAAAATCCCAACCAAAGAAGTTACAGGGAGGAAATTTTTACAGGAAGAAGAGACCTAAATCCCCCATGAAGGATCCCAATACCCCCATGAAGGATCACTGAGCTGGGTACACTACAGGTAATTTAACAGGAGAACTCGCTAAAGGGTTTCTCCAAGATTGCAGAAGCGAGAGCTCGTACTTCAAATCAAACCTTTATCCTTAATAAGATGATAATAAAGGAAAATAAGCAGCCGAACTAGTCAGCAGAATGCAGGCTAATCAGCTATTTCAATACCACAGAACAGCATCTGTCAAACTTGTTTTGCTCCTCAGTGCAATGCCACACACACTCAGGACCTGGGATTATCCTTATTTATCATTCCACGACGGCTGCTGAGATCGCTCAGTACCAAGGCGGATTTGTGCCACCCGGTAACGAACACCAGCAGCCTCCCACCTGCTCCAGGCTGAGGCTCCTCAGAAACTGGGGGTTATTTTTATCTGCTCCACTCACACAAGAGCAGTCGTGGGATAAAGGGAAACAAAGGTGAGACTCCAAGACGTTGGATAAACAAAAGTTTCTTCCTCTGCTGGGCTGAAAACATTGGTCAAACTAAAGGTGAAATTCTGAAGACACAGAGAAAATAAAAACGCTTTTGGGCTGAAAAATGTTTATTTTGAAGCCCCTTCGTAGAGAAAGCTGCAAAAAGATCTGAAAGTGGTGCGATATTCACCGTGTCCATCATCATCCTCTCCCAGTGCTGCTTTAACTGGAGCACTGAGGAGTTTAACCCTTGCAAGGGTGTGTGGTTTTGGAAAGGGGATTAGGACCCAAAGGCAGATTTGTACCAGCAAAGACACCAAGACAACGCTTTGCACAAAGCCACCAGAATATCACAAAACAACCGGTGAGGAGGAAACAGCACAACGACAAACAAAATTAAAAACCAAACCAAACCAAACCGAACCGACGCCTTTAAACAAAGCAGCGCTCTCTAAACCTGGGAGAGACGCAGCAGAGCCACCCCTGCCCTGGAGGAGGGAATGCAGGAGGGAGCAAAGCTCCCGAGGCAGGAGGGATAGGGATTGGAGCAGGATTTCCACCCTACCTTCACGTAGTAGTAGCGCAGCGCCCGGCTGAGTTTATCATAGTTCATGCTGGGCTTGTTCTTGCGGATCCCCCAGAGCCTGGCCACCTCCTCTGCCTGCAGCAGCTTGAACTCGCCGTCGTTGGAGGTCCAGCAGATGATATTCTTGTTCTGGGGCTCTTGGAGCAGCTGGAGGAGGAACTGCCACAGGGTGATGGCACTGTCCATAGCAGAGAGCTGCAATTCACAAAGGCAGGTTAAGCCCGGCGCATTTCCCTGCTCTCCCTACAAGGGGGGGAACACGGAGCAGGGATTGTTATTTCCAAAGCCAGCAAGAGTAAAAAATTATTAGTCACCAGTCGTGAAAGATGTTCCCTGCAGAACGGAGGGGCTGAGTGCCAACTCTGGCGTCTCCTCCCACATGTCAGTACTTTTCACATGGGTTATATTTAGCCTCATTTAACTAAATCAGGTCACTTTGGGTAAGTTGCAGTGAGTCACTAGCCCCAAAAAAATGTTTCCAAGTTGTTCCATGTTCACCCACTCTGGCTTCTGCTGCTTTGTGAGAAACGGCTCAGGTACCCCCAGGTAGGAATGAAACCGCCCCCTCACCTCCTCCTTTCCGTACCTGCTCCCACCTCGGAGAGAACGCAGCAGAATGAGGAACGGCAAAGCTCCAGGAAGATGCCAGAGCAAAAACAACTCGATTTTCCTGCAGTTTCCATTCCCGCCTCTTTGCCAGCAGCCCTCTCAACCACCCCTAATCTCTCCTTCAAATCTTTCTTTTCCAGGTATTACCTCTGGTTTTTTTACGAGAGTAAACATGAAACTAAATTAAAATTATTTCAAACACTGCCTTTGCTCGGCTCTGAATTCCTGTCATGTCTTACCCACGTCAGTGATTTAGGCCGGGACTTTCTAGGACTGATATCTGCCAGTTGATTCCTGCACTAAAGCTGATGCATAAATTCATCAGGGACAGACCAGGCAGAGATAACGCTTTACCTTGACCATATCTGACTACACCAAACAGTTATCTCCACAAATATTTTTGACCAGAACACTCATCGTTCTGGAAAAGATACACCGTGAATTAAAGCAGACAAAATATTAATTCAGCATCTCCTATAGGTTCTCTTAGTCCAGAACTGTTTGTTTAATGCAGCTTAAGCTTCTTCCTGTGGAATGAAAACAGAGGAAAAATGCTCTGGAATAGCGAAAAACGTCTGGATATAAATCACAATATTCCTCCCCCTAAGCAAAGGGGGTCCAGGGGTTCCACCTGGGTGAATTTGATATCCAAACACAATTCCCAAGCTCCAAACCAAAGGCATGGAGCCCAGCCTCAGGCAGCAGGAGCCGGGCTGGTGTTGGTTGAATTCTCTGTGTACACAGGGCTCGGTTTAAGATCCAGCCGGGCCTGCCAGCTCATCTTTGCTCCCAAAGCCTTTTATTCCAATCTCGTTAGTGCCCAGCACTTATCCAGCCCTATATAAGGAAGGGAACGGTGTCCACGGGAGAGGCTGAGCACTCAGGGAGCCCTGGGACAGGATTCGAGCTGACAGCTCACACAGGGCTCTCGGGGAACGAGGTGCCCCAGGGCAGGTACCTTTTTGGGCACAGCCCGTGGCACTTCAGCCCTTCTGCAGAATCCCTGCCCCGTGGCACACGGGCTGATGTGACACCGGTCCAGCTGGCCACACTGCTGCAGTGGCATGGAACGCTCTCAAAAGGAAGGACACCCACACCTCCTCGTCAGGCTGGCCCGAGGCGCTCTCCCTGTTAATTACTGCACACGTACAACTCCCTGCTTGCCCAAATTAATAGCTCGGCACTCGAAGAAACTGGAGGCTGTGCTTCCAGACTCTTCCCACACTGCTCTGTGCCAGCTGATCCATACAGGGTTTAGGGACCAGGCAAACACCTCAAAACCCTTCCAGGACCGCCCGGTGCTGCCGTTTGCCACCAACACCCGGCTCTGGAGCACCTGAGCCTCGTTATCCACAGGGATGATGCAGCCACACGTGGTGGCGTGGAGAGCACGAGGACTTGGTTCTACCACCCAGCAGAGCTGTCAGGAGCCGTGAGATGTGCTAAGAGAGAGCAGGGAAATGAAGTTGAGTGATTATTCCCACGCTGCGTTTATCTCCAGCACTTCGGGAGCACTGCACCAAACGGCGCTGACTGATGCAACGTGGAAATCAGATTAGCAACAGGATTTCACTGTGGCAAAAGCTTTTTTTTTCCCCTCTCCTGCTAAAAATCCAGGCAGAATTGAATCGGTGTTGTTTCAGCAGGCTGCTTCCCTTTAGGAAGTCCCACCTTGCTGTTAATTGCAAGCTGACCAAAGCCAAGCGTTGCTGCCCAGGGCACGGCTGGTTTGGAATCCAGCTGGAGATGCTCAAGAGCTGCCAGAGCAGCACAAAGTGCTGCAAAACAGCACACACAGAGCGGCCAAAATGATGGAAGAGAGCAGAGATTAAAAAACAAAACAAATGGAAAAAAAAAACCACCTTTCCCAGAGATGATCTAAGTCGTTCTGAGGAGAGTCTAGCAAAGTTAAGAGTTCACGCTGCTCAAATCCTGCAGTTTTGCAGCTGGAAGGATCCTCTGCCAGGGGCAGAGTTACAGGCTGTACTGGAGTGCAATTTTGATCAAGTTCCTCCTGATGTTTCTGGCATTTGCAGCTTCAGGCGTGTCACGATTCTCTCCATCACTTGGAGGACACACGGCACATTCCCAGCTTGAAAAAGTCTTGTTTAAGAAACGTTAAAAGGGTGGAGAGGTCTCACTGATTCCCTGGCTGTCACGGAACAGCAGCAGAGAGCACTCTGGAATTGTCCACGGAGGGGTTTTACTGCGTATAACAGAACCAATATTCCCCTTTATTAAACATCCACTGCGTTCATCTCCAGGGAACGATGGAGACCCCGCAGTGGAACATCATGGAAACCTCAAAGAAACGGGGAATACGGAGTTTTTCTGGAGATTATATCCAAAGGGAAGGCCAGAAAACAACCTCGGTCAAAGCAATGGGATCACAGGTGGATTTTGCCCCTGCAGAGTCCAGGACAAAGCTGTTACCTGGGAAAGCCCAATGTGTATTAGGAGACAATGCTGTGTTATGAACTAACAGGTCTCAGTTAACTTTAGCACCAAAGTTGCTTTGATACAGCAGAATAGATAAAAACCCTCTTGTTTCTTCAGGAAAAAGCAGAATATAAAAAAACCATCACACAAGATGTAAAATCAAAACCAGCACAGGTGAGCTGAGCACTTCTCTTTCTCTGAGAACCACCAAACGTGGGGAAAAGGTTTTTCCTTCTCCAGCACCTGGGGCAGGAGGCAGCTGCTGCCTTTCCTGAGGCTTTCCCTTGCATCCACGGGGATGAGAAGCAGCTCAAGAACCCCCTGTCCCTCTCCTCCCCTACATGACTGAGGGTGAAATGTCTCTAAACAGCATTTCAACTTTTTAAATTTCCTGAAAAGGCCCCAATCTCCTCCTCTCACAGCTCCTCACCAGCACAAAAACCCCTCCTAAGCCCGACTGCTTTTCCTCCAAGATGAGCACGCCAATAATTACAAACACACCACTGCAAAACATCCTTTTGCTGAAGGTTCTTTTTCCTCCTAAGAGCCTGCGGAGAAAGGAAAAGGCCTCGTTGGAAAAGGGAACGAGGCAGAGAGGCAACAGCCTTTCCCCTCCTGCAGCATGTGAGCAGGAGGAAAAAATAGTTGCTAGAGGCAGAGGGCAGCTCTGCTTTGTAACGAGGGAGCTAAAATAGAGCACTATTATTGTCTTGAGATCTTCTCCGACGCCTACGGATGACCCTCGGAGTTCAGCAGGAGCTGCCAGGGCTCGGCTGCGCGGCTCCAACACGAGCACAGCAAACCTGAGCCTCCCCTGCTGCTGCAGCCCCGGCACGGGCCCGGCCTTTGCAAAGCCTCGAGGTTACCCAGGAAATTCGGGATTTGGGATTTGTCTCCTTTCCGGTGATTCCTCCTCCGTGGCACTGCCAGCTCTGTGTGACCCATGGGATTACAGAGCCCGAGGCTTGGCTTTTCCCGGGAATGGGAGGGTGCGATCAGGGCTGGCACACAGGAGTTTAGGAAGTGGCACAATCTCCCCCGTGGGCAGCAGCTAGGCTGCCCATGGCACAATAAATCCAAATATTCACCCTCTGTGCTCCAAAAGGATTCCTCTGCACGCCCTGGGAAGGGAGTAAAGGCAGGATTAGGGGGGTTAGGCCTGCCCTAACCCCCTCCTTCGAGGTCTTCGGGCAGATTTCCTGTGCTTTGACTCAACACCAAATAATCTCCAATAATCTTTCACCTCCATTCGTTGCAGCGGCCTCTGCTAAAGCATCTGCAGCCTGATGACTTCTGCAGATGGGCTGAATAAAAAGGCCCGTCAGGCCCCACGCAGGAACAAAGGGAAGGGAAGGAGAGGGAA
>VWPU01007716.1:0-100998 GCA_013398955.1 Callaeas wilsoni | reverse complement strand
CCTGTCCAAACCGAGACAACAGGGCTTAATGCACTACACACAAGGCAGATGCACAGGCTGCCTGGGTTCTGGCAGTAAGCAGGGCTTGACATACATTTTAACTTAAAGCATGACTCCTGGGGCAGGCAGAACATATGGCTTCCTGAGACAGGTTACATCTATCAACTCAGAGCATGGGTGGAGCAAGCTCGGGTCTAGGTACAGTAATTAGGCTGCAGGGCCAAGCCCATGCAGGTGTGAGAATTAAGGCTGTCTGAGCTTCTGCTTGCATGTGAATGTTGCGTTACTAAGTCAGCTAAAAGAAGGGACTGTTGGAAAGCTGGCTACCTGCTCAGGTCTGCTTAGGTGTCTTCAGGTGGGTCTATTTGATGCTGGCTGGTGAAAAAAGTTGATTACCACCTAGAGTCAGAGTTGTCAAAGACTTACTTCAGTTCTCCTTCCTCTGCCATGTATGTGCTCCTCATACCTGGAGGTGAACAAAGAATGAAATATAATTTGTAACCTGTGCTAGAAATACGCCTCTCCTCTCACACAGAATGTTGAGTCTTTTATTAGTGCCTTTTGGGAGCTAGAGGCTTCACTTATAACAGGAATATAAAAAATTCCAGGGAACACTCTGGATACCACGAATCTGCCAGTGCTGCTCTTGTATTGCTGGAATGGTCCTTGACATAGATACAGGCTGGTACAAGTAACATTTTCCCAAGCCATTCCCAGTTCAGAGACCTCACAGGAGCCACTCTCAGTCTGAAGTTTGCATACGGCCTTCCTATTCTGAAGACTAAGAGAGGTCAGTGGCATGGATAAAACCGCTTTGTGCCAGCTGGCATCAGAGAGCAGTGCCAGACCTGTTGAGTTATTGTTAGTGATGTAGCCACCACACCCACGTGAAGTGAGAGAGTTATTTTTATAACTGTATTATTGTGCAGAAAGGAAACGAGGCTGGAAAATGGAGGTCTCCATTCAAACAGTTTCCAACAAAGTCAAGGTGTTTACCTTTGGCACTGCAATTACAATAGCATCTCAAGTGAAAAGAGAAGTGACGTTTGGATCTCTCCCCTCCAGCTGCCCCGGATTTCAGCCTTCATGCTGTCGAGGGAGAGAAACCTGCTTTAGGGTTGTCTGAGCATGGCTGTAACTGCCTTGGGCAAGATGAAATAGAAGGTCTGCAATAAATCTAAGGGAACCTGAACTCAGACATTTTAGGACCTTCTTTCTTCACCTCTAGTGCTCAATGTACAGTGCCAACCACCCAAGACCTTGAATTCTCAGAGCAGCCCCACATCTGCAGGTTTTATTGACTTCAGCTGACTTTGTGAAAATCAGATTTCAATGCCTTATGTGGAATTCCTGGAAAATAATGAAGAAAATATTAGCAGCTACTTTCAAAAATTTGGGGGGGAGACTTCTATGCAGCTTCCCACAGGGACTTTATGACAGAAGCAGAGATAGAAGCTACACATCCTAGATCACAGCCAATTACCTTAACCACAAGACTATTCCACTTCTTCCTGCTTTGTATGTGACACAGGCCTGCTTCATTCTCTATCCATCACAGATACACTGGAAGAATCAGAAGTCCTGTAGAAAAACAGAGTGTCACATCCTGTGTGTACTAAAGGTTAGATAGTGAAAGGTCTGTAAGCAATGTGTCAGCTTTGTCCAGCCTAGAGAAAAAGCAATGTTTATGTTATATTTAATTAACATGGACTAATTCAGGTCAAGACTGTATGTCCTATATCTACATCAAAAAAATATGGGATGTATTTAAGTCCAGCTTGCTTAGTTCATGTTAACCACCTTTCCAGTCTGGGCAAAGCTCCCATTCCCTGAAAAGTATGTGATGAACAACTCTCTGCCTCTTGGTGCATGAGCCACTCTCAATTTAATACAAATAAAATCTGCAGTGTTAGAATACAGTGTTAGTAGTGCTTCATCAGAGCGTGGATGTCAGTTTTCCAGCTACACTCATATTTATGCACATTTTGATGGAAATGGAGGTATTAATGTTACAGACAATGAAAAAGGAAAAATAGTAGCAAAGTAAAGTAAACAGGGATTATGGAATTTGCTTTGACCTCAGTTTCACCCAGAGAAAAAAGAATGATGCCTGTGCACTCATTAGTGTTGCTTCAGTAGCGGAGGACCAGTGTCACCAAAAGGCTCTGTTGCAAACAAATCACTGTGCCTAGGTAAGGGCACCTTCTCCACATCATTGTACCTGAAATAAAATCTAAGTCCATCCACTCAACAGCCTAAAGTGCCTGTAACTCCGTGTGTGGGGGTTAGGCAGCATGGTCCTGCCAGTGGCCTTGGGGTCAGTTCTGCCCACAGGACATTTTCTCCACAGCACTGCCTGTTTCAAGAGGGACACCTGGCTGAGAGCCTATGAACAGTGGTGTTCCTGCCACTGCAGTGCCCAGCCAGGTCCTGAGTGTCCATGCTGGTGAGAAGGGACCAAGTTACAGCAATATGATTCAAAAAGGATCCCAAACATGGCTTCTGGGCCCTGTGGTTGACTAGTCTGAGCCAGCTCTGGTCACCCGACAGCTGTAAGAACCCCTGCCTCCCCTGATCTACCAACCAGAGCAGCAAGATCCTGGAGACAGCCCTGTCCCACCTCCTGCTTTCCCTCACACTGTCAGGTCCTCAGCTCTGCACAGGAGCTGCCTGGGTAGTAGCACTGGTTTACCCTGCTGAACACTGCAATTCTGCTGTTTACAAGATACAGGTATGAAAAGCAAATCTGAGACACCATTAATCCCCCCGTAAACTCTGCAGCAGCTAAAAGTACCCAGAAATCCAGCACCTGCCCCCCAGTAGCTGACATGTTGCCTTACCAATACAGAGGCAGGAGTTAAATAGCTCAGAGGAGCTGGATACTCCTGCTCCTGGAGACACTGTGCTGAGCTGCCACCCCTGGCCAGGCAGGCAGGATGTCATGCCATCCCTTGCTGTGCCAAGAGCACAGAGGAGCTCTGACTTTGACTTTCTCTTTAAAAATATACAGAGGTAAAAAGCACATTACTTTACCAAATTGCCTCCATACTGGAGCTGGGATCTTAGCTGGATCCCTTTCCAGGAGCCCTTTCCCGAAAATGCACATGCAGCTGAGGACGGAAGGGTCACCTGTGCGCATACACGCATCCCCGAGATGCACACGTGTCCTGTGTGTGGATTGTCTGCTAAGGCTGTACAACTGCGCCCGAGAGCCAAACTGTTCATACCAGAGGTGTTTACACTGAATGTGGCTCCAGCTGCTCTGCAGTGTAGACAGCACAACCCTCCAGGTCAGAACCCCTCTGGGGCACTATTTTAGCATCCTAGATACACAGAGGTTTGCAACTTTTCCTAAAGTAAGCATAAGAAGCACCATCTTCTTTCAAGATCCTACTTAGTTTCCTATCGTATTTTGCAGGAACAATTGGAAAAATTTGGAAGAAAGGCTGTTCCAGACTGATTTGTCAACCACCCAAAGTTCAAAGCTATCGTTATCTCTTGTATTAAAATGTTCTGTTGTTCCCTAAGGAAGAATTTTTCATTTCTGATAGGGCTCATGTCATATAAAAATTGCCAGTGAGGGTAAGCCTTTGAAAAATTATGTTTTATTCATTAATTATTTTCTCTCATAACCTCTCTAAAGAAAATCAAAGGGTGGAAAAACTCTTATGAAACTGCAACTTTGCTCTCTCTACTAGAAGTAAAGATCTTTTTATGCAGCACATTTTCCTTACTCCCCTAAACCAGCCTTTATCTTGGAGGAAACTAAATCACTCATGGAAGATACTGGGTCTCAAAACTATAGTTTTCCAAAGGTATTTTCCTTATTTATCTAATTAAAGGATCATGTGTATGGTAGTGCCTACCCCACGATTCATACTAAGTTAGTTTTAAAATAATTTGCCATTTACATATGTTTTCACTAGATTGAAAATTAAAAACCCACATTTTATGTAATTCCAGAAATAAACAATAGAAAGAGCCACATATATCTCCCGGGTTTAGTTCAGCAGGCCTGCACTAGATCCTTGGGCCTCGCAAAGTGATATGTTTTCAATGGTGAAGGGTTAAAAGAGGATACCAAACTATCTTCTGGAAATCATTAACTTACAAAGCCCCAAGAAGATAAAAGTTTCCATTTTCTAAAATGTAAATCTAAAACATATTCATTAGTATTGCAAAACAAACATGCAAATCTTCACCACTTGAAAAGCTCAGCTAAATATGTACAAGGGCAATACCCAAAAATACATCTGGTCCTCGGTTAGAAAACTTGCCTTTTTGGTTTTATCTAAAGAGCTTGTCTGTCTTCCATGGTTGGCTCCCTGGATTATTGCAATTCATAATAAGCCTTTTAGCTAAGGATGAAATAAACAAAGATAAAGTCTACGTCCTAGTTTTAAATGGTCCAGATGGGATGATTTTTCCATATGTTTAGCACACCAACTGTTTATTAATCATTGCTAGCAGAACTCCGAAAATTGCAACAGCTTATTAAAGAGGGTAGGGTATAAAATTTACAATTTGTATGATTTTGCCCACCTTTTTAATGCTCCACTGACATAGGGTATGATTTTGTATTGACTCAAGTTCTCTGTGTGTGAGCAAGGTTGTGCATGTCTGTGTCTCTGTGTGTGTGTGTCTGTGTGTGTGTGTGTGTGTGTGTGTGTGTGTGTGCCGTCGTTACAAGGCAGAGAATTTCGGTTAACTGATCAAGAGAAGGTTTTGTGCCCTAATTTGGATACAGTATCAGTCATGAGGAATGTGTTACATCATAACAATGACAGTGTGGGTAAAACTGGCAGAACTTGACTCGTTCCTCATCAGAGTGATTTACTTAGTGTCTGGCAATCTGTTTTTCACATGATGTTTGTTTCCCATAAACAGTTTCAACATGGGAGAGTATGGTGTCAAGATAACACTCATATCATCAGTCATTGCAGAACATCTACGTGGGCTGCCAAGAAAATGAGACTCTTTTATCTCTAGCTTCTCTAAGTGCTTGTGTTTTAGTGATTGTTTCTCGTAAGGTGCATGATTGTTTTCTGAAACCTGACCATCAGCAGCTCCATTATGTTGTCACCTCAAGCTGAGCTGAAGTCTATCAAGGGAGCAGGGCTGCCAGGAGGAACGGGGGTAAGGCTGTGGAGAGACTGTCTTCCAGAGGCGCTAGGAAACCGGTGCTTAGAAAGTAGCACAACAATAGAGAGACTGGAAGTTAAACCACAGGCAAACACTGAGCAATCTGTGAGAGGTGCATTGCACCATACTGTTTTTCTGTGACCTTTCAAATCAAAGGCTTTTGGTATTAGTCAGATAGGATGTGAAATTTTCCGTCACATTTTGTGTGTATTCCTTGTACTTTAAAACATTCTACATTTGAAAGAAGCAGGATGAATACAGCTTCAAATAGCAAGGAGGCAGCTAACAACTGAATCTCAAGGCATGTTTTGATGGACTGTAGCCATGACTTGAAATACAAACAACAGAAAATAAGAATACAATCCTATCATTTTAATGTCATAACTAGCCATTTTGTTTGAGATAACTTACAGGAGCTTTGGGGTAGATTTATCTCACCCAAACAGAACAGACTTATAGCTAAATAAAGAGGATGCAATGTGTATTTCTGATTTGAAAGAAAGGCATTTTGAGTCCTGCACATGGCTGTAAAAAAAGTTCCCCCAAAACTAGAAAGGTGTCAGTAGTCTCCAAAACTGATAAACACACATTTTTTCACGACAGTTAGCCTGCCCAAGTCTCTGCTTCTAACAAAGGGAACTGGTGACTAAAACTGAGACTTCAGTGCTTCTGAAAACACTACCCCTGGTGGACTGCACAGTCACAGCGTCTGGAGGCAGGACATGCTCTGAGTCACCTCACATCCCTTCCAGCCCTTTTTCCCTAAGATGCTGTGAGTTCCTCTGGACCTCTCTGCAGCAATAATGGAGCTTGGCTGGCATGTCATTTATAAAAAGGAGTAAGCCTTTTAAGCATCCAGTCATGTCCTGGCACCTGCAGGAGAGCGAGCTGGATAAGAACCTCTGAATGGATCTTAATCTTGGCAAAGGAAAAAATAAAACTTTGGACGAAATCAGTACAACTCTGGTATGAAATCTCAACCCCATATGCCAGATGAAATAGAAAGTGCTCAGGACGGCCTATTCAGAAGTGTCTGCTCAGGCTCGAGGAAACCAGCAGCTGCAGTTGTCCAAAAGAGAAGCTTTTGGCTTGGCTTCTCATTAATTTCTATAGCCTCTACTTCTGGGGCTTAGAAATATCTTGGCATCTTCTGGCTCCTCAATGTCCAAGAACAAGACTCAGTTTCCTATCCCAAAACATAGAACTGCTGATGCAAAAGTCAAGAAAAAATTACTATCATCTCTGGCACTGAAGCCAAGGATGAAATTCCTGTCAGCAAACTACAGTGTGGCCTAGATCAAGGTTTCATCCAGGCTACTCTGTAACTATTGTGTATGAATTATTACATCTAAAAACTACAGTCTGCTTGCAAAGCCCAGGGCCCTCTGACATGCAGAACCAATCCATACTGGCCCCAAGCAGCCCAGCCTCAGGCTCAGCCCAGCTGAGAGGCAGTAACCAAAGGCAGCATCACAAAGGGCGCAGGCAGAGCAGTCTGAGAGCTCCCCGGCAGCCCCGGCCGCTGCAGCTGGCAGTGCCTGGTGGCAGTGCTCGGTCACTCTGGGCACAGACCTGCCACCTTTGTGCTGGTCACTTCCATGTTTCCCTCTCCTGGGGCAGAGCTGGGCTGTGATTGAACGTCAGCATTCTTTGCTGCTCCCATAGACGTTCTTTTCTGCCTTCACAACATTTCTTGCTCTACAATGTCCTCACCCACCTTCTCTCTCATTAATTTCAGGAGTTATCCTACCTCTACCCTCATTCCGGTTGCTTCTCCCCCCACCACTCCCAAATTTTGGATCTCTACCTTCCTTTCTGCACCACATCACTTTCCAGCCCAGCTCACATACCAGCCCTTTCATGCAGTGTCCCCATTCCTGTCCATGAGGATCATCATTGCTCCACATGGTGTTAGGGGCTGGTTGTTTTCAGTCCTTCCCTCCCATATTACCTCAGTGCCAGCAGTGGCACTGAGAGCCCAAGGGTCACAATCTCCACATTTTAACTCTGAATATCACAGTAGCCCCTGGAGATAAGAGAAGTAATTGCTCGGAAAGTCCTACTCCATCCGGGAATGGAATATGCCCAATACTTAATTCACATAGTGAAACAATCCTAGTTTGAAATTTCATTATAATCTACTAGGCCAAGTGCAACAACATTTGCAAAGAAGCCAAGTCTCAAGTGAAACTGAACCAATTTACCGTCTGGGGTGGAAAACTTCATTCTTCCTACTAAGTTTTGCTCTGCATCATGGGATTCATTGGAAGCCAAAACAGAAGGTAAACTCATATGATACAGATCCTCCTCAATTGAAACATAAGAAAAATTTGTGTGTTCCTATGCAGATTATCTATAGTTCTATGTCTCTCTTCCTTTCTAGAAATTTTTTTGCAGGTGAAGACAGAACAAACACAATGTATTAATTCTTATGTATGTTACAAGGGACTCAAACATAGGATGCAGTAAACTGGCCACTGAATAACATATGTGAGCACAATTTGCATTAATAAAAGCAAAATGTTGCAAAGGAACAGAATACCCAATCATTTGGGGATTTTGTCATTCCTTCCTGTGATTCTCTATAACAGCATGTTACAATTATTTGTCAAGACCTCCTAATTTTTCCCAGAGACAAAACCTCTCAGCCTCAGGCAAGCCTTGGCATTGCGGGCAGCCCAGAGATCCAACAAGATTTTGTACATAGTTAGTTCCCTATAATTTCACCTGAATGCCAGTGGGAAACCCACTGCTGCTCACAGTGAGCTATGAAAAACAAAAATGTTGGAGGAGTTGCAGAGTCACCTTCCCTTCCATGCATGTATTCTAAACTGAAATAGCTGTTTCGAGTGAAAGATTGAGTTATCTCCAGCTCTGTCTGGTGAACAGCTATCTCAAAGTAGTGATTTTGTAAGGCCCATTTCCAGTCTCTGTTACGTAGTGATACTGTCAGCCTGAGTACTTAAAAATCTTTTCTAGTGAGGGCTCCCCAAAATCACAGCATAAAAGCCCTTTTATGTGCCTGTTGATTTACGGCACTGCAAGTGTGGTACTTTCTGCTCACATTCCCAAGCTTTTCTCCACATGCAGGGGCTGGGATGAGCCCTGTACCGCAGGACTCCAGAAAAGCAGAGACCCAGATGTTGGGACTGTAGCATAGAACTTGTTGACACAACAAGCCTCATCTCTGCTGTCCCTCAGTTCCTGATTATAATATATTATATATTATATAGATATATATTATTTCCACTGATGCAATACTCCCTGACCTGGATGTAATTAATTTCACTGCAAGAAGAGCTCCCTTTTATATCCTTTTTTATATCAAAAACCTTATATTTTTTCAGAGGATCTTCTGGTTTCTCAGGTTCTATGTATGTGTCTCTTTTTCCTAACCCCAGCTAAGATGCTAATATTTTCATGAGCTGGGCTCTGTCCCTTCTGATGGCCACTTTAATGGCAATGCTCTGACCATACATCTGAACTTGGCAGCATGTACTGTAGTTTTTGGCTGAAACAAAGTAGAAAAAGGGAAAAGAGGAAAGGAAACAGGTAGTGTATTTTTTTGGGTTGGGTTTTTTTGGTGGTTTTTTTTTCAGAAGCTGCCTTGTCCACCTACCTGGGTTCACATCCTGTGCTCTAGCCAGAAGTTTTCAAACTCATGCCTTACCCCCTTCCCAGCAGACAGCTCACCCAGCAGATTAAAGGCTGGTTGGCACGAGGAGTCTTCCTGACATTGCCCTGTTTTGGAAAGTGGTGCCTGAGTGGAGGGGTTAAGGCAAACTCTTGGGCTTAGAGAGACACAGGTATTATCCCCTGGCCCAAGATACTTTTATGTGGACGACACGAGAAATGCCAAATCTGCCTTTTCATCCTGTATTTTCAATGCTTTAAAGAACAAACATTCTCAGATTAAGACCTGGGCTGCACAGAGGAGCAAAAAGAGCTCTGGTCGAGCTGACTCGAGCCACGCTATTTTACATGTGTTGAAGTGTTACTTTTTAATCAAGCTCTAGGACTTATTCCCACACTGGGAGTGATTTCACATATCCAAAGGATACTCCTTCTGCCTCAGACTCACAACGTACAAAAAAATGTATCACTGAAACAGAAGAGTGACTAATACGGGGATGTAAGTAATTTGTGTGCAAATAGCATGCAAAGAGCAGGACTGAGACTCTGTCTGAAGCCAAGTGTTCCATAAGTCAAGTCATACGGAGTGGGAAGTGATAAAGGGTGTGACCCATGAGAGAAAATTCTAAACTAATTAGGAAGATCTCCTGCTGAATGATATATGGAAGACTTGACATTTAAAAAGGGGAATGATCTGTTTCAAGCATCACCACCATGCAAGGGGTGCTCACAGTCTGTTTGCTCCAAATATGCTTTTTGAAATACTTACTCCAGATCAGTCCCTGCTTTGATCATTTTTACAGAAACACCCTTTTGCTT
The DNA here is from genome assembly GCA_013398955.1 of Callaeas wilsoni. NCBI lineage: Eukaryota > Metazoa > Chordata > Aves > Passeriformes > Callaeidae > Callaeas > Callaeas wilsoni. Next base: position 91,404 of record VWPU01007716.1, on the reverse strand, counting down.
TATATCAAATTTGGAAATGGACAGCCTTGGCCTTCATTTCGTGGTATGAGTCTCCCGACACCAGACATCATCATGGCAACACCCCTGAATCTTAAATGCTCCTGGGACTGTGACTAATGAAACAGAGGAGAGTAATAGGTTTTTAGGCCAAATAAATTATTAAGATTGCCCACCCTGACCTCCTCTGTGCTGCATGCCACAGAGTCCCAAGCAGAGACTGAGTCCAGCACAAGAAATTTCTCTTTAGAAAGGAATTGTGAGCAGTGAGGCTCCGTGAAAGAGCTGCTCCGGTGGCTGGCCACGGAGGCACTGGCAGTGCTCCCTGCCCTCCAGCAGTGCCCGGTGGGCAGGAAGAGGGAGTGGCTGCAAAGCCAACAGCAAAGCAGGAGCGTCGCTGGATGACAAACACACGTTGGTGATCATCAGGCTGGTTTGGATGCTGTTGTTGTCAGAGGTTGAAGCTCCATGGGACAAATGTCTTCCAAATGGAACATCCATGTCAGCGGTTCACCTCAGGTACTGCAAATCTGTGACCCTTGAAAACTACAAACGGTGTTCAAAGTCCAGGTTTGTTCTGTGCCAGAAATGGGGGCTGACAAGAAAAACCTAGGCTCCTCCCCACTGAGGGGAAGACCCTTCCTTGCCTACATTAATCCAAGCCACAAGATGATATTTTCATTCATGAATCTTCAGGAAGGTTTTAAGGAGATAAATCTTAAAGAGAGAACAATAAGTTACTTATGCCAAGGTGGCTCTCAGAACTTATGTCCCAAAAATATTGCACAGATGCTCTCAGTACTAGGATTTTTCTAGAAGCGGTGGAATTCATGCATGAAAAGTGATATGGAAGTACAAAACCTTACTCTCAGATGAGTGGTGTTTGCAGTCATCCCTGATCCTTCTGTTGCGTGCAGCCGAGCTGAGCCGCTCTTGGCACTGACGGGAGCTGGACCTCTGGAGGCGGATGAAGATCTCCTTCTGACACTGACTCCAGTGACAGCAGCTGCCGTGCATTGTGTTCAGCAGGATACAAATCAGGGCGCTGTAGGTGAACTAGACTGTGGTCTTTCCCAAAGAGACCTGATCTGGATTTCAGGAAACCATCACCATCATTTTCCTTATAAAAAAAAGTAAATACAAAAGACTGCTTAAAACCCCAGTCATTACCAGAATAGAAGCATAATCTTTAAAATTACAAATATGTACATAATTGCACAGTCTTGATTATAGCTTTCTGTGTTTGCCTGGCTACAGATCTGACAACTTTGGGAGACCTTGGGCACTCAGATTGCTTTTTTTTAATCAGATCACTGAGTTAAGTGTGTGCATATAAAGTCCTTGGAGCCTAAGTTTAGTGACCTATTTTTGAAAACCTTGTTCTGTTTGCACCCAAGCAAAATTACCAACAGTATAACACAAAGGGCTCTTATAGCTGGACTAAACACAGAGAAAAACTTGAATTCTCATCATAGATACTCCGAGGTAATTAATCCCCAAGCCGAGCAGCTGTAGAAGATGCCACTCTGAATTCAGAAATGCAGATGTTTCATCCATTTCGTTACTAATCAGCTAATGCCATGCTATGTTGAGTGACTGCTATGAGTCTCTCCTCCTCAGTATGGCACCCACCATCTCTTTACGTTCAGCTACCAGCAGCCTCAGAGCATCCTAAGGCAAGGCGGGATTTCCACACGCTGTCTTTGGATAAAAGCTTCTCCCCAAAGATGAAGAGGACCCCAGGGCATTTCAGCATCCTGGGCAGCTCATTACACAAACTCCCCTGTGCCCTCTCCAGTCTTCCCTGCCCTGCCTTTGCCAGCAAGGACCTGGCAGAGGATCCAGAGGGTTGCTGTGAAGTCAGCAGAGGCAGCACCCGCAGCCTCCCTGACTGCAAAAGGTCCAGGGGTCCATGGACTATTCCCACTTAATCCTCACTGAAGGGGGAAGAACAATTTTAGTGCATAGTAAAGCATTTGTTTAATTCCTTTTAGGTGCATGGTGCATTTTAATGAATAAAATATTGGATTACCTCATTTAAACAAAGTTTAACATGATCATGAATCGAGGCCTGAGAGTGCTCTCTGCAAGCTCTGAAATTGCCTTTGGGAAACTGGCAATGTTTGGCATTTCCTGACTGTATATATTTTATGGAGTATATTATTCACAAACATAAAATGTGCATTAAATAAAGGTAAAACTGTGTCCAAAGCAGTGGGGTCATTAAAGATCCCATGGCACTTTATACTTATTGTGGGTGTTAGCCCTGGTCTTCTGGCCAAAATCAATTTGGCAATTACAGGCTGTTTGCCTAAATTCCCAAGCAGTTTCAGTCAGATGCCATATTCCTTGCTTCCTCCTGAGACTATTGAGTAGCAGCATTGTGTGCTGCTCAACGGTTTCTGTGTTCCATCTTTTAAATGGCTGTAGTGGCCATGTCAGAAATGGGAAAAGCTAGAAAAAGTAAGTGGACACTTGAAAGGTTTTGTTTGTCTTGGGAGGATCTTTGTGGGGTTGGGTTTTTTTCCTTTTTGCTATTTTGGTTTGGGTTTTTTGGTTTTTGGTTGGTTGTTGATTTGGGGAGTTTTGGGGGGGTTGGGTTTGTTTTTGGGTTTTGTTCTGTTTTTGTAATTGTTATTTATTTAGTTTAAAAGTAAAACTGAAGAGAATTAAGACATCCCCAAAAATAAGGATCCAGCTAATCTGCAGCCACATTGCAAAAATATGGTTACAAAATGTTCTTCAGCCCTGACCCAGTTACAACCTGAATTTAATTTGCTGCCTACATTGCCCATGGCTGTAATGCATCTCAGGAGCATGTTATTCACATGATAGGGTCCGATCCAACACCCATTCCTTTCTGTGCGAGTCAGACTGCTGCTGCTAATAGGGATGGCATAATTCTCTCCTCATCGTTATGGCTGCAATCGTGTGCCAGAGGTTACACGTTCCCTTCAGGCACATGCTTTTAAAGAAAGAGTTTATTGTGCATTTTGGTGGAATCTGGAGCTGAAGCACAGAAGCCATATGTCAGGGGCTAGCTGTTTTTATATGGAGGCATGCCATAGTTACAGCTGTAGGTAATTATTACAAATAATAATGACTAACATTTATGTAACAGCTTTCTCCGAGCATCTCAAATCACTCAGTAAGCCTTATATATTGATTACAAATCCTGAGCCAAATTCTACTTTCATTCATATGCACACAACGTCGATGGTAATCTCCACTGGGATTAGCATACGTAGCTGAGGGCAGAAGTTGGTCCTGTGGATACGTGTGTGTACATGTGCAATAGATATACACACACTTAGGTAGGGATATAGAGATTGGTTCACTTGCTGGCTGAAAACTGGAGCTGTGATACAATCTGAGCAACATTCAGCAACAGCAAAAGCAAGTTGGGATTAATAAATATTTCCACAGAACAGTTTTCTTTGGAAAATTTGGCTTTGTTTTAATCAAAAAATTTCATTTGGACAAATAAACCAATCTCCAAAGAAATCAGAAAGAAAGGAGTTGGTCTCTGTTCTTGTTTATTTTTCTGAAAAACTAAATATCTTCAGCATATCAAAACAAGATATTTGCATATTACCAGAGTAAAATATATTTCCCACAATGAAAATAAAATACTGTGACATGTCTTAATGATTCCTTTATTTTTTTCCCTTGATGAATGATCTGTGAGAAAACAAAGAACCAGCTTTCTCATTGACAACAAAAACAAATCCAAAGGAGTCAAATTTCCCGTGGAAAGAAATTCTGTTCTCCAACCAGATCTCCTCAGCAAAGAGATCAGGGCAAAGATAATGAGCCTGAAGCCTTTGTTCTCTGATGTTTACATAACCCAGGAGAAGTGGACAGAGGAGCCTTTGCATCACCTTTTAACTTCTCACCTCCTTTGAGTTTGGTTTAGCAAAAGTTTGCACCTGCAGGTTGTTCTAATACTTGCCTGTTGCTAAAAGAGAAGAAAGCCAACTGTTTTTAAATGAAGGTCTTATATAGGAGAATTTTGGATGGCTAGAACATAATCACCATAGTTATGAGTCAATCAGGATACTGAAATAAAGAATCCATCTCCTGAGAAAAGTCCAGCAGTGAAAATTTTCTCTAGCATTGTAAGAGGCCTCCAGTTCCAGGCCAGCCCAGGAAGATGAGAGTCAGGATGTGAATATATGACACTGTTTCCTGCCACACGTGTTTTTTGAGATTTTCAATACAGGTGTTGAGCAGGCACAAGACTGCTTATCCAACAGAAAGAAAAAGATGAGTGACATGGCAGCAGACAAATGTAACAAGTCTCAAGATTCTGGACAGCTTCAGAAACCATAATCAAAGAACACAAATCATCAAGACAAAAAGTGCAAAGTATTTACTCTGATGCAATGATAAGAACACTCAGGTTCCGCAGCAAGTCGCCTTCTACAATATCCATTAAAATGAACAGCACTGAAGTATTTATTTTAGAAATTAAAAAAACACCCTAGTGAATTATTCATCTCTTTTTCTGACTTTAGAGGAGACAGCATGGTACAGCACAGCTTGTTGTAATACACAACGGCATTTTGATCTGCAGATTTAAAGAATTTCAGATTGCTTAGAGATACATGAGGCTCCGTGGTGGTATGCAACATAATTTCTCACACAATCTAACCACTGGAACAACTCTTGCCTTAGAGGAGGTAAGTGGTAATGTGAAACATGTTGTTTCCTATTGTGAAGTTTTAAAGAAATATATTACATGCAAATAATTAGACTTTTTCCTTCATTAATATTCTAGTTAAATATATGCTACTAACAGGCAGCTCTGGGACAGTTTAGACGGCTTGGCTGATACATAATAAAAACAATGGCCCTTGCTAAATCATGCATTGAAGTTTTTCATAAGAATAATTCCACTGATTTCAGAAGAATTTCTCTTTATTTACTGAGGTGTATCTGACAAGAGAATCAGGCTCAAATAATTCTATTGACAGTTTGAAAAAGCTCACTCTAATCTCCACAGAGAAACATAATAGTTGAGATTTCCATTTAAAAAATATCTGTTTTGATGAAATACAAAAGCATATGCTTTAACAAGCTGCTGCACCATTTTCAATCAGCACAAAAGCACAGATCACATTTTAGAGAGGTATTGTGAAATATTTTTAATGAAACTTGCACAAAAGTTCACCCTCTGAGAAAACTCAGTCTACCAGACTAATACATCAATAGAAAAGAAAATGAAACATGAAAACAAACTCTGGTCAGATGACGATAGGAAATGTTAGCTAGCCTAGAGGAATGGAAAGGCTTGGAATTTAATGCAAAATTTAACTCTTCTTTTGACATAGGCAATTATCAATGCTCCTTTGGTTACAAACTCTACAGGCAGAGAGGCTGTTTGTTGAGGAGCTGGGTGTAAAATAAATCATTCTGGGAAAGCTCCACATCTTTGGCAGGCCTGAAAAATCAGGTCAGCTATTAAGGACTATAAACGTAGGTCTGTCTCCATTTTGGATTTTTTTCCCCCGATCCTTGTACTCAAATCATCTATACAAAAGTGTGTCTTCTTCCTGTAGTCTCTTTGTGGCTGCATTTCTTTTCTGGCTGCTTAAGTCACATAATGAGGCATTTTTGCTTCTGCAGCCAATGCCTAGATCATTGTCTGCCCTTGCGAGAGAAGGCGATATCCCAGGAGCTTTATTCTATCTTGTCTGCATTTGAATCTCAATTTAAAAAGCAGTCTATCATAAGAAGACATGAAGTGGGACCAGGGCAGAGGGCTCAGGCCTAATCACCTGAAAGGGCAGTTCAGGGGCTGATCCTGCTAAGGATCTGCAGTGGCACAGGTTGTAGGATTGGGCTGAGCCCCTTTGCTTTTACAGGACTACCAGCACACATTCGGCAAAGGCCTTCGTCCTGAAGATCCTCAGTTTTCCAGATGTGAAATGTGAATAGAAGATCTTCTATTATTATTAGCTTAGGCCTCTCCTATCAGTTTTGATATAAAATATTCAGGGAGAATTTATTCTTATTGAATGTCTGAGCTGCACCCCACACAATGGAGCCCCCAGTCTCCTGCGGTTCCTCTTGTAATACAAATAAACTATAGTGATAAATATGTCTCTCAAGGAACAAGTTTCCCGGAGTCCATGGAGTTCAGAGCAGCCCCCTTAGGCAAATTCACCCTTTCATGCTTAGCATTTAAAACTCATTTTATGAGCTGGTTATACGTTTATAATGTTTAATCTTTGCCTAATACTTTTTATGGGGTCCTTGTGGATGAAGGGTACACTTTGAGGGAAGTCAGGCTGTGTGAAAACTGCTTATAACAAGAGCTGGAAGGAATGGTTAGCTGAGAAGTGGGGAATAATCCTGTAGGTCCTTAACACCAGAACTCGAAAATGAGGGAATTACAGTTCTTTTCTGTTATTCTGCATTTTTTCCCAGCTTCTGTTTTGCACCATGAATGTTTCCCCATAGCCAAGGTAGATATGCTAATGGCTGGATGGCCCATGCCATTATTATATTGACTCATAATAAAACTAACATTAACTTGCCTTCTCAAAGCCTTAACTGACTGCAGTGAGGATATTCAGCCCTTAAAACTCCCACTGACTGTTGCTGGAGGCACCCACACAGGAGGCTGACCTTTAATCCTATTGCACTGCTTCAAGGTAACTCTGCTCACTGCTCTTTGCAGTGGCTGGCTCTCATGGGAAGTATCTCTATAATATTTGCTAGCTATGAAATGTTATTCTTTTTAACTCAAAGGAAATAAATTTGTGCTTTCTGCAGGGGGTGGGAGGAGTTTTGAGGCTGTCAGTGCCTACTGATGACGTATGGCAGCATCACTCCACTCATCTGCACAGAAGTCTTCCTACTCCTCCTCCTTCATCCCATCCTTTCTGGACTTCCTCTGAGCTTGTGATAGAATGAGCCCTGCAAGGAAAAAAGCAAAGCTCAGCTCCTATCAAAAAAGGAAATCCCTGATGATTTCAAAAGACTTAGGGTCATGGTCTCTGCACTCCTCTTGCCTTTACTTCTGTGTGCTAACCTCTGTAGATAAAAACATTTGTTCCCACATGCTGGATGACTTGTAGTACATGCACCCATGGACACCCTCTATCCACCTTCACAGAAAAACAGTTCCTTGTTGCTTTCTACACCCACACAAGCTTCTTGCTGCAGTGCCTCTTCACAGAGCTTTGTCAACACCAGCAACCCCACGTGGTAGAGGGGCTCTGCCAACCCACCAAAGGCTCAGGGCCAACAGAATGGAGCCCCGTAAAATGTGCCTTCTCAGAGCGCTCCAAAACATCCACAAATCCACCATCACAGCCCAGGGAAAACCCTGGCATTACCCAGAGCTGACACTGAGCTGGCACTCCCAGCTGGAGAGGCATTGGGCCGTGTGAGCCCTGACCTGTCATGCTTTGGGGCTCGCTGCTCAGGTTGCTCATTCAGGTGATCGTATGAACACTGCAAGACCCTCTACTTTGTTCTACCCAAGTGCAGACCACTGACATTAGAAAGTTATATTTTCAGAAAAAATACATTGAAGCAGGCTCTCTTTTATGAAAAACAGCTCATTATTTCAAACAGTTCCTTTGCAGAGCAGGTGCCTCTGCCTCTTCGGGTATCAAGCTCAGCTAATGTTTTGATTGCAAATAAACATCTGCCTTGCTTTTAACTCACTTACGCTGACAGTTCCCTGTAGCCATTTGCAGCACAATGTGGTGTGAAATCATCCATGTGAACTGGAAATCTTAACTGTTACTCTTGTCGCTCTCAGTCAACACTGCAGGCTCTTACCTCACACCAAGTGACACCAGTAAAGGACAAAAACGTGATGTACTGGTGTTTATCTCATACAGCGGCAGAGCGGGAAGGCCTGGAATACTCATTCAAGATGTCGACCTGAGCAAAAATAAAAAAGGAATTATTTGGATGATGATTCAGATCAAAGGCTCAAAAAAACACAAGGTTTATTTACACTGTTGAAAAATCTTTTTGGCTTGCATAGTACTTTTAAGTAATTTTCCTTGTACTGTAGTCACAGGGTTGCAATAGATGGTAATTATTTCAGTCCTTAATACAGACTTCAGCCCCCCTCCTTTTTCTCCTCCCTCAGAAAAAGAAGTTATAGGTAGTAATTTTCCTTCACTGGCAAACACATGGCTGTGTGTGAAGAATACTCTGGATATCCAGCACGATGCAGGCTTTGATGGATGGAAATAAAAGATCATTCTCTGCAAGCTGGAGCTGAAATGTTAGCCTTTGAGAGCAAAGGTTATTTTATCAGGAAATAAATCAGAGCCCTCTTTCATTACTGGTTTTTTCCGTGCTCATCTCAGTGATGACTAGGGTGTGTGTTCAGACCACAGGAATCTGAAGAACCACCCAGTCGCTTCATCAGTCCTAGAAGACGACAGGGCCCAGAGTCAGAGCACCACCATCCTGGATCCTTTTTATTTTTCACTTTTTTTTTTTTCTTTTTCTTTTTTTTTGCATTTGGTCTTATTTCTGTTTGTTTGTTTGGGTGTTCTCATTTATAGGCTGGTGGTTACAGTTCATTCCATGGACTCTGAGCCAAGAGACGCTGGGTCTTTCTTCCAGCATCCTGTCCCCTGTGCTGCCATGCCACGAGATGCCATCCCGTGGCTCTTCCTGATCCATCCCCAGGGAGCTGCCTTCCCCCAGGCTGTGGAAAGCACAGATCCTTCTGCAGATCAACATCCATGGCCCTTCAGTGCTTTTCTTCAAGGAAGAGGCTTTGCCCTGCTGTCTAACACGTCTCCCCTGTGCTCACAGCTCGCTGCCAGCTCCGTGCGTGTGGCACTGGGACAGTGTGCCAGACACAGGGGTGGCTCCAAGGGACATGGCTATAGAGCCTCCAGACCTCCACAGAGTGAGGGGGCATGTTTTTAGATCTGTCCTAGTTAGGCATGAAGGAAGGAATTGCACTCTGCCTCTGTGTCTAAAGCCAGGGGAAGCGGAGGCCTGACTGGAGCTGCGAGGTGGAGAGGAAGGAGGGGAGGGTTTGGGGAGGCAAACACTGCATGGCAGGGGAGGAAGGCACTGGGGCAAGCCTGCACTTACATAAGCATCCCCCAGGGCGGGTGGCACAGGCTGCCAGCAGGGCAGAGCAACAAGTGGCCGTGGAGGAGCAGGGTCTGGGTACGTGAGTGAGCAAGGAGGATGAGCACAGGCCTTGCCAAGGAGCCAACCCCATGAAGTATCCACAGCCCCAGGTCCACAATGCCTCCCTACATCAGTCCTCAAATAAACTGGGACACCACACCTTCAAGAAAAGATACAGCTATTTATAAGCATTCCAACTATGCCTTTGATGCTATTTCAAAACCCTAAGATATAATTTAGGGTTGCTTTTTTTTTTAAAAAAAAAAAAAGAGAGAATATCAGAGAAGAGAGAAAAGAAAGAAGTTTAAAACCAGAAATACAGTCCTACCATTGCATCGCGCCACTGACTTACAGGCCTACAGGTTTCACTCAGCTTCTGCCTTCCTGGCAATCAGACTTTTTAATTCACTGATTTATCACTGAAATTTTATACCATCAAGTGTGTATTTTTTCCAAATATGAATTTTACATTTATCAGCTGCTAAACATATATCACCCATGCCCCTTCAGGAAAAATAATAGGTATCACCATTTTACAGATGGCAAAATTAAGACATCAACACACTAGATGACATATCAAGTTTGCCAAAGCAAGCCTATGTCAGAGATAAGGTGAGAGCATGACTGCTTCATTTTCTGTTCTGATGCTAAATGCCACACTTTTCTCTTTAATCTATTTTACTTCAACCTGGCAACAGTTTTAAGTCTGACTGGAGAAATAAGATCTTCGAATTGAATGTCTCTCAGTGATTTCACTGTGACTCTTACATTTATTTTGCACCAAAATCTTACCATGGATGGAGTTTTTTATCTGTTCTTGACAAGAGTGTAGATTATATAATGTCTTAATCATTGGACATACCCATCTTTTTGGATACCTCTCTGTTGTATTACAAAGGTCATGAGGTAGTTGCAAGATCCAAGCTTTAGAACTGTCATTGATCAAGATCCATGCAATGATATTAGCCATGACAGAAGGTTCCTTTGGATAAAATAAGCAGAATTTATGCTGCTGCAAATGGGTCACCTCATCAGGACCTCTTTTGCTCACCCATATTTTGCACAGCTTGTAGTCAGACATGGTTCTGAAAAGTCTCTGACTAGATTTTGCAGGGGGAGCAATCAATTTGTAAGGGGCGGCTCTGGCCTGGCCTCCTCAAATGAGGTGAGAGGAGTGTCTGAACCAGCATTTCATCATCCTGAACATGCACATCAAATCTGATAAATTTTAGAAGGTGGCATTTTAACCATGTCTGTGACCTTTTTTGGTCCTGGCCTTGTGCCCACGATATCAGTCACATGCTATGAGAACAGCAGCTGGGTTTATCACAGCATACATTTTCTTCTATCTAATTACAGTCCTGAAGTCTAAATTGTCTGCACAGCTTTGTTTGAAGTCTACAATGCCTGCTTTGAACACCCCTTAAACTTCCCGCTGGTCTTGCAAAATCTTTCTCTGATTGCTCTGGAAGGTTTCTCAAGGACCCATCACACTGAGCAGGAATCAACAAAGGCAGTGTCTTCTGGTAAGTGCAAGAGACAGAGTCTAATGTGCTAGAATTCAGCAACAGCATGTCATGAGTATATTACAATATATTTACATCCTTTCACTCCACAAGTGTAATTTCAATTCTTCTTCTCCTTTAAGGCTTCTTTATGCTGCTCAGATGACACAAAAAGAAACGTTTTAAGGCATCAGAGCCCTTCTGCTAGGAAACATCATCTGTATAAAACAGCCTGCCCCCGGGCTTGGGAATGGTGTAATGATTCTGGCCCTCTCAAGCTAGTGACCTTGGAGGGAAGGAAGGAGAGCAATGGGAAGGACAGCGCAAGGACAGGGAAGGGGAAAGGCATGCAGAGTATGAGGATGCCCTGACACAGCTCAAAGGATGTTGCTCCAGGGCTTCCATCAGAGTGTGTTGATTTGGCACAACCTGGTTTTTGGTAGCAGGGGACGGCCACAGAAGTGGCTTCTCTGAGAAGCTGCTGGAAGCTTCCACCATGTCCCACAGAGCCAATCTCTCATGGCTCTGAAGATGGGCATGCTGCTGGGCCAATGAGAGAGGCTGCTAACGCCTCTGTGATGACATACTTAAGAAGAAAATCAAAACAGCGCAAGTGCAGTTTTTTCCCGGGGCAGCCCGTGGCGATGTGCTGTGGCCGCTGCCATCTCGGCGCAGCCTGCGGGGACCCTTTCCTATCTGGCCGTCCCTAGCCAGCCACGCCAGGCAGAAGGGCAGGGCGGCAGCTTCCCCTTCCCGGCACCCCACAGGCAGAGAGGCGTTAAATGGCGCCTGCGCGGTGGCGGCAGAGCCACATGGCCGGCAGCGAAAACACGGCAAGCCACTCTCCGGTGTGGAACCTAGATGAGAGCAGTCTCTCAGAGCTGCAGGATCCTGCAGGAATCTTTGAATTGGTGGAACTTGTTTGCAGTGGTACCTACGAGCAGCAGTTTTTCTTGTAGTCGGAGAAGAGGAGGAAGTGAGGACATGTGAAAGAAAACAACATGGTGACACCAAGGTCAGTGAGAAAAAATGAGGGGAGAGCAGGTGCTCCAAGCACCAAGTCAGACCCAAAATTCTTCTGCAAGCCATAGTGAGGACTATGGTGAAACAAACTGTCTCCTTGTAATGCATAGAGTCCATGGGGCATGCAGAGATCCACTCACAGCCTGTGGAAAAATGCTCACGCCAGAGCGGGTGGATGCCAGACAAAGCTGTGATCCAGTGGGAGACCCAAATAGAGAAAAGGCCCCCGCTTCCAGAGATAGAGAGGGCCCTTGCTTCCAAACTAGAGCAGCCTATGCTTAAAACACTGCATCCCGTGCATGAGTGACCCATGCCACAACAGTTTTGGGAAGACTGCTTGCCCGTGGGAGAGACCCCATGGCATAGCAGAGAAAAGACTCCTCTCCCTGAGCAAACAGAAGAAGATCTCAAGTGACAAACTGACCAGAGCCCCCACACCTTGTCTCCCTGCGCTGTCACTGGGAAGGAGGGAGGGGCTGAGGGGGCAAAAAGGTGTTTTAAAGGCTTATTTTTCTTCTCATTCCCCTCCTCTGACTCCTTTAATAATAAATTTACTTTATACCTTTAAATTTGAACCTGTTGTGCTCTTAGAGCGTTTTCTCCCAATCCTGAGCTCAACTCATGAGCCCTTCATTAATTTTTTTTTTCTTTTCCTCTCCTCTGCCCAGCTGAGAGCAAGAGCGGGGTGAGCAAACGACTTTTGTGAGTGTCTGGCATTTGGCCAGTGTCAAACCATGACACAGAGTCTAAGAGGTGCCCTGAAACCCTCGGAAATGCAGCCCTGCCCCCCAGCCTCACAGAGGGTGTTTTATCCATACCATGCTCCAGGCTGGGACTCCATACGTACCTGCGGAGTTTAACATTTGTGATAGCCTGAGTGCATCCCTGAAGACATTATACTGAGCTGTGCAGTACAGGGGAAGTTACCAAAATATACTGTGAACAGACTTTTCTTAAACACCATTTCCAAAATGCCTTAAGGATTATCCACCACATTTTAAATACATGCTGTATTTGAAACCTGCTTAAATATATCTTTAACTGAAGACTGGACAAGTTCCAACAAAGTCATCTATATAGTTGAGCAAATGATACTCAATTTATGACCATATGTTATTTTAATAAATAAAAAACAACAAAAATTGTCGTTGCCAAAGAGAAAAAGAAAATATCTTCCCAGAAAACATGTATTTGCTTAGTATTATGGCTGTAATACAAGTTAAGAGAAGCCAAGAGATTCAAAATCAAGGCTATCCTTTATGCTTTTACCCAGCAGCTATATGAGCTAAGAGCCAAGCGCCAGCCATAACTTGCATTTCTTGTCCAGCACTGGTTGATGTACCAATTTGTGTGTTATGGCAACAGGCTTCATCTGTTCTGTCAAACCCTTTCCTGCTTTTGCAGTGCCTACAATAAGCACCCAGAATTTTCCTCTTCCTGACTCTTTTATCTTCCATCTTTTTTTTAAGCCAGAACTGCTGCACCCCAGCCGTCCCTGAGACGGTGTCATTGCAGGGTTGTGGGGCTTGGCCCTCCCAAGTCCTTTGGTGGTGGGTGCAGTACCTGACAGCCTGGCCCCAAACCCAAGGACAGACCTTCCTGGGAGAGGCAAAATCCAAGAAGCCTGAGGGATGGAGGGGTAGGATGGGGGCCAGTGGGTGGCAACCAAGGGGCCAGTATGTCCTGGTGCAGGGAGTGCCTCAGGCTGCTGAGCTCTGCAGCAGCCTGTGGCCACACACTACAGGCAGGGGAATATGCTGCATATTCCTGCAGCTTTGGGCAGCTCTGGGCACCAGCTGCCTCCACCCAGCCTCTCTGGACTCAGATCCCTGGACTCATCTACCCTCTCAGAGTACACTCCAGGCCCTACAGGCACTAGTGGGAAGCTGATCCCTGTCCTGAGCAATGGTCAGATGGGCCTGCCCATACTCAGGATCCAGCACAAAAGAGAGCAATGTGTCCTCCGTAGTTCAGAAGCACCCAGGCAAAACTCAAGATTTCACGGGTCCTGCCCAACCTTGTGATAAGGTGCCTAGAACCAAGAAGAGATGAGCATCAGCCACAGCAGAAGTAGCTGGTGAGCCTCAGTCCACAAACACTATTTTTTACTGTACAGGTTGCATTAAACTAAACACCTGAGCCACAGAACAATACACCATCATATCAAGTTCAGTGCAGCCTCAAAACTGAGGGATGATCCCCACTCTGACAAGCATATTGGAAAGAGAACCTGACATTGCTCTTGAAGATGAGCTCTGTTCTTTTCTCTGAACCAGTATCACAACATACAAGCAAATATAATTTCCTGCTATATTTTCCAGAGTTCCCTTGTCCACAGTATTTGTCCTCACAGCAGCACAAGGAGAGGAGAGAAGGATATGTGCAAGGGGGGGTGTGGGAGAGAGGTCCCCCAAGGGTTTGTAGGGTGAATGGCTTGCACTCGAATTCAGTGCATGCTGTCTGACAGGCTAGAGGACTAAAGGGTTGCATACCAAGTGGCCTTAAGATGTGCTAGTTTTTCTAGCTCCTATAATTTGTAAAGAACAGAAAAAAAAAATCTTGTGGAATTAATCTATTTCTTATGCTCATTCCAGCTGTGCTTAATTTACCCTGTGCTATTTCTCCTCTCTGATCGAGGAATGCTGTATCCTTATATTCATATTTCCCCTTAAAATCCCTGTGTTGAGGAGAGCTTTTCTTAATTGCTTTAATATGCTGCATTCTGGGATGGGAGAAGCTGCTCCAGAGTGACAACTGTTCCTTATCCCCCAGCATCGCTGCAGCCCCGCTCCCCACTGGGGTCCGTCATCCACCCGGCAGCCCCTGCCCGCTGCCCACCAGGCTGTGATGCAAACAGGCTCTGCCTGCAGCCCACACTGGCCCATTTGACCCAGCTCTGCACGCGCGGAGGAGCAACCACGCTATGTGCTTGTCACAGTGACACCAAGCACCCCGCAGCAAAGCCAGAATATTCCCCTCTGCCTGGCTCACTTTCATTCATGGATTAAAAGGCGAGCGAGAGGCCTTTGGGTGGTCAGACAGAACCTGGCGCCCTGGCAAGACTGCCCAGCCGTGATTCGGCAGCCAGTGTGCCAGATGGACCAAGCCTGGAAGAGCAGGCATGGGGCAACGCCAAGCCAACAAGGCAAGGGGAGCACAAAAGGGAGAAACCAGGGAAGGGAGATTCAGAGGAGTTTGAGGTTTTGTGTGTGCTTGCCTCGACTTGGCTGCAGCAGGTTTCTCTCTGGAGCCCCTCAGATAACCAGGGCCCTGTACCCAGCCCTTGCATATCAGAAGGGCTGCTAGACAGAGAATCTGTGGTCCCAGCAGCCCAAACACTTGCCAGGAGCTCTAATGTCACAGAAAGACCTCTCTGCAGGCAGAACAAGAGCCTTCCACCGTCCAGTAGCACTGGCTGGACCAGTGACACTTTTATCTTAGCCCAGACCCAGAGCAGGGACACATCCTCCACCACCTTCACCTGCCAGTTGCCTACTGACCCACCCTGCAGATAGGGTGCTGCAAGACTGTGAGAGTAGTAGCTACCAAATCCCAGCCCTGTGTTCCTCAAGTGAAAGGAGTTTCCATGAGTTGTCAGGGTGGTTTCATTTTTCTTGTCCTTGTAACAGTATCCCATACCCCATCCAACGTGTTATTCTGTCCAGCAGGACAGGAGTGTCCAGGAGGGAGGTACAGACCTCTCCTGAGGACGAACCACAGAGGGGTAATGTATCTAGACCCCTGCATAATGACCAGACTGAACACAACACAGCTCTTCGCCAAAACAATCACCCCATGTAGGCCACTCTCATGCGCTGCGCAAGTCATTGGATCTAACGTATGTGGCAGAACTGCTCAGCAAAATACGAATTACATAACAATTTTTGGGGGATAGAATACATATTCTGTGCCATAATTTCCGTCTCATGGAAATTTCTCTGTAGGTATTTCTCCCCGGCCCTGTCCCCCTACTGACGATGCCCTGACTGTTATTCCCCCTCACGTGATGCCCCTTGCTAGGAGTCTGTGGAGACAGCTCCCTCTCTGAAGTGTTTAGGATTCATTGCTCCCCTCTTTGAAAGTCACTCCAGGGCAGCTTGGGACAGATCATGTAGCAGGAATTTTTTTCTTTTATTTTCCTATTCTGGCCCTTCCAGAGACAGCTGAACAACCATAAACAGACCAAACTCTTGGCAGGAAGGAAAAATAAAGGAGAGAGGCAGACAAGATTGTGATGTGAAGTTATGCAGTGAGATTGGGAAGCTGACAAAGAGGTAAATTATCTGGCCTTTTACAGAAATGGTCAATGGTGGTGTGTACACAGCACCCTGCCTTTGGCTTTGGAACAGCCAACAAGCAGCAGCCCAGTGTCTGAAACAAGCTGGGCTGAGTCTCCTGGATGCCAGGGAACACCGGCACCACCATGCCCACTAACAGGCCAGCCTGGGGTTTCCTCCTCTTGTGGCCACAGGCATGCTTCACCACCGTCTGGCTGGCTGCTGCTATTTATTCCATGATTTTCTAAAAATGTGCTCGACCTAGATGTCCAGACTGTTACCAACCTACTTCTTTAATAAAAGTAACAACAGCAAGGTATAGAAAATCACGAGGCATTTAGAAATATACAGACTCCTTTATGGGTGAAATAATCTAATAGACAAGCTGTTGTTAATTTACAGCCTCAATTTTCAGACACACTTCTTGAGTCAAAAGTACTTCCTGCTCCATAATTCCTACAGGGACACAGGTGGCCCAAATTGCAGTATACATCTACTGTACATTAAAATGTATTTCGGACTTAGCTTAAACATTTTTGAAATCTCAAGTTTATGTCTAGACTATTTTAATCAGCTAAATGTCATAATAAGCCATATGTTGGGCTTGATAGGTTACATATACCAGCCCTGCTCATAAAGTATCAAAAGGTGTTTTTAAAAAGGAGTCTGTGTTTGTTTTACCAGGAAAATGGTGCTTTTAGTCAGTCGTATCAAACCTACTGGCAAAGTGCACAGGCTCTGACGTAACTGCTGGGAAAGAGGGAGGCCAGGGTGGCCGCAGTGTGGGGAACAGAGATGGCTCAGTGCACCCCACTGGCCCACGCCAGCTCCGCTGGCAGGGAGCCGTTCTCCTCCTGCCCACTCGGAGCAGACGGCTTCACCCTGCGGAATGGCTGCCGGCACAGTCACCCACACACCCTGTGGCTGTTTCTCTTTGAGGAGCATTCCTGGGCTGAAGTGGATGAATATTTTTTGCCAGACCCCTCCATGCAAGAGCAAAGGGCACCAGCCAGATCCTGAGCACCGCTTTGCATCAGGTTTTACCTGGGAGACTTGCTAAAGGACAGTAGTGCTGGCAGATTCTTTGGGTTACACCAGAGAAACAGGGCTTTCACCAATAAAACTCTGCCATTACCAAATTAAATTAATTAAGCATAACTGCACAAAATCAACCATTCTTTCTCTAGAGATTTCACTAGTAAAAACTAGCAAAAATCAAAGTCTCTTTCCTGAGCATTGTTAAGCCAAAATGCCCAGCTTGGGAAATGACCCATGACCGAGGGATGCCTCGTGCCAGAAGGACGGTTCCCCACCACGTAGGCTGAAAGGGATCCTCTGTTTGCTCTGAGCCGCAGAGGGCCTATGGCACACAGACACGTAGCTTGGATTGGCGCCAGCAGCCGAGGATATGCATGCACACAAATTCATCACACTGTCGTATGAGATTATTTCCTTATGAAAAGCTGGCTCCCTTCTGGATGCAGAAATTCCCCTTCAGCTTCCAGCCACTGCCACAGGGAGGTCTTGCAGCCCCAGCTCAGGCACCCTGACCACCAGAAAGACTTGGTGGCTATGGGCCATGCCATGCCCAGTGTCCCCGCAGAGCAGTACGTCCATCCCCCTCATTCTATTCTCCTGACAGCCCTGGCTCAGAAGACTTTTATTGGAAAAACCACATATGGCCCTAGGAGACATATTTGTGTGTGTCCCAGTGGATGAAATCCCAGGACTTCTATGTCTAGGCACTTGCCTCTGGAGATTCCTCAGGGACTGAATATACACACAGGAGAGTTTAAAGAGTATTTTAATTATAGTCTTTCCTCAGAAAAAACAGTCCGTTCAGTGCACAGAGATCCCCAGGGGCAACACCTGAACTGTGACTAAAAGTAGAGTAACCCTCTGGTTACCCCGTCATAGTTCAATGGGATGAACCATTTGAGATAATAGCTAGAGCAACCCACAAACTGTACTTCAATCCCCCTCACACCATCCCAATTCTTTGGCTCTCAGGTAATTTAGACAGTCACTTTCCAGATGCATTTATTCTTCCGCTTTTTAACAAGCCTCCAGAGCAGAGGATGAGAGAGAATTTGTCACGCTCTCATTCTGCAAAGAAAGTGTACTTCCTCTGCGGAGTGTGAAATACAGTCCAGTGGGGTGAGACCATGAAGAAGCAGAGGCTGCCCATGGTACCAGGTAAGAATACTGGCTTTTAAAAAAATGTATTTTACTGTCAGTTTCTCCACCACAAAACATAAATCCTTTTTTCAGAGTCTCCCTGTTTGCCAGCAGTAAACATCTGAGAGCTGTTTTTATTCCTGCAACAGTTTATTGCCATGCAAATACCATAATTTTCAGTCTCTACAAACAGAGAGAGATCGTCATCCACCCAGTTTGTTACTATACTTGCTGGGCAGAACGATGTAGTAAAAGTCATGATTGCCCTTGATGTCCAAACTGGAATTCCAGTTTTTAACTCTTTCCCTGCCTGTGCAAGCTTAGGGTTATTTCTTCTAATGTCAGCTAGTCAATTTGAACTCTGGTGTGAAAATTCCCCCATCTTCTCCCTCGCATGTTGACCACCTGCAGAGGAAGGAATAGGCACACAGTTACTAAGACACTGTAGTAAGTCATCAGCCTGTGGAAATTGGTGCGTCTTCACTGAAGGTGCCATGCTGAAGATATGCAACATCAGGGCTTATGGCCTTAGTTCCAAAACAATAATGAGTCCACGGCCATGAACCACAGTTGGTTATTTCACTTTCTTCTCTCCCAGGCATACATCCAAGACCCTATATCGCTGCAGTGTAGGTCTGCCCAGCATCTTCCAGTCTGTCTGTCTGTGCCTGGACATGAGGAGTGAGCTTGCTTGCGCCAACAAGTGACCTTGGCACGTAACATTGCAGGAAGGGACAAGGCCAGCTGGATTTAGGTGGCCTTTCAGGGTGTTATTTGTATAGATGGATCAGCCCCTTTAAGAGAGGGCATGCGAGCAAATGTTGTAATGCTGCAGCTCTGAATGACTGATTCCTAATCTGAGTGAACAGGAGCCAAGAAAAGAAAGCAGGAAGCAACTAGGAAAAAATGGAAAGAGTAGACAGTATCAGCTGAGTCTTTTTTCTCAGACACGTAGTTCAGCTGGGCTGGGGACATCTAGTTTTCTGTAGAAGCAAATGATGATATCAGAACAAGGATAAGGAATAGGATACGTATTCATCAAGGAGGAGAGGGTAAATTCTGTTGTTAAATCAGCAGACACACTGAGTCTTGCCATCACAGTCACTAGGATTATGCATGAGTTTTCAGTCCCGCTACCTGATAATGCTCTTTCTTGCCTTAACAGTTTAGTGTCACTGAGGCGATAATTGGTCCAGGTAAGATCAGTCCACTTAATTAAGGCTTCTCTAATGCTTTATACAACGGTTCTTCTAATTCCTTATATATTCATCATGGAAATGACATGCCTTCAGGGACTTACAAATTGTCAGTCCTGGCTATATCCCTAACAAGGGCCTAGAAAGTGCTTCCCAGTCCTATTTCCAGACATGTAACTCAGCCACAGCCTTTTCGTTCTGTGGGAAGCAAATCTGGGTGGGTTGGAAGGGGACGAGCAGTGTCCCCTCTCATCTGGCTGAAGGGAAAACCAGGGCTGTGAGGCACCTGCTCTTCCTGCCTAAAATCAGCTCTACAGGGAAATCAGGCACTTATTAAGGAGACCCAGATCCCATTAGCAAATACATCCATCTTTGCTGTCAATTTGATGTACCACTTTGTTCCCAGATGAAGGGAGTTGAACACAGCTGTTACCGTGAAGGTCAAACTCTGAGTTCAGTCTCGCACCTGAACAGGCAAAGGATACTTCTCGATGAGATCCTGCAATTATACTGAGACATCTCATCTAAATACTTTAGCACACTTTTTTGACATAAAACATTTTCATAAGCACATACATTTCTTTTATCATTGAAATGCTCTACATGGCTTTTTTGGGGTTTTTTAAAATCAAATCCTTGTGTAAGGTGTTCCCATTTTTAATCTATTTCTCATTAAAAGTTGTTGGTTTTTTCCTAAAAGTAGCTTTGCTTTCATTTTTGAGGGTCTGTTGAGATTTCCTTTTTTAAACTTCGAACAAAGATGATATTTTTAACAAGCAGTAATTATAAAACACAATACCTGATAGCTTCACAGACAGATGGATCACAAGAGAGTGTAACTGGAGGCAGGTAGGAAATTACACCCCTACCATTCACAGATGCCTCTGTTCCTTAGACAGAGACACTTCTTCTGATCCTTGAGAGCTCTTTAATCTAACAAGCACACAGGGAAGAAAATATCCTCTTCTACATTGAATGTTGTTGACTACAGCTCTGTCAACCAGCACAACATTTCTATTAGGTTTTAGACAGAGGATTTTGACAAATCACTGTCTGTTAGACCAAAGTTGCTGTAGGTACAAGTTGCTAAATGGTGTGATGCATTTTTCATTATTTATCCAGTCCTGAATCAAAGTCTCTATCTTTCTAAAATATATGCTGCAGTTTCACCATAAATTGTTATGTTGGGAGCAGTTTTCGTAGTACAAAATCTATGGATTGTGCAATACTAGTCAAAACAGGAGTAAATTCAAAAGCAACT
Source organism: Callaeas wilsoni (assembly GCA_013398955.1). Lineage (NCBI taxonomy): Eukaryota > Metazoa > Chordata > Aves > Passeriformes > Callaeidae > Callaeas > Callaeas wilsoni. The sequence goes on along the minus strand of VWPU01007716.1, from coordinate 70,841 downwards.
TGAGACCACAAACAGCAAACATTTTTTGATGAGTTTTATGTTCTTAAGTACCAAGGAAGGCTACAAGGCTGCTAAGTCACTCAGGCATTTCTGAACATGCCTAAGTCTTGAGTAATCTGTAGTGCTTCTGTACCATTTCTATTTCCAGAAATAACCTGTTCAGTTCTATGATGAAAGGCTCACACCCACACAGAAGAGCACAGAGACACCGGTGGCGCCCCAGTCAGAGACATGAAACCCTGCCCAGCTCCTCCAAGGCTGTCCCAGGAGTGCATCAGCCCCGGGGGCTAGGCAAGACACAGGACCATGAGTCCGCTGGGGCAAATCGCTGCAGTACTGCATAGGACAGGACTGACAAGAGAGCAGGATTAGGTCATTCGGGCTGTGTTTGTGTATTTCTATCTGCTTTACTCGGTGTCACTTTCAGCTGTGCACACAGGTATGCATGTGCACTCGTGCCTGCTGGGAGCACGTGCTCAGTGCCACTGCTGGCTGGGCCTGAGGCTGTGGAGCGCCAGCAGCCTCCCCTCTACGGGGCTACTGGCTTTGGCAACTTGTAATACAAATCTCGTGGTTATTTTCAGGCAAAGCTTGAAATTAAGCATCTGCAACTCTTAAATGAATTGTTTAATGTCAGATTGAAATAAAGCATGAGCTGCAATGGTCATTAATAGAAGAACCATGGGCAAAGTAAATGACAATACCAGATCCTCGTTATAAAGCCACAGTATCTCCATTCCCAGCTCAGTCTCAAGCTCTTCTAGCAGTGAAAAAGATAGAGATGATATGGAAAATTATGGAGGGAAAGCCACAAAGCAGGGAAGGGCACATCCTGGGAGGTCTGCAGGCTGTCAGCTCTGTCAGGGCAGAGGACGATTAGATCAATGTAAGGCACGTTTGTAAAAGTGTCCTGACCAAGCAGATCAGCCTTACAAGGACCTGGTGCCCTCCTAAGCTGCTGACCCAGAATGCTCCCCACTGACCCAGAACAGAGGCAATCACAGAGGCAGCAGCACGGCCAGCGAGCAAGAAACATGCACGGAAAAACACAGCCAAGTCCAGAGCAGATCAGATAATGGTGTTTCTCCTGGTCTCTCCCCTATACCAACACCAAACACATTCAAGAAGAAGCAGTTATAAAAATATCATTCACAACATTAGAAGACAAGGGGGAGGAGGAGCGACAGAGGGAGTTATTGACAACATCAGTCCAACAGACGGATGCCCACACCACTGCCATCCCCCACCAGAAACTGGGCTAGGTCTTTATTTGTTGGGTTGGTTAGTTGGTTGGCTTGCTTGTTTGTCTTGATAATAATACCCTGTGGGTTTCTTCTTGTTCACCTTTTAGGTTTTCAGTCTTGAAGTTGAAAAACTCTCAAGCTTTTCTTCAATAAACTTAGGGCATTACTTAGAAAACTGCCTTCTTCTAACACAAAAAGAAACCCAAGATTCTTCTCTGCTCACAGAAAATGATACTTAAAGAAAATATCAGCATGAAGAGCCACACAAGAAATTCGCTGCACCATCATTTTCTCAATCCACTACAGGAAAGTATACACATTCTTACAGGGCAGATGAGGAGAGTTCCCCTCTCATGTGCTCCTTTGAACCAAAAAATCCCAATTGCTCCTCTGTGAGGGACGATTTAGTTTTCCTTAGCTATGGGACAGGTAAGGTATGAGGAGAGTACGGAGGTCCAATGCTGTCTCCACCAACTCTGCTGCGAGTCATGCCCTTGGCAGGGCAGAAAGATTTGCTCTTTGAGTAGATTTGCTGTTGCTATTAGGAGGAATGGGCTGCAAAGTGCCTGAGGCAAAACAGCAGGATCCCTCTATTTTAAGGAATGTGTGTGTACACTGAGTATATAAACCAGATCTGACATCGAAAGCAGCAGCAAAATTAAAAGAAAATGAAAAGAATGCTATTTATGACTGAAAAGAAAAATCGCTTTAAGATTAGGAACAAGCAAAAGAGAGCCAGCAAACTATATAATCCTGTTGCCTTGTCTCTTCCAGTGTTTTGAAACAGCAACAAAAACGGCCATGACATCAATGTTTAAAATGCAGCACATGCCCCAAATGTTTTTACAGTGGCTGTTCACAAGCAGGGTTAAGCTCTACTGCAGCACAGCCAGATTTATCACTCAGCCAGTTGCCCACAGAACAGGATGTATGTACTGGAGAGATCAAGTACTACAGACCATCAGCCACTCCTGAAAAAACTGGCCTGACCAAACAGATCAAAAGCCCAGCTGCTAAGTGGTAACCTGCTCGCTAATTACCTTTTTAACATGCAATGATCAATTTATCTTTTCTTTATCGTTATCGTATCATCTCTCACCTTTCCTAGGTGGGTACCTTCAGCTCTGTTGCCCTGGGAACTGCCCTATGTGCAGGGGGATGCAGGAAGTGGGAACCTGTCACTGCTACAGGACCAGCAGGTCTCAGCCTGAAGCCATGAGTTGTGCATTAAATATTGGCACATGACACCTTTTTGAGGTGAAAGCAGCTTTTTCTTACCATTTGCCCAAGATCTTGATTACAGGAATTAAGACAGGGTAATGAAGTGATGTCCATCAGTCACTTCCCGTGCTGTGCCCCAGCCCTGCACTCTTCTGTCAGACACCCAGTGCTCTGCCAACTCCTCCTCAGGGCAGCTTGGGATTTCCAGTTTAAGCTGTGGCCACCAACTGACTACTGACCTCAGTGTCGATGGGCTGTCATTGATTTGACACAACAGAAAACAAACATCCCTAGAAGGAGCCCACTGCTGGGGCACAGGGCAGCAGCAGCAGCACACAGTCCTCTGCAGGGCAAAGTCATGCTGACCAGTCTCCTGACTGTTTCATTCATCCATCCCTAGGAAGGAGCTTGAGTTCCCTGTGAAGCAGCGAGCTCAGCAAACCAAGACCACACTGAGCTGGCCTTGAAGTCAACTGCTGTGAAACTTTTTCTTCAACTGGGCCAGAAGAGAGCATCCAATTTTCAATTTCCCGTCTGCAGCCACTTTGAAGCTGGCCTACACAACTGAAGTGTATTTTTTTAATGTTAAATTTAAAAATTTCTACATTTAATACAGAAAAATTATTACAGATGCTGAAAGGTTTCTAATGCATTTCACCTGAAATGCACACATTGAATTAAACCCATGCAATGTCTGAATTAATGCAGATCGTTGTAAAGAAATAATTGCTAAATTTAAGTCTCTATGAGAGAGCCAGTGAAGGTGGATAATTGCAAAGCAAGGCACGTAGGACTAGATAAGAACACAAATTCTACCTCAGCCACTTATCAATATCAAAGTACTTCAGACAGAAGTGATTATTTCAGGGAATATATGTAACAGCACATAAATCCTTCATCCATAGTGCCTCTGGTGCAGCCAAGTTCTTAATAGTCAGCTCAGCACTGCTCTGTGGGGCCCATGGGCAATCCACAATCCATAAGGCACCAGAAGGTGGTCCGGGAACTGATTGCAGAAAAATAATTAAGAAACTAAACCAAAACACACACACAGCATCCCACGCAGTTGGCAGGCGCTTATGTCAGTGCCTGCCTACAGGCACTGCTCACTCCCTGGCTGTTGGTGCTCAGATCAAAAAACCTTGTAGGTCCTTTGATTTTAAAAGATTGAGAAACGTTCATTTAGCTTCTGTGAAATAGGGCAGAGCTCTGACTTGGGCTCCCAAAGCCTGAGTCTTCTCTCACTGAATCAGGAATGTGTCACCTCCTCCTCACTGTTCCTCCACTCCACAGAAACTACCAGCAGAATGTTCCCTGGCCAGTGACATGCAAAATATGCCTCTCAAATTTACTCAGAAGTCTTACCCTGGTCCCAAACTCATGGTCCCAACCCTCCGGCAGTAGCATTACAGAGGCAGCACTGGACCCCACTGTGCCAAGGTGCCAGGTGGACAGTGCTACCACTCCAGAAGTGATGTTGTTTCATCTGCCCTTGTGGAATCACCCCACCCATGATTCCCTTCCCAGGAGCATGACAAGAAATGGTGACCCCAAAGAGTCTACAGGGCAATGGAGTGAAACCATAGCTACAACCCAAGAGATGCAGCTCATCCAGTAGCTAAATAAAAGGTGAAAGGATTCCATTATTCATAAATTTGGCATCCCAACATCACCAAATGAAAACAAAGCATGAAAAATAATAACATCTAGAAATATTTTCAGGTATGACAGACTCTGCAGTTTTCCAGTGAGCAATTTGCATGACCCTGGAGGAATTATTGGGTACGCATGTTTAGCTGATTGATAGATTTTATTAGTAAAGCAGATTTCTCTGTTGCAAAGTCTGTTCCAGTCTCCAGCTAGGAGTAAAAGAACATTGTTTCTCCCCAATAAAGAAACCAGCATCTTATAACTGCTCAGATACAAGAAAAATGTAGTTCAGGGATTTTATTTTTTTTTTAATTACCCTGTATTTAAAGAATTACCAGCAAGCACCCTGTTTCTCTTGTTGGGAGCTAACATCAAAAAATTGCCTGACAGTTTTTCTGAGAGCCAAGAAATTCAGCTAGCAATCATGTGGAGTTGTGTGGCCAAAGGTACATAAACTGGCTTCACATGGGACCAGCAGTAGATCGGATTGCATTGGGCGGAATGAAATAAAAAATCCCAGAAGTCTAGTTTCTTTGGAAATGTACCAAAATTGTCTCACCATACCAACCTGGCACATCATATGTAAAAAAGTGACTATTTCCTAGTACAGTATATAGGGTGTTTTATAGAAGTCAAAAAATCAGAATGGCCTTAGTCCGACGTCGTAAATGCAATATACTGTAATGTCATTGAGAGAGTCCTTGTCCCAAGATTAACGTTGAAATTGAGCACACAGATCTACCTACAGTTTCCTTCCGAGCACACAAATGCCTGAAAAATCTCTTTGACGTACAATTTGGAAATAGTTACAATAACTATGTAATAGTAGAAACCACTTCTGTTTAATTCACAGCTATTAATTACATTGGCCCAGGGAGTTTACAGCACTGAGAAGCAACATTAATGGAATGACATCTACTTGTGCAGCAAATCTTCTTCCTATCTGCAACACAGCTACCCTCCTGCTTGCTGTGACAGCAAGACTATCTTTGGAGATACAGGTTATTCTTTCTCCCTGGGTCACTCCCCACCTGGGGCAGCGCGGTGGGGACAGAGCCCACAGTCACCAGAGCAGAGAGAGCAGGTTTGCAGTGGGGCAGCTCTTCAGCTTGGGCTGGTATATCTGGTGCCATGCAAGAGGTAATTTTTCTCCCCCCTTTTCAAGGCCAGGCCTGCAAGGGCAAGTCTGTGTGTAAATGGGTTGCAGAAGATTAACAGGTGTCTCTATGCAGCTGATAATGTTTAGGTTTTCGTGATAATAACAGATGCAATTCTGCTGTGCGTCAGGTGCAGATGTAGGTTTGACAACAGGGAGGGAGCTGTCATTGAAGCCCATGAGCCCAGCCACAAACTGCACTTCTTAAAGTTACTACATCCTTAATCTATTCATATTTAGCATTTAGATTAGATTATCTCTTTTAACAGGCTGCACTGTGTTTTGGAGTCAGTGCATCATTCTTGCTGAATTAGATATATTGTCTCCAATGTAACTTACAGATCACCAGCAGCCGGGAGGCACAAATCACTTAGTTTTCAAGAATAAGAAAGAATGATAATTAAAAGATGTTGCAGGAAAAAAAATCTAACACAATTTTATGCAAATCAAGGTTTCTTTAAATGCAAACCAATATTTGTTAAGATTATTTTCTCAAATACAGCTTGTGAACTTCTAAAGAAAAACACGATGGCTTCACCTTTCATGCGATGTGCCAAGCCTGCTAGAGCCATAAAATATAAAATGAAACAACAACAGTTAGATCTGATGACATTTGCTCTAACTGCAGATACTAATCACCATGTGTCCACAGGCATGCAGAAAAGATAGCAAAAACCCATGAGAAAGCACTAGGAAACGAATATGATCAACGCTAAGCAGCACAGGACCTAAATGTGGAAGTTTCTGCCCACCCTGCGTGCCAGCTTTCAAAACAACTTTCTGTAGCTGCATCCGAGTGAGAGCAAATCAGTTGTGCTTGTAGCAGTGTCTCCCACAGTTGATGGTTAATAGATGTGTGTGGTGATCCTTGTGGGTCCCTTCCAGCTCAGAATACTCTGTGATTCTGAATCTGATTCTACCAACGGTGGCCTTCCTTGCAAAAGTAATCAGTGCAATGAAGAGTCTAAATTGTATTTATGACAATTGCTCCTAAAGTCAGACACAAAGATTTATACGCTCTTCTTTTTGCCTTGTATGGTTATTAACTTGCAGCAGTTAACTCGGCCGTGTTCCCGCGGTGCCTCTCTCCCAGTGAGCGTCAGTGGGTCTCACAGTTTGCTCTCCTCGCTGCATTCCTCAGCTGTACCCGATGTCAGTCCCGTCTCTTCGGAAGGGTTAAAGCTCATGCTCAGAAGGTCCACAGCCCTTTCTAACCTCTCCATGTCTCTCTTGGGTATTTTCTCCTTCTTTTGCCATGAAACGACAGAGCACAGAGGAGCCGAACCAAGTACAGGGTTATTCAAGTTATCTGCTTGCTATTAGGTATCACTGCACAGCACTGAATTATTTATTCCAGCTTCCTAGGCAGGTGTGTGGCAAATTTCCATACAGCTTTAATGGGAATCAGATTGCCAGCTTCAAACCCAAATTCTTCATCTGCACCACAGCATGACTGTGAAGTGTTGTTGAGCAAGGGCGGGGTGAACAGCTATGTAGGAACAGACCGCAATCACAGCTGGGAGAAGTATGTGGGTCTCACTTAATAAAACTTGATAGAAAATATTTGTAGCTATTAAAAAATATCGACAAAGGCACGATAGGCTTCATGTAACCAACACGATTGTCTCGCTAGGACAGGCACGTACTGGATTTCAGAGTCTGATCATCAGTGGGGACTCACTCCACTTTCAGAGCACGTGGGAGCACACATACACACCTGCTGGCAGGCACAGGGGAGGGTGGCGCAGCACAGCAAGACCACTCCTTGCATGCAGACTTGCTTTATTCCCATTTCTAGGTGCAAATTCAGAGTTTTCAGAGTATCACATGCCCAGCATGAAGAGGCAGATCTCATCTATGTACCAAAGATATTGGATAAGCTGGGAAAAACGAGGTAGGACCCTCAACTCCAGTGTGATCTAGTGGTGGTACCAGGGGGATGTGCATTTGACTGACAGTCTGCAGGCACCTGAGCAGGTAACCCTGTGCCTCCTCTGCAGCTGGCAGAGCTCAGGGCACAAACAGCCCATCCAAAAGTAGGTGCCTTCATCTGGTCCCCCGACCATCACACACTTCACAGAGAGGCACCAGAAGACCAGGTCCAACACAGGCGGCAGAAGATGAATCACTCTGAGGGCAAGTGATGAACAAGAGCCCTTGGCAGGTGGTAGCCTTTAGATCAAAGCCAGCTTGTGTGGTCTCATCAAAGGGCTTGCGCAGGCCAGCAACCAGCAATCCAGGCGGCATGGCAGCCAGGATCTCGGTGGTACCAGTATTGCTGGATCTGCTCTGGGAGTAGGTAGTGGGATGCTCCCTGGGTGGTGGCTCCCAGCAGTGCTTCTCCTGCCAAGTTGATTGCTGAATATTTATCCTACCAACCCACAATCAGGAGAGTTGTGTGAGGAAACATGGAATGCACTTTCTGCATAGCACACTACAGACCTAGATGACCAAAAATATTCTAATCAAAGAGCAAGAAACACCCCTTCCCCCAAAAAAACCAACAAAACCCCCCTGATTTCACAGGAAAACAACAGAATGCCTTTATTTGTTCCCTGCCAATGTCAAATACAATTCACAGCCAGATGTTAAAATGGCCTCATTTTTACTGTCACTACTACGTTGTGCTGATTTGGTCAAAAATAAAACCCCTTAAAAATTCCAAAAAACTGCACAGCTTCTGGAACAAAAAATCAGATCAGAGCGGAAAAACAAAAAGTTGGTACAAACTGATAGTGTCTGAATTTGTTTCTTTTAATAGATAAATGTCTGTGATTATCACAAAAGGGGTAGAGCCAGCAGTTTCACTGAAGAGTCCTTGACTGAAGGGTCCTCATGGTCTCCCTAGGCTTGCACAAATTGAATGACTGCACTGCTGGCATAGCTGCTTGCCTTGCCAGCAGGGCACCGAGGGACGGTTGGGAAATTATGGTCTCCGTTATGGATGGGGAGAGGGAGAGCTGTGCCTGGATACTGGCCATGTTTGCAATGCTGTAGCTTAGAAGTGTGCCAAGGGCAGGCATGCCTTTATCACAGTGGAGCAGACAGAAGTATTCAGTACACTTGAAATCGAAGAGTTTTAATTTGAAACACCTCTAAGGGGGATTCGGTTGCCCAGGGTACCATGCAACCCTGGGTGAAGCACGTACTTGGGAGCAACTTCTACCCTAATTCACTTAAATAAGTAAGAAAATGAAATGGAAATAATAATGTAAAGGAGTTCCATTTTGGTCATTGTTTTGAGTGACAACACAGAGTTCAATACCGCTGCTGTCTCATCTGGATCCACCTCCAAAGGAGATGCTTCAAACCAGGATAACTACACTTGCAAATTGACTCAGTGAGCTGAGTATTGCAAACAGTGTGCAGCAGTGAAGGGGAAGCTCTGCAATGCTTATTCTGAAAGACACCCACACAAACAGAAACGGCAGTCACTGGACAACAGCAAGACCATCGTGTGTTGGGATGTGATGGGTTCAGGAGCCTTGGTGAAGCAGCTGGGCTCTGGTTTGCAGACCAAAGTGGTGAGGACACGTTCCAGTTCTCCAGAGTAAAGTGTCATCTGTGAACTAATACCTGAGAAAAAAGTTCCCTGTTCCACGAAGTCCATTTCCACTTGCCCTACACAGACACCTACTCTCTCTTCCCAGGTCACCAGCAGAGTCTCACCCTTGCAGAATATTGCTCATCACTGGCTTCAGTCTGCTCACATTCATATTTATATCTAGTTTGAGCTGCCTCCAGGTAGAAATCTTCCCACTCAGTAATATGAAAACCCACCTTTGCACCTGCCTTTAGTGTCTCACTCATACATGGGCATTTCCTCAAGTCAGTTGACTTGTTAGAGCAGGTAAATAGCTCTATGTCTTCCTAATTCCTCTCCTTTTCTCTCCCCCACCAAGACATTCCAAAATGATCCCCCTCCAACGTGTGCTTTTGAAACACATCCTGTTTTAGAGCTGGCCCCAGATCCACTGCCCTCTGACATGCCAGGTTGGGCAAAGAACAGGCACTCACTTCCCCTAGTCCTCCCTGTAACCTGTGTCCTCCTGCCAAAACCACAACACTCATACAAACCCAAACCAAGAAACACGGACCTAAAGCAGGTTTCTCAACCCTTCCATGTCAGAAAAGACACATATTCTTCATAGCCATCACTCTCATTGCATCCTCTTTGGAGAGTTCAGACTTCACTTCATGTCTTTGGTAAACCAGTCGTGTCAGGGCAACCTGTGATGGGCACTTGGCTGATGAACTACTAGAGAAAGTCTTGGCCTGGAGATGACAAAACTTTTCATGACCAGTGTGAACAAAATCATTCTTGCAAAAAAAATTTAGAAGTTCAAAGCAAAGGCTATTAGAATGTAACTTTCTTTTGCTATTCACAATTTGTGATGAATCAGAAAAGGCCCTGTTATTCCTGCATATATCACCCTTCGGTGATAACAGGATTCAGGGCTGAAAAGACCACAAGAAAGCAGAAGACCAACGTCCCTACTAGTCAGAAGTGTCTCCTCCTGTGGGACTAGAGCAAACATCTCTGCCCAGCAGCCCACACAGGCTGTGTGCCAAGAGCACACTCCATCTGTTCACAAACCACCATGTTTTTGTAAATGGTCACACCTGAGCCTGCTTTTGTTACTCAAGGAAAACCATCTTTTTATCCCACTAGTTGTGGACACTTGCTCTTCACTAAAGTTAGCCCTCTTCAGCTCTGCAAACCCCAGTTCTCTCCTGGCTTTCCCACCTTCTCTTTTTCCCTTGCCTTTACCCCAGGCTCAAGTGCCAGAGCACCTCATTCCTTAATGCACACACACACCTTCTCCAGCATGAGCCCCGCACTGCTGCCCCTACTTTCACCGTGCCCTGCCCTCAGCACCTGTAGGGAAGTATTGAGTAGAGCTTTATCACCAAAAGCAATGGGAAATTGTGCTGAGAAATGGCATAGCCTAGCAGCACCTCCCAGCACTCATAATGAAAAACAATGCAGGGAATTGGTGAGGCTTAAAAGATTTTTAAAAAATAAATAGCTTCTCTGTATCAGGGTCTCACAGGAGGTGGGTCTGGGCTTTCTTTTTGCCATGCTGAGCAATAGAGATGGAGAAAAGTGTGAGTGGTCATCTCAGGGCACGGCACAGAAGAGGCAGTTATGATCTTGAGATGAGAAGACTTCATTCAAAGGGACAGATAAAGCAATGAATGAAGGTATCCTGGTGGCAAAAGGGCTATTACATGTGAAATAAACAACTTTAATGAGGTTGCAACCCTGGATTTATAGTCCCATCTTCATGTGCAGGACTTCAGGTGCGTAACTCCATTAGCACTAATGGGATGTGCACAATTAAAGCCCCACACAACAAGATCAGACTGCTGCTATTAAAATCAGCCATGAACAAGCTTCAAAGAGGTTCTCCCATTTAGCTCAGCAGAGTGATGCAAAAGAGAGAGGCTCATTTGTAGCTGAGCTGATCACTTTGCAAGGTGGTCAAGTATGAGCACTTACTGTGAATTCCCTGTACGGTGGATATGAATGGGTTGGATGTTACTCCTGCCCCTGGACATTTTAGATCTCTGCCAGGAATAGGCTTCTGCTCTCCATGAATGGTCAGTAAAAGTGTTGGCTTCAGTCACCATCAGCTCTTGCTTTCAAACTGGGGAGGTGTTGGCACAGAGGATATACTGAAACCTCTCCCCTCCCTCTCGATTCCTTGGCACGTTGCACGGAATGGCCACAGGCCGGGCAGAGCGGCTCAGCTCACAGACACAGCGCGTTCCCTGGGGCTCCCAGCCTGAGGGCTGCCTGTGCTACAGCACACAGAAAGTACTCCAGGTAGCTGGGGTATCACAGCCCAGCGAGCTCACATCTCAGGCAGTGATTCATCCCTCTGAGCTACTTGCTCTCAAAGACAGCTCTGGGCTGGCCCATGCCCTGGCACAGCAGGCATTTAGCTCTGAAAAAAAAGCCTCTGGGAATTCAAAATCAACCTGACACAGCATTGAAGATACTCTAAATTTTTATGGGGACAAAAAAATTGCCTGGCATATAAAAAATACAAGACAAAGTAGCTCAGTATTTTATATCTGCAAATGTCTCACCTGTTCTCAGGATCAGAGCACATATTATACACCCAAGTGACAATATGCCAGCTGAGATCCTACTTGTTTACCTCCTATTAAATAGTGCCACCAGGCAGCCATCTCCAGTTGAAAAGGGCAGCAGTTTATATTACCAGTTTTTTTAAAAAAACACTGCAGATAATACACTTGGAATTGCTTTCTTGCCAGAGAGAGGTAAAAGCTATTTAAATCTGAATAATGCCACAGCATATCTGAGGGTAATGGAATAAGGTGCAGAGGCTGGAAGCTGAACTACAATGACAAAACATTAAATACCAATATGACTTCAGATATTATATTATGCTCTCCCAAGAGTTGTAACTCTTCAGATATATGAAGCATTCAGAAAAATGGAATTGAACCCTTCATCACACAATTGTTTTTCTACAATATTAAAAATATAATTTTACCAGAAGCCGTGGGGAGTCCTATGTTCTTAATACACTTAGAGATTTTTACAAGCTAACGTTAAAACTGACTGAATTGTCATACACGTTCTTGTTCACACTTAAGTCTGGTCTGAAAGCTGTTCTCTTTAGTTTTGCATTGTAATGCCTATATTCTTACATTCTTAATACTCACAGATTTCAACAATACAAAATTTTGACATCACCCCTGAAATGCCCACGTTCACACAGAATCCAACAGTGTCACCATCAGCTTTAGTGGCAGCGGGCTTAAGCCTAGAAGTCTCAAACCTGATAGACATTAAAGAATGAGCAAATTTCCTGGTTAATCTAATTTAGCTAGCACAAGAACATTCTCTACAAGGCCAAGGATATTACTGGCAGCACAAGTAGCCACACTTATGAGGAAGCTACTTAACATTTTCCATTGCAATACTCTGCTTTAGGATAACTTTGAACAATTCAGGCTAAACACTCCTGATGTTAGCTGTCTGACTAATAGGATCTTTTTTGGGAAGCTTTAGCTCAAGGGATTCAGCTATTTCCAAGGCTGAGGTTACAGAAAAGGGAAAAAAAAAAAAAGAAAAAAAGAAAAGAAAAAAGAGAAAGAAAACTAGAGTTTCATATGAAAAGCTCTGGCACTTCCGTAAGGGAAAATAAGAGTTTTGATCTTAAAATTCAATGAATGACCAAGGATGAAGGCTGACAAAAAGCACAGAGTACAGCTGAAAATAAGTAACATGATGATCTAATTACAGAACTAAGAAACATAAGAAATTAAAATCAGGTGCTAAGAAGAGGGGAGGCAGAACAACCTTGTCTGGCTGGTAGCATTACACGACCAGAAGGGTTCATCACATCTCTGCATTTTGGCCTCAACACGGCTTTGCTGTTCAGCAGGTAGCAAAGCAGCTCATTAACACCTCTCTGCTGTCAGGTACACATAGCAGGTAATTGCATTGTGCTGCTGCTTTCCACTCTCTGTCTCTCAGAGGGAGTAACTGTCTCCAGTACAGCCTCAAATGCAGCTGGCATGGCAGTCTACACAAATTCATGCAATAATTTCTGCTTTACTAGACTTTGGAAATCTGAGCCCTCAAGAGACAGGAAAAACCTGAATTGTCGGTGCAATCTTCATCCTGTTACTCAGTACACAACCTTTTAATAGCCTAATCATGTACTATTTTCTCCATAAGATGTAATAATCAGGCAATTAGATTCTCCAAATGATATCAAGGGCCTGCTGAGCATGGGCTGGATTGAGCACATGAAGCAATTTAAATACATATGACAGACCACAGCATCTGTCTTAAGGAGCTCACACTCAGAAAATACAAAAGAGAGGATTGCTCCTTATTGTACTGGAGGAATGAAGCACTGGGATTCAAGGACCTTCTCAGGGTGGTTATCTGGATCTACTGTATCCGGGTTTAGATAGGATTCCTGTTGGGCTCATGTCTATATTGCCACGCAGTTGTGAATGAGGAAGCAGCTCATATGTTTCAAATCAAGAAGAGCTGCCCTCTACATAAAAAAATGATTCACCCACGTCTATCAACAGCACTACTGACACTCTACTACCTGCAGTGGCACGTTTGCAGCTACGGACTGGCAGCACGCAGAGGTGGTGAGTGGCCAGGGGAGCTTGAGGCTGGTGAGCCACTAGACATGGATGAGCTTTTCTCCAGGAATGGCGTTTCCTCTTTTGGGACAGCTAAGCCCATGGCCCAGGTCCTCTTTCACCTCCTTCAGTGTGGGATGCCGTTCTATATTTTGTAGGAGAAAAGCAAAGTTTGGTTGCCCCAAGACAGGAAGAAGCAGCAGCCGCCTATGAAGGGGACGAGAAATTTCAGACAGATGCCTGATTTGTACCACTTATTTAAGATAGATGAAAAATATCATATATACACAAAAGGAGGCTCTTCTAATAATGCTATGATCTAACGAAAATCCTTATGATTTAAGAAATATTCACACCCATAAATGCTGACTTTTCTGCCAGCACATGTGATTTGTAGACAAACACAAGCCAGTCACTTTACAACCATGGAACTGGTTTGGTGCTCGATTCAGAAGCCTTTCATAAATTATCTCATTTCCCTTCTACAGATACATAAAATTAAAATGTCAGTGTATCCCCCCTAAACAGAAATTTTTCCTTGGAGAGTGGGGATGAATTAAATACTCACAGAAGTCTTAACAAAGAATCAATTTGCAAATGGGAGCTTTTCACTTCCCAATAGCTTGTTTGACTGCACTCCATGTTAGCCAGCCCAGGACAGATGCTGGTGGTCCGGGTGAACGCAGATCTGCACAGCCTCCCCTTCACACGCACTCTGTACTACGCACAGCTGGTGGTGTCAGCATTAATGAAGGATGATGTTGAGCTTTTCTAACGAGGCAGAGCTAACGCAGTCATGCAGTCTCTAAACTCATCTGATACCTTCTAAACTCAGTGGCCAAGTGCAGTGAGAAGACAGAGCAGCAGAGTGAGCTGCCAAGGTCCCAAGCAGCCCTGCAGGACACGCGGTCCCGAGGGCTGGGAGCCACGGCCACGGGAGCCGGGCGGCTGCAGCGGAGCGCTGGACCAGCACTCGCTCAGAAGTGAGAAACTCCTGGACAGAGAACTGAACATCTGATGTGGCAGTTGTGTGTAGGAGTCATTGTGAACAGCTATTTGTGGTTGAACTAAGAAGACCAAAAAGCCACAAGAAACCAAGCCCGTAACTACTTGTGCTCATGTATATAACTGTAGAAAGTGCTCTTCTATAAACTGAGAGCGTTTTTCCCCCTTAATAGTACTAGAAACTTAGATGTCTTAGAGCATGACTTCAGGAGTCACGTTAAAAATTATTTACTTTAACATGACCTTGTAGTCCATGTAAAGAAGTTGTTAACAGCACTGAAATTTGCAATTGCTAATCATTTTGGAAACTATTTTCTTCATAGTCGGTAACAGCAGACTTGCCAGACTTCTGTGTTATGTTAAATGCTACAGCAATTAATATGATCATACTTTTTTGCTTTCTGCCTTTTTTTCTCAACAAAAAAATAAATATCTGTGTGGAAATCACACATTCGGTCCAAAACGGAAACTGCTCATGTGTTAAAATTCTTGCAAGACAGACCAGCCTTGATCTACTTACTTCTTAAAATACATAAATTGGTCATTATTAGTCAAGACTTCCCTTTCAAGCACATTTATTACCACATCTCGAAAAAGGCAAGTCTACTGCAACTGGTGAGTTCCAGTTACATAACATGTTTTCCTGCCTTAGATGTAATCTGCAAGCTAATAATTAAATTTGCTAATATTAAAGAAGCCAAGTGAAAGATTTGGGAACAGAAAAAATTAATCAGTTCTGTGACAGAGAAAACCTATTAAAGTGCTTTGTTTTCAAACATCAGGATACACAAGCAAGCAAACACTGCACGTGTTATGAGATCCCTGAATCTTTCAACCAGATTTCAACTTTCCGACCTGTGGGATGTGCTCTCCACCAGTTTTACTGAGAGATAAAGGATGAAATCACACACTGAACACGAAAACATGACACATTTTTTTCATGTAAAACTACATTTGTATTGGTCAAATCCAGAAGGAAAAACAAAAAAAAAATCAAAACATGATATTTAAGCAACATCACCCTCAGTAATGGAGAGAGACTGGTAAGTCGATCATTCAAACCAGAATGGCAATCCTTGAGGCACATATTCTTTTCATCTTATAAAGTTTGGAAGTCTTCAGCTGTGTTTCTGATGGATGAATACATTGCTACTCTTCCTTGTTTATTTTACTGACACTCTAATGCCTTTTAATATCATTGTAAAATGGATCTGGCCATTTTTCCTCACATATAAATGTTCGCTTTAATTGAAATAAGACATTAACTTTTCTTTCATTAAGGAACCTTTTGCTTTTCTCTCAGTAAAGAGCCTTTTGCCAAAGCTGCTGTTTTTAGAGACATCCTCCACAGCTCTGCACAGTTCCCTACTGCTTGGCATATGATGAGTTGTGTCAACAGCAATCTGTTCTGTCAATTAAAAGATAAAAAATAAAACACAAGCCCAACTTTGTATAAACCTCCCTCCAGTTGTAAAGTCGATATGAAAAGCTTCTGAACAAGCCCCTCTGGACTAGTCTAAGAGCAGCACCACCATCTCCTGAGCAGCGCCAAGGCTTTAAGGCCCTTGCAGCTGAAGGCCAGGGGCATGAGAAAGTTGAATTTGGGACCATACCTGACACCTGAGCAACAAACTTCCACCATGAATGGAATGTTCAGATCACAAGATTTAAAGCATCATTCCACCTGCAGACAAAGCTTTCCAGAAGAATTCGGAGAAAAGTAAATATAATGACAGAAGGCATGGGTTTTAGAGCAGCATGATGGTTTTGCTTAAAAATCAACAAGCTGTGGGCAAAATCTGAAGAAAATTAAAAGGCAGCATAAAATTCAAGGGAAGAAAATGCACAGGCATGGAGAATCATGAGGGACGTATCTCTCACCCCAGGGCTTTCAAACCGGATGAGAAGCAGTTCTACAGAGAGCAATTCAATTCCTCTTACTGCACACACTGCACATATTTTGACTGGGATATTATTTGCATCACCAGCTCCTAATGACGTCCTAACAGAGCACTGGGAGCCCTTTGGCTGCCAAGTGAGAACTATTAAATAGTGCTTGCTTAAGGATGCCTCAGATTGTCACCAGTGATTTATCATATCAGAGATTTGTCAGAAGGCAAAAAATTGAGCAATATAGACCAGCAAGATGAATGCATGGGCTCAGAAATTTGCAAACTATAAGGAGCATAAACACAAAGATGTCAAGTGTTCTTTCCAAGCGTTATTGGTTGCCAATGCCAATCCATCGAGCATCCTTGCTAGCACCAAAAAGGACATCGGCAACCTCACCCAGATCTTCTCTACTCTGCCCCTCTGTGCACATGTTTACATCTGCACAAACACTACCCATCCTTACATGGCAGTTCTTTATACCCACACTGGTCAGCTCTGCATACATGTCCACACTTTGACTGGACACACAGGAGTAGAAACAATGCCTCCTAAATGTTTTAAGTATTTGGGAAAACATCATGTGGAGCTGAAAAGAAAAAAGGACATGATAACCTGTGTAGAAGTGGGGGAGCACCCTGTGTTTCCTCCATGTGGGCAGTCAGCAGCAGAATGCTTTAGTTTAGATGGAGTCTGGTCCAACTTTGAGAACACCAAATGGAAACAGTGCATCACCGTGATGTCAAGGCAAGGGCACACCAAGTATGTTCGGATTACAGAAAAGCTCTCCCATTTAGTTTCATTTTCCTTAAATATTAATGTTAAGGACTAGATTCTGACAACAGCTGTGGCAGTTAACCATATCTGAAGAACTATTTGTGTTTTTAGTTAAACCAACAGATGGTCCAAAGTTTAGCAGCTTCTCCTATGGCCTGTCCCGAGGATAACTGGGGCACCTGTCCAACCAGACACGTTTCAGACTGTTAGAAATGCTGAGATTAACCTGTTCCACTTTGCCTTGAGACTGAGTGGGAGCATACACCATCCATTTCTGTGACTACCTCAAACGACCAGAGCACTGACTTTCTGACCCACTATGCAATACCAAGTTGCATCCACCCCACCCTTCACCAGCAAAGCCTTTTTGTCTACATGTGGCAAGGGTGCTGGGAGAGGGGCACAGCCCCTGTAAGTGGCACTCATGGCCCTGGGACCTGAGCTAGTGCTGTGGTTAAGGGAGATAGCACTTCACATCCACGCTGGCTCAAATTATCAGTACAATTAGACATTTCACAAGTAGCAGTGGAACAGAGACTGTAAATCTCACAGTAAAATCTCACCAGCTATACTGGTGAAGATCCTAAGTATTAAACAGCTAGAAAAAATGCTGTTCTTCTCCAGCATCAAAACTAAGATAACTGTCCCCATTTTTCTCCTTTCGGATGTCACTTTTGAAAGACTTGCACATCTAGCTTAGACAGCCTGTAAGATTCACACCAATTAGAGATGGATACCACAGTAACACTTTCTCTTACAAAGATTACAGTTCTGCAGAAATGAAAAACCAATTACAAACCAGTTATCCCAACACAAACCTGCGCGGTTAGGAGCCTGACAGGAGAGATGACAGCTTGATGCAGACTGTGTGTGTAACTAGTGACCACAGGGCAGGTTCTCCCTTGTGTGCACATTTGGTCTCCTGTGTGTATATGTGTTACCTGTGGACATGTAATGGAGAGGGACAGATGGCCCAGAGGCCTTGCCTGCCTCTGCAATGGCCTGCTGACCAAAATGAAGTTCTAACTTCTTTGTACGCATTTCTCAAAGACACCAACGTCACTGCATCTACACTAGTAAACAGAAAAGCCTTTCACAGACAAGGAAGCAGAAAAAACAGGTAGTGCTACGATAATCAGAAGTAGGAAAGACCTATCTTGTGGTGAATGAGCTGCCAGCTCACATAAGGTAAAGAACAAGTAAAAGCAAAGTCCCAGAAATACAGAAATAGTGGGGAAAGTCCACACTGAATCCAGTATGAAGACACAGCCCCATCCCTATTAATCTCTAATCGCCAGATGTCAATCCTCTTTTATTGATCAACAGCTTCAAGTCACTCCACCTTTCTTGCTTCCCAGAGAAGCTTCCTCTAAATATTTCCACCATGACAGAAGACCAAAGTGTAATTCAGAACAGAACAGTTAAATCGTCTTGAAAATCTTACACCTCACCTACTTTTGTATCTCATTTCCCTGTCTGACACAGGTCTATGCCTTTAGAAGCCACGAATCCCTACTGAAGTCTTCCATATTTCTTAATGGACTTTAATTGATATTTAGCACATTCGGTCTGGCTAAATACAATCCACTGATCTTGTTAAACTTCAGCATAGAAGAATATTACTGCCTTCTTCCTCACATTTACATCCTCATTCTTAAAGAACTAATTCGAAACACGCAGGTTGTTTTTAACCTGTTCCAAGTATTTGTTTTGCTAACTTTGCTAGTATGTGTAATGTTACTGCTGCTTCCTTCCATACACAGGAAGCTACAGAGCCAGTCTTCTATTCCCAGTTATCCAGAGGATCGTTTTTTCTCTCTCAAATGTCTCATCTTACCCTAATTATCTGTTCCTACTTCTGTTTCCTGGTGGTTATTCTGGTGCTACAGAAAACTAGAAAAATTAACACAGTTAGAAAATTTTTTTGTATAGGAAATGAAACTCAATCATGTGGCACTGTAGCAGGATACTTCAGCGATCTTTGATTTCAGAGAAGTTCACTGTATGAAAGCTGACACAAAAAAAGGTGCCCAAAGTTTCCAAAGTAAAAGATCAGCCTGGAAATTTGACAGATATGTGAGGACTGAACAAAATTTGCATGCATATCTACATAAATACTGCAATCATTATAGTTTAGATTGGAAAAGAATCACTACTTAGTCTAAACCCCACGTTTCACACATGTATGGACTTTCCAAAATATTCACCTTAGAGGCCAAAATATTCCATGCTAGATCCATATTTAGAGGATATTATTTTAAAAGACCAAACCACACTCCTTCAGCCATTTTAGGCTCTTGGAATTCGAGACACAGTGACATGTAAGAACTCAAAAGGAAAAGAAAAGGAAATCATGACACCAACATGTGTGAGTTGCCATATACTAAATCTTTAACTTTCTCCTTAAAAAGATAAGTAGCCCAAGTTCAAGAATAAAGACTCATCCACATGACAAAGATCCGAGAGGGATGCTGCTCTTTTACACTGCACTGGCTGCTCCAGCTACTTCTGAACTTTCTGTCATGAACAATTCAGTAGCATCACTGGATTCCACAGAATCGCTTAGGTTGAAAAAGACCTTTAAGATCTCTCAGTCCAACCATTAACTGGTTTTCATTCCAGATCTCGATTCCAGATTCTGGTTTCAACCCAGCTGGTGGCAGTGAGAGAAAATAGGAACACAGCAAAACATGGTGGGGACCAGTCTCCACGTCACACTGATTCTGTATGTTCTGAATGTGAAGTCTAAGAAACATTTGTGATACAGAAGGACCATTGCACCAGACCATGCAAACAGATTAAAATAAAAATGAGCAACTGCCCCAAGTGTCTAGCACACTGCAGTTGTAACTTCCCAACCAAAACTGGGAAATCTTAAATTTCTTCTCTAAGTCAGTTATACTGAACATTTGTAATATTTGTTTTTATTTCCGACTCCAAGTTAAATAAAACCTGTATTATTTGCTATGACTAAACATGAATAACTGCCAAACATTTATAAAACCTGAGTGATCACAGAAAATTCCAGTTCAATAGGGCCAATGAGTAAGAAAATACTACAATATCATTAAAACGTGCCTTTATTTTTCTTATAAGAGAATTCTACATAAACCAAGCTGACTCTGTTTTACAAGACTTTCCTCCCAATATAATAAATTTTCAAGATGATCATGAACAGTGTAAAGCTGTGAATAACTCTTCTTGTTGAGGGCTACAGCAAAGTTTCTTCAGTTGTTGTAATCCTGGAGAGCCTGAGCCATGAAAAGCTTGCCCAAGTTCTGTGCATTGAACTCCTTAATATTCTGGCAGTAGGTATTAATTTGACCTGTCAAAAGGAAAGAGTAAACCCTTGTCATTTTTGAAATTCAGAAAGACACTCCAGAACATAATTTTACAAAAGCCAAATGTGTGTGAAGCACTGAGGATTTATAGAGAAGCCACTAACTCTGCTCAACTGCTCCACACTTAGGAATTTTACATTTTCAGGATGCCCAAATATGTTTGGAAATAAGAAGAAACTAAATTAGGAGAACAGGAGAACTGGTATGCCCAAAAACCCCCTCAATTTTCCAGCAATACTGTATACAATTTCTGAAAATACCTATGACAATAAAAAGAATAAGCAATTGTTGCTGCTGAACTGAAACCTCAATCACATTAATTCTTCAATTTAGCTCCTCTAAAATTTCTACAAGACTGAATTTCAGTTCTGTTCTTATGCATATGCTTTCTCTATTAAAATATTTTTAAGAATTATTTTTCAGCAGCAGATTGAAAATTGTGCCATTCTTCTCTGACGTTCTGCTAGCCTTTTTTTCCACCTAACATTTCACTTTATTTGCTATTTCAAAAATCATCAGGGTATGAAGATTTGTCGGTGCTTTACAAATCAAACGTGCCCATCAAAACATTTTTATACTCTTACAGCTACAAGTTATTTCCCTTGTTAGCTAGGAATAGCAAAACACGAGGCCAGTTTAATCAAAATTAAGGCTGTTTAGAAGGCCAATAAACTCTCAATTTAATGCTCTATTTGGAAAGTTTTTAAATGCTTCAGAGACGAGAGCTAACTTTTATTCTTTATCTACAAACTTTACTTCATCTAAGTTGAAGTGGATGCTTTCAATTCTTCCCCTGACTATGGTAAAAGAACAAACAAAGGAAGTGCTTTGGCTGAAAATTGTCTTTTCCTTTAAGTATAATAGTTTTCAATTCCTTCTCTCCTAAGAGGTGATTCATCCTAAGCTTTCACTTTCATAAAACACGTCTACACACATACACTCTTCCATTGCATTTATAAGCTATGCTAGAGCTGAATGCTTAAATACTTTAATGCTGTTAGGATTCCGCAACTGCTAGAAACTATAAAAACAATAGGGTTTTCTAGAAGACTCTGTAAGGAATAATAAATCAATAACATTATTCCTTCTAAACGCAGCACTTATTATCAGTGTGAAAGTATTAAATACTAAAATAATAATCTCTTGGTCACATCAAAATTCAGGTAATTCAAATCCACTTTTTTTTTAACGTCAAAGCATGCTTTGATGTACAGTACATTACCAGGATTTTTAATTTTCTCTCAGTACAAAACAAGGTGATAGCTATCTGATCCAAAAAGCCTGCTACAGTTAAACAATTTGCTTTCTCATGACATTTTCCAAACTTACTTAACTTAGCAGGGCACCCCAGTTGTCTGCTCTCTGTTGACACTGTGAGGTCCCAGGTACTTTTTCCCTTCCAGGAGGCACAGGACAGGCACTGACAGTGGCTATGCCTGCAGCCCACCAGTGAACTGAAGTACTTGGGGGATGGTATCTCTACCTATCTATGCTTTGTTCCCATTTATATTTTCCCTCACCTGGGGATGTAAGAATATGGGGATAGTTTCCCTAAATCTCTGGCCATATAGAACAAAGAAATTATCCCCAATCTATCTGAAATTAAAAGGAAAACCTTCTCAGCTGCTGCAACAGCCAGTTCAAACCTAGAAATGTTATCAATAACTTGGGGCTGCTGTCAACTGCTCTGAATCAGAAGTTCCAGCCCAAACAGCTTATTCCTGCGTCTTGTCTGTGTAGCTCCTGAACTTCCAGAGCTGAGGGAGGGGCTGGGGCATGAGTGAAGGTAGCAGTTACACCCATTCAGGCAGAAAGTCTGCCCACGGAGCATTTCTCCATCTCTCCTTTAAAATCTCAAATTTAAAATGTGAAGGATAGGATTTGGAATGCTACCATGCCAAAATATCACACCATAATGGCAAAGGCAATGAAAACTTAAAATGCTTTCAAAGGATACAACTGCACTTTTTCCCCAGCAGACATGTTAAAAGGTAAGTTGAAAACACTGCTAAACATTACCTGCAATAAGGAGTGACTCCATTCTTGGAGGGGGCTGTGGTGGTTTAAAAAGCTTATTGATGTCCTCCTCAGGAAGAGGGGGCTCTCCTCGGCTTTGACGCTGTATGTTTTCTTGCTGACGTCTCTGCTGATACTGAAAATAAAACAACAGAATCAAAATGCAGCAGGACTTACCAAGCTGCAAAAAATTTTTCTCTTCAGATGTTTTCAACAAATCAGCAAGTATGTTTTAAGAATTACATTATTTAATGCAATTCAGGTTACTACAAACAATATAATGCTATTCACAGTTTATTTCAATTCACTGGCAACAAGGCATTCCCCATCCCACACACTGGCACCTTAAATAAGTGAGATAATGGAGAATCATATAGTACTGAGGTAGTGGGGTTAGCTTCTAAAATTTTTCAGAGATAAATACTGTATCTGATGGAAAGAAGAGAGCATGGTTGATAAAGGTCTCCATTGCCCCACACAATAGAGAAAAGCAAGGTTGGAATATGCAGGTATGAGAAGCCACCATCTCAGATAGTTACACAAACCAGAAATTCTCCATTTTATGCAAGTTAAAGGTCAAAACAATATTAATGTGAAAGGGGAAGAGAACTTGATTAAATAAGGTATTTTAAGCCAAAAAACATTAACTCTAAACTGAGAACGAAGTGGTGGCTGAAACCAAGCACAATGGTTCATTTCTCCATTAATATACTGGACTAGCAGCTTGTAGAAGTTTTTCTGCTATATATAAAAAAATTTGTTCACCATATTTCTCTTTGCCACAGAGATTACTCAAACTTTATAAAAATTGAGACAAACGTTTCTGCAGCTACCAGATAGACATTTTTTCTTGTGAAGTTCATAAATTCACAAACTATGTGAGATTTCATACTGTATGTGGCAGTGAGGATTTAGTTACAAAGTTTGTCTTCAAAGTCCTCATACTCAACACAACAAAAAAGTCTTTAAAATAAGGAGGCAAAGAGTACAGAGTGTTTTCTCTCACTTACTTAAACGTATCTGTGATCCAAAGAGTTTGAAAACAGTTCTTACTTGGTGGCATAATCAAATGAAGTAATTTTTTTCCAGTAGTAGTGACAAGTACATGTTTTTGGACAATGTTAAAAATAAAATCTGAAATGCCCATATTTGTATGTGAATTGCATTTCGTTTCTTCTTTCTTTGCATTACTCCATTCAGTTCTCAGCAGTCTGCCTATTATTCTTTATTGAAATAGCTTGCTCTTAATCACAATTGCTCCATTTTAGAAATGAAGTTACGACCACTAAGTATGCTGCAATGAGCCACTACTAAAGCAGCTATAGTTAGTAAAGAAATTAAGTGAGACACGATGGAACCTACTTTGCTCTGCTTTTCAAAATAAATAGATCCCCTTGTTATTAACAAAAGCCTTTGAAGTAGATGCCATCTTTCTATTCAAATTAGGTAATAAAGGAAAACAAATTTTCTGAAGATAACATGCATGAAGCTTCTATGTCCTTGGGAATTACACAGCCAGGAAAGACCACTGATCCTGTGCTGTTTCCCTAAAACATTCCCTGTCGGACATACACTTTACTTATGTGAAAAAAGGCAATTTTGATTTTAAAACAGTCATTGATGAAGCCTTCTACATGAACAACAGGTGCTCTTTCTAATAATCACTTACTTTGTGTGGCAATACCCGAAACATTTTATCTTAAAAGTGATCTGGCCCATTTTCAGTTGGCCGATACTGAATCTTGTCATATTTCTGTCTGCTAGATAAAAGAGTTCAAATTTATTCTTCATGTAGGTATCTCTTGAGTAAGCAAGTAATTTGTTAACTTATCACATGATGTGAATTCTGTTCACCAAAATATTCTCTCCGGGTTTTCAAATAATTCTCATAGTGCTTTTTTCCAATTTACCACCATTCTCCTACAGTCAGACAGAGCATTCCCTTATGTGAGCAGCAAGAGCAAAGAAAGTAATACTGTCTCCAAACCACAGAATAGTTAAGGTTGGAAGGGGCCTCTGGAGGTCACCTTGTCCAACCCTTCTGCTCAAGCACGGTCACCTAGTGCTGCTATTCATACTCAAGATTCACTAATCGGACTGCTTTGGACTTTAAAGAGGCCCTTTGGCACCAGGAATTGAAAGTCAGCATCACTGTTTATTGATACAAAACATGACTAAAATGTCCTTTCAAATCAGAGAACAGTCCAACTTCTTCACAGTCCACTGGACTATCTTTCTTCATTTCTAGATACATAACTACATGTGATGGTACTAAGACACAGCTGGGTTTGGAACAAAACTTGTAGTTTCACCCCTTTCATATATTGAATCTCTTATTCCTGTGTCCGTGGTGTATTTATAAATTATTTTGGTTTGTCATAAATCACTAATAAACATGTAAAATAGCAAAGAAAGCTAAATCCATACCACATGTTACTAGAAGTTAATTCATTTGGTAACTGCCCACTGACTAATCCATTTTATAAATCTTCTCTTATCGGGTTTGTGTGGTAAGATTTTGGTAGCAGGGGGGCTACAGGGGTGGATTCTGTGAAAAGTTGCCAGAAGCTGCCCCCACCTCCAATATGGCCAACAGCAGCTGGCTCTGAGATGGACCCACCACCGGCCAACGCCAAGCCCAACAGTGACAGCACCTCTGGGATAAAACATTTCAGACAGAGAAAAAAAAGGGGGAAAAAATGCCAGCCAAGAGAGAGGAATGAGAGTATGTGAGAGAAACAGCCCTGCAGACACCAAGGTCAGTGAGGAAGGCGATTCCCCTGCAGCCCGTGGTGCAGAACATGGTGAAGCAGCTGTGCCCCTGTAGCCCATGGAGTCGGGGAGGAAGGTGAGGGGACCTGTCCCTGAGGAGGAAGGAGCAGCAGAGATGTATGATGAAATGACCACAGCCCCTACTCCCTGTCCCCCTGCACTGCTGAGGGGAAGAAAGACAGAAAATTTGGACTGAAGTTGAACCCAGAAAGCAGGGGTGGGTGAAGGGAAGGTGTTTTAAGATTTGGGTTCATTTCTCATCACTCTACTGTGATTTGACCAGTAATAAATTAAACTAATTCCCCTAAGTCAAGTCTGTTTTGGCCAAGAGGGTAATTGGTGAGTGATCTCTCCCCACCCTTAGATCAACCCGTAAGAGCTCCATATTTTTTTCTTCCATGCCCAGCTGAGGAGAGGAGTGATAAACTGGCTTTCTGGGGCATTTGGTACTCAGCCAGGGTCAACCCACCACACTACTTAACAGGTGTCTTTTGAAAGATCTTGCTTAGATCCCAATTCATCTGTCTTGAATAACACTGTGTTTTGTGGAAAAAAAATGCTCTCATTCAGGTTCCTCCATGTTACCAACCTGATGTTTCTGCTGCTGCTGCTTGCTCACATTCCTCAGGTAGGTATTGTATTTAACAATGTCTTGGCTCATCTCATCCACTCTGTCCATCAGCAGCTGCAGACTCTTCCCAAGGTGATTACTGAAATAGGAGAAACACTCATGAAAGACTAAATTTACTACTAAAAATAAAGATTTAAAATTAAAAATTCATTCTGTCTCTTGACCAGTATTTCTGCACTAATGGCATGATTTACAAATTTTTAAGTTCCTGATCATCTTTGTTCATATATTTATTTGATGATACTTTACATGGCATCTCCTCCTCTATCATCTTTGCCTCACTGCAAATACCAAGTTTAAGTGTTTTGGTCTTTCCAGGAACCTCCCAGTAATGAAAAAACAATGCCTTGCACAAATTTACAGTTATTAGAGATGCAGGTCATACATCTAAAAGAAAACGTCTGATGCTTTTTGACATGCAACCCAAGCAATGTTCCAGGAGATGTGCTCAAAAGTGTTTGGTTTCAAATTACTTCTTAAACTTCACTGCTTGAATTTGGTTTTTCACAAATTTTTAATTATCCTTCTGTTAAATACTATTCTGAATAAGAATAGTTAAATATCCTTCAGAACTCCATCTGATTAACTAGTCTATCAAACCACGCCTGCAAGTTCGGCAGACATGGCTTGATCCTAGCTGTTGAGAGGGAGTGCTGCGTCCTGTCCAGCCAGCTCCACATTCCATACCATAGGCAACATGGAAGCAGCAGGCTGGGCGCGTCCAGTTCCGGTTATGCGATCTACTGCCTTGGCCAGACAAATGCAGTCTGTTAAACAACTTTTATTGTTACCATTTTTAGCAATGGATTCAGTATTTTGCAGGAATGTTCAACTTAAGGTATACCTTCCAAGTCAAAGTTTTGGAAGCTTTTAGGTTGGTGCCCATGGAGACATCCTCCTAAATTGTATTTACAGGGTAGAGCAGTGAAAGAAGGACACTTTCTGCTCTTATTGACCCCTTTGATCAGAAGCTAGTTTGTTGGCTCTGCTGTCCTACTTGGCTGAAGACCAATAACTCAGAAGTTAAACTCCATCCTTCTCTTCCTCAAGTGACATCCACTAATATTCATGAGAGTTTCTTTCCAATTAAAAGTTTGGTGCACTTCAATGTCAGAATCACATCCTTCAATCACTGCTGCACCATGTTATCTAAGATTCTCTCTGCCTTTGACAACGCTCTCCTAGCATCCTACAGCCTATGGACTGGAGAAACTCTAACTGGAAGACACAGGCATAAAGACAAAAGAGAACCACACATGTAATACTATGCACATCCCTCTCTAAGTGTAAATTATTCCCCAAATCCGTAGAACTCACAGCTGGAGACAGAATCTGGTCAGGCACTCAGGAATACCTGCAGAGAACAGAGCTGGAGACATCCTTGTCTCTGAGTGCAAGGACAGCTGTTTCACTCACTGAGCTGCTCACTGAACAAAGCACCGCATCAGGAACTTCAGACCACAATTTATTTACAAGCCAGAGTGTTAAATCTCACTTGCGTACAGAGGCAGATGGTGAGGAGGATTTCAGCTCCACAGCAGCAAGAGAGGCGCCACTATAATAATTATTTTTAAACTTCTTGGGGTTTTTTTTGGTTGAACATTTCAAGCACATGATATTTAGAACTGTGGAATATTGCCATGGCCAAGGGCGTGCATGTTTTCAGTTTTTTATAGAGTTTATATTGCATGGAGTTAGTGTTAGAACTGGATATTATCAGAAATGCCTGTGTAGGTACACACTAATAGCCTTGTAAGGTATGTGCACAATAGAAATACATAATTATTTTACAGATAGTGTCCACGTGAAATATAGCTGGTTACAAAGAATGATTTTATGTGAATCTCTTTGGGACCAGCTTAGTACAACAGAGTACAGAAACAGAGAGTTATTGTCAGAAGTTGCAGTAACACAGTGTTTGCTCTCATTGCCAGGGCAACAAAAACCAGATAACTTAAACAGATGTGAACTGAGACATGAAGTGATAAGTATGCTGCAAATACAGGACCAGCTTTTTCCTCAGTTCTCATGTGGCTGATACTCTTTTTTGCTCCATCTCTTTAAAAACCAGAAAGACAAATAGGAAGCAGTTTGTAAAAACATATATGTACAATCGTTAAGCAAGTTTTATTCAGCTGAAGTTTATTCTGGTGATTCTTAGGAAGTTAGACCACGTTGCTCCAGCCCATAACACTCATCATACACTTCATTGGCCCAAAGGGTCCTTTAGACACCTCCATACCTCATGCATTCCCCACAGCAGAGCTCAAAGATCACACTGCCAGGTACCTAAATGCCCTCTATACAATTTAAATAAATAAATAAATAAATAAATAAATAAATAAATAAATAAATTTTTTTTAAAAAGTAGTGCCAGTAAGTGCTGCTTGCATCCTTATCCAGACTCACTTCCCTACAGGGCTCTGTGACTGTCAAGTGTAGACAATGTGGAGCTCAGCACTCGCATTTGTTGTTGTTCTGGGGGGATCAGTAATAAAGAAACTGCAATTTCAATGGCTGCATTTCAGTCAGCAGATTCAGCAAAAGAGTCAATTAAATTGAGTTTACATTTAAATTAGCGAGTAATGCAGACCAACAGGAACGGATCTATAAAACAAAACAGCTGGTGCTGAGAAACCAATGGCCATGCTACATGTGTTTGGGGGGGTTCTTATCACTACTTCTGACATGGTCCAATGATCTGAAAGTGGTTGAAGCACAGTAATTATCCTCCCAATGCCTCTTTTCAGTTTAGTTTCATCCGAAACAAATCAGGTCTGAGATCACACAGTGGTGATGATCTGAGAGCACTCTTGAATTAGAAGACAGCTTCACCTTAAGACAGCACCAGGAGACCACCATTCCTCTGGTACCAGTGAATCTTCAGGAAAGAAAATTATAAGCTGCAGAACTGCTTTCCTACTAAGCATCACAAAGTACCCCCCCTCACATGGGGACTGTGTTCTCTTTTGTGAAGAAATATAGATAATAAAAGAGGGGGGAAAATTAAAAATCAGAAAAAGTTCCTGCCATGTAGACTCTTACACATCTAATGAAGAACAATCTAACGTGAAGCACTCCATCACCACAACTGTTACCAGGATCAAGGACCTGTAAGTAGTGACCCCTAGAACTTCTGGAAATTTATCATTTGAGACTTATTTGTATAGCTTAGACAGCATAATCAAAAATGCCCAAAAATAACAAACACATACAAACTGCCAAAGGGAAACTGTCAAAGCCTCTTTACATCATAAAACACACTAGAAACTATAGTGTGGAAAGCAGTTTCTTGAGCTGTGCATTTTTGCTGTAACAGCCTTCTATGTGATGGGGTATTATTGTTTATCCACAAGGGCAGATACAAGATCAGGTCACTGACATATGGTTTACTTCTGATTCCTTGTTTAACAATTATCAAATACAAGGGTCAATTAATTCTGAGGGTGAGAAGTAGAAACCTGTGAGCAGA
Source organism: Callaeas wilsoni (assembly GCA_013398955.1). NCBI lineage: Eukaryota > Metazoa > Chordata > Aves > Passeriformes > Callaeidae > Callaeas > Callaeas wilsoni. The sequence goes on along the minus strand of VWPU01007716.1, from coordinate 41,521 downwards.
GTAGTGTAATCTGCAGATAACCCTCATGGTCTTTCCTGTCCTGTTCTTCCTGCTGGTGAGCCCTGCACTTGGCAGTGATGCAGTCCAGCATCCACAGAAGAAGAAAGCAACAACTATACATTAACTGAACTCACAGATCGCTCGCTGCACAAGGGCACCCTCTTAGGATACAGGTCTGGCTAAGAGATCTGAATGCAAGCCTTCCTCTTCCCAAGGGAGTTCTCATACCACCAGAGCCTCCCTTTGCAGATATATTTTAAGGAGAGCAAAGGTCCAGTTCACTGTTGCCAGCAAAGGCAATTTAAGAGGTTCCAGCACCAGCATCTTCTTGCCTCTCCCTCTTTGCCCAAAGGTTACAGCACTCTCAGCTGTATGGATTCAGCTGTTTGCGTGGGCACACTTCAAACTCTTTCAGTGAAACAGTCTACTGTAAATGCAAAAACACCCCTTGTTGGGGTTTCTATCTTTTTTTATTTTTTTTTTTTTAGGGAGGCAGAGGGAAAGGCTGAAAGAGAGGAATGGGAGTCTGACTTTTTCCATCAGACTATTCCACAAAAGCTATTTGTACAGCCATATTCTGAAACAGATGAGGAAATAAAAATCTTTGAGGGTGGGAGCGATGTAGGGAGGAAATGGGGGTGAGGGGGAGAAACGAGGCAAGCAGCTGGGACTGGAACCTCAAACTGGCTCCACTTCTGTAGCATTCATAACGGGGAACTACACATGAAGCCCATATTTACTTCAGCATCTTTAATCAGAAAAGGACTCCAGACACACTTGCTAAAGGTCTGAAACACCCAAAATGAAGCTTCAAGTCAGACACTCAAGCGTCAAAGAGAAGCAGCAGTTCCGTGGCTCCCAGTGCCCGTGTCCTGCTCACTAGTTCTGCCTGTCTCTAGGTCCAGCTCCTGGGCCTCGGCTGGCGCGGGAGGCTGCGTCTCTCTGCTCCTCCGAGATCCCAGTCACCGTGCTGCACCCAGGCACCGAGTTCTGGGCCGTAACAATTCTGAAGCTCGAGATGTGCAAAAAAGACGGCCCCCTAAACTTGCCTACAATTGCCATAATTGGACCTCCTCACTTATTTAATTTTATTTTGCTTGTACCATGGCTAAGGAAGATGAGAACAAAGAACAGCAAGAGGAAGCATTAGAAACTGTTGTATCTGCTGCTCATTTTTTCCACTTTCCATCAGCTCCATTGAGGCTCCTCTCAGCCACTGCTTTTTGGGAAAGATGCCATCCTGTACAGAATTTTCCTCCTGGTGGGAACAGCTTTGGGTGAATTAGAGAAGTACTGCTGGGCAAAGCACATCTTTTTGATTAAAAATTTGTAATGTATGTTCCCACCACTTAGCAGAACTTGTTTATATCTCAGCATTTCAGCCTGAGTTCAACCTGTGCTGTTTAAGAGGATTTTGTTTGAATGAGATATGTAAGTCAAGAGTCTTGAGTTCCATTCCACTTTCTATTCCGACTTTGATGTGTGCCTTTGGGCAACGCATTTACTCTCTCTGTGTCAGGTTCTCCCATCTGCAAATTAGAGATTTTCATAATTATCTTAATAATCCGTTAAGCACATTGAGATTTTTGAATAAGCAGTGCAATGTATAAAGGTCAATATTGTTTTCAAAAGCCAAAGCAACCCTTTTGTTACTTCTGCAAAAATACTGCATCTGATGTTTGAAAAATATAACTGCCAAGTAGATGTTAGTGCAGTAAATGTTCAGCACATGTTTGCTTCTACTGACGCACACTATTAGAAAAATTGCTTGAGACAAATTGAGATATTATAGAACAACCCTATTATGAAGCTAGACCACAAAAAAGCTTTTTTTAATTTAAACTAGATCATCAATAGAATAAGGAAGAGATGGATGAGAATGAGAAAGTTGGTTGTAATTATTTCTCTGAAGATCTGGAACATTATCTGACAGGATTTTAATTCTTGAGTCTCTATCAAAAGACTGGCAGTACTCCAAGGTCTTCAAGACATTTTGGTCCTTAAGGGTAGCAGGATAACTGTTTGAGTAAAAGGCCTTTACTTGCTATTACTTGCTAGCCTTCTGCTGGTCTGCCTTTAACTTCTTTGCCCAGAGTACTTGAGAAAATTCACATTTCACAAGAGAAACACAACTTTATGTCCAAAAAAGTAAATTACTATATACAATTATCACAAATATACTTCAAGTGGAGAAAGATACTAAGGTGCCAGCAAAGTACTTCAACTAGGTAGAGCTTTAAACTCAGACAAGGTGGGTGGCTGAATATGTGAGAATCTTGATGAAGCAAACTCTCCAGAAGAGAGGAACTATGGGTAAATAATTTTATTGCCAAAATCATTGCTTCAGAGAGTGTAAAAGTTCAGGGATGCTCCCAAAGAGCCAAAAAAGCCTCCCAAAAGCCCAACAAACCTGAGACTCCAAAGAAATAAAACAACAAAAACCAACCAACCAACCAACCACAACAACAACAAAAAAACCAACACACAAAAAAAACCCAAACAAACAAAATACCAAAACAAATAAAATCCACCGACAATCAAACAAAACAAAGTAAGAGAAAAATCAAAAACAAGGCCAAACCCAAAAAGTAGCTTTGAAGCTACTGTCAACAACAGCAAAGTTAAGTGAGGAAGATATGCACCAAAATTGAAAGTTGTTATCTGAAATGTTTTAGCCTAAACTGCTGAAAGACAAAAATAAGGAAATGTGAAAGTAAAACTCCAGAATAGCAGAGGTTTGAACTCCCTACTTCAGGTAATATATGCTTTGACAGAGTAACCTTTGTAGCTGAATTCAAGTAAAAACTAGCTAAATATTTCAGCAGGCAGTACAAGTCACCTAATCTTGAATAAACAAGCATTAAAATGCTTTAATTTGCCACCTGCTTTGCCAGTTATACCAATATAAGATATCACTGAATGTAACCTGCCTGGTAACTAAAAGCAGATATCAAATATTAAACAAAGGACACATACAAAAACTTCCAAACAACCCACTGGAGTAATTTCCAAAACTTTCTCTCCTTCAAACCAAACTAAGCACTTTCAGTTCCTCAAAGAGACAAGGTGAGCTTGAAAAATCTGCCGGGAAAGTCTGTTCTTAATTTTGGGCTGGTACTTCTCTTATTCACCTCTCATTCCATTTACTGATACAAGGACCAACTCAAAAGCCTGTCTTGCACCAGACATTTAACACAAGAATGGAAAGTAATTTGTACAGTTCTTATCTTTCATCTTGAGTCAGGACAGAGGCACAGAACAGTTACTACATAAGACGTAAAGCTATGATTTGTGATCTGTTCAAATTACTTTCCATTTCCAGAACTGTATTGTGTCATTAGCAGTAGCCCTTACTAGATCCAGAGTGCCTGGTAGTCCCGGCCCTTTATACAGGAGCAAACCCGAAGAAACAACCAAGGGCAATGCTGTCATTGGACTGGAAACTTTCTGCATCCTCAGCATGGTACTCCTTTTTACTGTCAAGTGATCGAGCTCACAAGGAATCAATTCATCTCCTACCTCCAGTGCTCATCCTCTCCTCAAATGGGAAAAGCTTTGTGATCTTTGACCATGGAAAGAAAAAGACTTACAGAACACCTGCAGAGTCAAGCAGACTGAGTACCTCGGCACGAATTCTTCACTTCATTAATTCCAATGCGCAAGTAACAACTTTACTGGACAGAAGTATTGACTAAGTATTACTTGTGGCATTTGTAAATTCCCCAGCAGAGTTCAACCCTAGACCTGTTCTCACTTGATCACTTTCTCTAAAAGCTGTCAGATCCCTCAGAACATCCACATAAGCTCAAGTAGAGAAAGTGGGAAACTTCTGCTAACTTAGGCAATATAGGGAGCACTAAAAATACAGATCCATTAACTTCAGCCTTACATGACAGGGGAGGAAGGGGGATCAGGAGAAAAAAGAAAAAAGGACACTGTGATCAGAATCTTGGCAGACACTACCTTGATGCCAAAGAAAAGTGTTTTACCTCAAAAACCTATTAATGAATACAACTCAGCTTCTACATGCAACAAGATCCTGCATTATTTTGTTTATCTTGTTATTTTGGTCAGACCAATAATAATCCAACTGTATAAGATTTAAATACCACCAAATTTTTTATCATACTGCTAGAAGTCATGCCTACTTTGTTATCAAAAGCGTATTTCCAGGGCAAAGTGCTACAAGAAGAAAAAGTTATACTCAGACAAAGTTACGAGAAGATCATTTTAGAAACTCTTAAAACAATTTCTCATCATGAAGGCTGGCTGTCATGCCAATCAGTGGCATTTCTGCCAGTTTCTCAGAGCGTTTATTATTTAATTTTCAAATTCATCCTGTTACCAAAGTAAAAGAAATGCAATTTCTTTTTTATTAAAATAATTTATGTAATTAACGAATATTTAACAAAATCAGATTTTTTATAGATCTATTTGCCTGGACTGAGTGTCCATATTTTCCTGAAGAACCACACTCTCCTGAAAAATTTATACATTTCAAGCACTGCAAGTATATGAGAATTACAGACTGAATTTAGTCCTTGAATCTAATGCTACAGTTTTACCATGCAGTTTTTCCTTCAGCAAAAGACATGAAGGGTAAAGTGTTAACCCCATTAAAAGTCAAGGCAAAGCTTCCATGGACTGTAATGAGACTGGGATTTCACCCAAGGTGTTAAACTGTGGTTTGGGAAAGCGAATAAAAGTACATCCATTATTGTAACAAGTACTTACCTGCTAGCCAGACTGAGCAACTCATGTCTATCGGCTACTGCGGATTTCTTTTCCAGTTCCCACAACATCACATTGATCAGGTATGAATTCTTAATTACAATAGGCACTTCTTCAAACATGTTTTCATATGCAATATTTGCTTTTTTCAAGCTGTGAAAAAAGTTATGGAATATTTACTAATATAAACAGTAACTCTCTTACTCTCTTTTTTGAATCAATGCTCCAACAAACAACAGTTTTGTAAAAATTCTTGATTTTCATAGTTCCACAATTAAACAAGAGTTGAGTTTTGTTAAGAAAGCATTTGCATAGCAAAATCACACGTTTACAAAGACCAGGAAAAGCTGCTCTTGGAAAAACTCTCAGAAGACAAATAGCTGCCTTGCTTGCTAATAGATTACCTACATGAAAAAGCCTCCAGCAAGAGACTGTACTGACAGGATTAACTCTGCCCCTTCCAAAATATTCTATTGATTTCCCTGCCATCAGCGTTTCTTAAACAGAACTGAACAGTTAGTTACCACATGATGCTAAAATACCTTTAAATATCATGACAATTACAATGAAAAACAATTTTACCAATAGCTGAATAATTAAAATTTTTACTGACCAAAAAATTAGATTTACAAAATATTGTATGTTTTGCAATAATTAAATTCCGTGGTGAATATTAAAACATAAATTTTTGGTGTGTATTTTTTTACAATATACATGTAAAAAACGATTGCTGTTGCTTTATAATTAAGTAAATAAAGTAGACACTAATACTTTTCATAAAATCTGGATATAAAAGCATGATTTAGAAGTTTCTAAGGAAATAGAGCCTTAACTTCTTTATATTCATATTGGATTTTGGAACAAAAACTTTTGCTTTTTGCCTCCACCCCCCCCTTTTTTTATGACTGATCACAGATTTTTTTGTTCATCATTAGAATTTTAGACACCAAGCAATGAAATGAATACATTTTTCCTCAATAAAGTGATTTCAACAAGTGCTTGTGCTTTTGCTGTTGAACATCAAGCAGTTGGAGGCACAGGATGCCAGTTAAGGCCTACATCTCTAACAAGTAGCTAATCTTTTCAAACAGAGTAATTATCCTACTTTACTCCAGAAGATGGTGTCCACATGGGGGAGTTAATTTGGAATAAATACACTGGGATAGCTATTCCAGAATACCTGTTCTAATTTAATTCTGGGGAAAAAAAAAAAAGAGCTTAAAGACGGACCAGCTATTTTCCTCCCTCCATTACTTTTTTTCTGGTTTTGGCTCTGTTCTCACATACAGCTATCTTCCCCATGGTCCTTACAGCATGCCCACTGACTAGCCCCAAACCCAGTTAAGGCTCCCCCACTCACAGAGATGCCCAGACAGCCTTTCACACCTTCTCAGCCCACTGTGCCACTGCATGACTATCACTGCCCATATAGGTCCGTTTTCCCCAGCACACACTGCCACATGAGATTTCAAAAATACAGAGTTCCATAATCCCAGGTACCGTGCTGCATCCCAATAGCTCAGCAACCCTATGAGAAAACATTCTTTGAAGTTACTTACGCTTCTGGAGAGAAGTCTTTTTCTTTGCAAACTTCCATCAGTTTGGGAGTCAGCCTGTATGCCTTCAGTGACAAAGACCCTTGGGCCGTCTTAATGGGATCTATTATCAAAAATGGAAGTAAGCCTATTACCAAACACAGACTGCCTTTTTGTTTTTAAATATCTGAATGACATAAAGAGGAGGAAAATTACTAAGCAGTCCTAGTGAAAAAAAAATTAAGACAACAAACACAGACTCAAGAGGCACTATAGCAGAGGCAGTCCTATTGTACTGCTATGTAAAATACAACCAACAATATACAGTGAAGCCAATTAGTAAACTTAACTTTGAGAACTTGGGGGGAATCTTGACCCATTCCACTCATATTATTTCCCCATTAAAGGTCCAATTCACATTTCTTTTTTTCGTATGAATTATCCACAGAACTTATGTAAGAGTGACCTCATTTAAATAAAGATTCTTTCTTCCAGTCATTCTGCAGTAAATTAAAATATTAATTTAACAACATTTTATATGAAAAAAAAGTAATTTTAGAGTAGCAATAAGCTAATTCAGATCAAGTTGCCATGCTGCTTCGTGCATGACAATGTAACTGGTGTATACAAAGATTCGTTATGCTTTGACATACTCTGCTGAATTTAGGGGAAATTTTCTAAACAAACTGTTACATTCCTTGGACAAAGAAGCTTAACACTTGCAGCATGATAACGGCTGAAGCATGCCAACACAAGAATAAAAGCTGTGTTAACATTCATGTTGTCTGAAACTTAACACAGTAAAACTTTTAGCAATCGGTGATAAAATGAAAACCAAAATAGACTGAAACAAGTGGAAAATTCATCAAGGTCTGATGATGCAATGTTTCCAGCCAATATAAGTATACTTTAACAACTTGTTCTTTACTGTAATCCAATTGTTAACATACTGAAACAATTTTGGGGCAGCTCATAAGATTGATCGTATTCATTAGTATTTTTTCTGACAGATACTCAGGACGTTACATTTACTTCTCAGCTGGAAACTATATGCAAGTCTGCCAGATATGGCAAACTGTGAGTGTTTAGGGAGGGGGAGGCTATAAAGCTGTTAAATTGCCTACGGTTCTGATACAGCACAGAACATCTGGTCTGGAGAGCTTGAGGAAACACCATTAAATAGGCAGAAAAGAAAAAAATCTTTGTGCTAAGAAACAGTCCAGGTTTTGTATGCTTCTGTCAGAGGTATTAAAAAAACTTGGCAATTCGTGTGATGATTGGTCAGTCACGTACAGAGCCAGACACGCTAGCAAGCGGGGTTTGTTAGACATCTGGTCGGGTTCCACCAGCCCCTTCCACGAGGGAGGGGAGATGAAGGAATAAAAATGAAGCAGCTACTCCAGCATTCCAAAACGTACACATCAGGGCTCTGATAGCAAGAAAAATAAACAGAAAGAAGGAAACCCTGTCTAGACTTAGCTGCTGCTGAGGCTGCCGTAGACACAGGGTTGGTATTTACTCGAAAAGGCCTGCCAGGCTACTCTTACAGGCAAAAGACAGAATACAAAAATAGTAGTAATAATATTAAGAGGGGAAAAGAGTAATAAAGGAAACCTCATACTAACCGTAAATGAGAACTACAGACTCCTCAATTGCGTGCTGGTAACTGAACTGGGAGTCCAGGAGGGCACGGGTGACAAAGGAGCCATAGTACGTGGACTGGTACCAGCCAACGTGAAGATGATCAATGTTTACATGGCGCAGGCTTCGCATCATTTCCATCTGGTATTGAACTAGATTAAATAAAAAGTATGTTTAAAAAGTAAACTTACACAATTGGTACCATTTAAAGAGAAAGCTTGATATTAAATGAGTAAATTGTATTTTATTTTCATTTTTGCAACTGCCTAGAAATTTGTTTACTCACTGGACTGTCTTCATTAAAATCCAGAGTTTCCTCAGAGAATGAGAGTAAGACCAGCCTGAGTAAGCAGACTTTTTTCAGCTGCAGTTAATTGCTGAAGTGATCAACAAACTGTTACACGTCATTTACAGTGTGCATTACCTTCCCCATTCATAAAAAAAAAATCTGATACTGGGTTTCATTAAGCAGTAACATTTTACCATTTAGTAACAAAGACCTATTGTGATTTAAGAGCCAGTACTGTCTGGAATTAGGTACTTCTGGAATCAAAAGGAGAATTATTTAATGAATAGATGAAATAGATTATAAACTGAGTCTTTTTCACAACATAAAACTACGTTTTCAGTATCAGAGTTTGGGGAACCAGCTACAGCTGTTAGATAGTTTTGACTGCATTTTTCTTCCAATTTTCAACACAGTTTCTTCTTTTTAGTGTATATAAATGCAAAGGATGTATGCATGTACATATTATTGTATATAATTCACATATATCTATATACTGCAAATTACCTTAAACAGTAGAGAGCATATTTTTTGTAGGGCTTTTTACACCAACAGCTGTAATGTTTCATTGTACCAACACAAAAATTCTACTGCTACTAAATGCTTCATTCAAACAGATCACCTCCATGGAACAGAGTTCTATTCAGGAATATTTAAGATAATCCCATCAAACAGAACAACACACTTTACCACTTATCAGACTTTTTATACAGACAGACACTGTGCCTGCTGGTTAAATTTAAGGAAAGAGAAATCAGTGTGATTATCAGATGAACCAACATTTGGAGCCAACTCACAGGAAATCAAATGCAACAACACTACACAATCCTTAAGTTTTGTCTGCAGCTGCAAAAATTACAAAGACAACACATACATACACCATGCGTTCATTTTTGTTAGTTTTTTTCAAGGCTTCTGCTTGTAGAGATGAAAATATGGTATTCATTATAAAAGAAAGAAACACAAATTAATTAGCTGCAGAATGTGCTACATTTTCAGACCTCACTTCATATCCCTTCAAAAGGGGGGGAAAAAAATCCACACATATTATTTAGAGATATGAGGAGACATTCTTCAAGACTGGACAAATATTTTTTCAACTTATCACTCACCCTTGCAGCACAAACTACATTCTGCAGTCTTCTGGCCCTTCTCATTAAATTGCCATATCTGAGTGACTGTATTTTTGAACTACCCTGTGTACACTTAGAGAAACCCTTGCTGACTTCTTCTATCAGTATATGCTGGTGATTGCATTCTATATCACAGTATCCTAACAGAAATTACTTGAAATTTGTGTTTCATCCAGAGCACCATGGTAATACAGCATCCTGAAACTAATACAGCAAAACCACCCAGGCTTCATTCTGAAATCCCCTAACACTCAGCCAGTAAAGGAGAGGCCAACTCCATGTGCCTGTCTCTAAACCAAGGCAAATCTGGATATGCCTCTACACTCTTCAGGGCAGCCTGCACAATTGATCAAACAGCTATTTCCAAGTCAGAATGAAAACCTTCCCCCTTGCCAGACCAAAGCAAGCTCACTGTACTACTTCCAGAAACAGAGGCTGAAGCTCCTTATCCAGAGCTCAACGCTTTTGCATCTCAGTGTTTGTCTCAAAAGCAAAGATGTAGTTTGGCAAAGAGGCTCAGTCCTTAAGCTTAAAAAGTTTTTGTGGATTTTTTGGAGGTGAAGATGGTAAGTTTCTAAATTTTAAAATTAAAACAGGAACACAGACCTTCTCCAAAACAAACTAAGACTCCTGCTGTAACCATGATTTTGAATTGTAAAAGCATATGGTCCAGTTATTAAATGTAGCTAGAAGAAACTTTTGGTTAAAAGAAGCTTTTCAAAGGTATATCTGTGTGGAAAGCAAGTATGACTTGTTTTTCACATGACTTGCTACAACATGCTAAAAAATGAAATTATAGTTAGATCCTTTGTAGCCAAATGAAGTCATTACGAGGAAAAACTAGAAAGGGTTTTCAAAAGCAGCTGAAACAGATAAAGGATTTTGTGGTAATTAAACGAAATTAAATGAAACGTGGACTTTTAGACAGCTGAGCTAGACTGCTCCTTGCAGTGGTAATTCTCTTGTAATGGTGGACACTCTCAAAGTAGAGGCGGTCATGTAATGATGGGGAAAAGATACTTAGACATAGATTCCTATGAAATCATATGGCTGATACATCCAGATAACTTCCCCCTTGAGCAGTGTAATATTCAAGAGCAGGAAAACATCCAGATCTTTGACAAACTTGAATAAAGGTGTATCATGCTCTTTAAAGTGTTCATCTGAGAGCTAACTGGTAACACAGTACACCCAGCAACATGTAAGAGATGTAACACAATGTAAGAGGTAGTGTCCAGAAGAAAAAGGACTCACTGAAAACCATCCAGATTTCATGTCAGCAATTCCTCCTCTCATGACTGTTAGCAGTTAGATGATAATGAAGGCAATAGTGGAAAAAATGTCAAAGAACCAATAAAGCATCAATAGCTAACATCTTTGCCTTGGGAAAACAACTGCAGAAATTAAAACATGATGCAGTCCCCACCAGGGAGAAATGGAAACTCTTTTAACCAAACATATATATTTTATAACATGTATTAGTAGCTAGATAGCGCCAACAAGCTGCCAACTTGCACAAATGGATAACAGCTCCCAAGCTGCTTTTGTTGATACTGTTACCACTGTTTCTTTACATCGTTTGCCTAATCTACAGAACATAATCTTTTTATCGAGAAGCTTAGCACAGACTGGGCAAGAGCTCTTTCTCTCCTTCTATTTGTTACTCAATCTGCTAGCATCTGGGACAGTTCTGCACTTTTTCTAATGAATTCACTGTTTTGTGTCACAGTCCTTCCCAAGGCACTCTGCAAAGTTGACACAAAAAGAGCCACTTAGTCTGAGAATGCCCAGAACCGAGGTGAGCAAAGAAAAGAGCAGGGGAACAGCCAGATCAGGATGCTGCCTCCTTTTCCCTCACATTTAGACAGTGTATCTACATTTTAAAACAAATTATTTGTTCAGGGGTGTCCTTAGGATGAGGAAAGCCAACAGCCACGTTTGCACTTCTCAGCGGTGCTGCTTGCACTGAGAACGTGCAACTTCTGTGTCCTGAGCCATCGTCCCACTCCTTAGCACCTGAGGCAGATTTTTTTAACAAAATATTCTCTTTTGCTACTATCAAAAAACACCGCCCCTTCCCCTAAAATGGCAATTTTTTTGTTAGTTTGCAAATAAATGGGGAGGGGAAAATTAAGGAAGCTAGAAAGTATTACTATAATTTGTCTAAAGCAAACAACGTTCAAAACTATACAATACGGGTGTTTTGCTTGAAAATGACTGACTTGTGTGAATTAGTATTACCAAAATGTCTTGACTGAAAAATCTTGACAGTGAACCCTATTACAGTAGTTTGATGGGTATTTTTTTCCCTAAACACAATTTGTTTTAATAAATACTGTAAAAGATTTTTAAAAATACTAGAATAACATAAAGACACTTTTCTTTTCTAGAAAGTACTGCCAGTACTAGAAACTTTATCTGGGCTTCAACAGATAGGAGCTATATACCCTACCTTGTCAAAAAAACCCAAAACCAAACCAAAAACAACAACAAAAAACCACAACCAACCAACCAATCACCAAAAAAATCCCAACAAAACAAAAAAAATATATCAGATACGAGGCCAAGAATTGAACCCTGATGTAATGGCCCATTCAACAGTGGGACAATTCAGCCATGTTTTCTGTACCTTAAAATTTCTTTGGTCAAATAATTTCACTATTTGAAAACCTCATTTCAGAATAGGTTAAATCAGCTGACGCACTGAAAAAAGGTCCATCATTATTCTAAAATGCAAACAAATGTAAGACCCTGGAGTTCAAAAATAACTGGCAAATGATGCAAGTTGACTTATTAGCAAATTGTTTCTTTACCAAGAAAAATTCATTAGAATTCACCTCTCATGGGGTCACATACGCATGTGAATGTTGCTGAAATTCAGTCCTTATATAGTTATTGTTATCATCAGAGCAGAAGCATTTCAGCCTGGCCACATTCAGACTATCAGTAAATATTGTGACATGTGAAACCCTGACCAATGGTGGCCTGGAGGCAATATATTTGATGCCACCTCACTTGCTCAAGGTCTTAATTTCCAAAAGATAATTTAAGTTGATGCACCTTAAGAAATCTGATTTTAAGAGTAGCAATCCACATGCCTCCTAAAAAGTCAAGCCCCACTGAAGTGGAAGGACTTTGTACCACTAGACTGACTGGTTTTATGCAGCTCCTCACCCAGCTCTGCTGCAGTGGACCCTGAGCAGAAGAGGTAACAACCAACTCTAAGCTACAAACCACTAACATCTGTGCAGCCTTCGGTCTGCTCTCCACACCTAAGTGTTTGTCTCAACTTGCATTTCCCAAATCTGTCCTTTAACTCTGCTCAAAAAGCAGAAGTTGCATGTGCCTTCAGGAGGGCAGGTCACTGGTTCAAGAACAAGGTGGACCTTTACTGCTCCTTCACCTTCTACAGCCTCCTCACAAAGACTGTCTCAAGGAAAATTAATCTGAAGATGAATATTGTTTCCCTGAAGAATGCTGAGCACCCAGAAGACAGATGAACTAAAACTACCTAAAATTTACTCAGGACTAGGCATACTGTCCAAGGGACACAAAAGTCCATCAGAAGAGACATCATAGTTTCTGTGCTAACACTTCTCTGAACTTAACTGGCGACATGAACATGGCAAATTTTGGTTAATCTGGTCAAAATATACTGAAAAACAGCCGAAATATTCCTTTTATAGCACCGCTATTAATGTGGATAGTATTTTAAATGCAATAATTTATCTGTTTTGAAGCGCTACCATGTGGTAGCATGCGTACTGAACAAGTGCTATACACTTCACAGCATAAAAAACGTGGGTTTTTCTATACATATTAACTTTGCCAAACCACATGTATGCTTCAGACAGTATCTTCAATGACTAAACCAAGTTAGCAGATGCTAGTTCAAGGAACCAGCGTATGCACTGGAAAAGAAGGAAAATTGATTTATTTAATTTAATTTAGCAAAGAGAATTATGGAGACAACAGATTAATTCATTTTCCTCCATACACACAACCTCAATTAATTGTCTAAAAAAGTATGAATCACAATAACTGCATCTATTGATAACAATTCCAATTGTGAAGATACAAATAAAAGGAACACCACAACCAACTTGTTATGGTTAAAAAATACAACTAAAAAGAATGAGCAAAGAGAAACAAGAATTCAAAATTAATTCCAGCAAAGGCAATGTTTCATCTGAAAAAGTCTTTAAATACTGTTGAAATATATTTCTCTGTCTAAAGTGTGCCCCACATATGCATACAAATATTTGCAGATTTTTATCTATATCCAACCACCTCACACATACACACTTCTCCCAAGACAAATGCACAAGCTCAGTAACTCAACAATTCTCCTATTCAGAGAAAAAAAAAATTAAAAGTAAATATTGCCTTCCTCAATAATATTAATTTCCTCCTCTGAAATATCAAGTCAGGGTTACAAAACAGTGCTATATTTTATCCACTTTTGCTATACTGGGCTGAAAGCACCTGATCTCCTCTAAACTTGGAAGCTAAGCAGACCAGGGTCTGTAGGTAGCCGGATGGGAAAAAAAACATGTGAAAATAGGCAAAAGTCCAAGAGTCACAGTCATAAGAGCACAAAACCAAAAGCAACTCAAAATACTTAATTCAATCCCATTTTAATTGCTAAATTGAAGAATGAAAAAAAAAAAGTAGAACATATCTGGCCAAATTTTTTTTAAGGAATTTTGTGTTCTAATGAGTTAGCAACTGTGGTAGAAAAACTGAACATTCACAAATCTGCGTTTTCTGTATCGGCTATGCGATAAATTGACTACAAATCTTTAGGAATCCCCTCCATCTATGCCACCAGCACTACTGCTCTAGTAAGAGCAAGCCCAACCTCTTCTAAGTGAATGCTTATTGCAGCAACTGAGGCTTTGCTAGTGCCTTCACATTTTTCTAAAACAAAAAGGTCCTTCCTTGTATGAGAAAGAAAGAGAGAAACAGAAGAGGAAAAACTCCTAAGTAGCAATTCATTATATATGCTCAGTAAACTCATTCATTTTTAACCTTGCACAATTCTATGTTAGTTTTATCACAGCACTGTGTGATATTAATTGTGCTCTACAGAAGAAAGTACAGGACACCCAGAGGAGATATCACAATCAGTAGGTGAATGGTGAAAAAGAACAGAACATAGTAAAAGTAAAAAACAACATTTGGACTGGTTCTGTCAGGAGATACTTACATGAGTGTAAGCATGTATCTCCAGACTGTTATTTATTACCAGTTCAGCCAGCAGTTGCCAGAGCACAGTCCTCACCAGAGCTGATGACCACAGCCCTGGTTATTAGGGACAGGCATAACCGTCCCGGGATCTGGGACACCCCACCACGGCCAGCAGCGACTGCCCATGACTACCTTGCTACTTTACAGAGGTGGCTCCAAGCCACGGGCCAGCACAAGGACACAGTTCCTGACAAAGGAAGGCAAGGCAGGAAAGGGCAGCTCTGTCACCGGTGGGAATAGAGGAGGATGAGGACAATTTCAAGAGCAAACGAGTAAAATAAGGGAATGGGGAGCACAGGGATGTGCGTGACGGGACAACGGGAAAGTAGCAAATGGAAGCACACCACTTCCTGCACATGTGCTGGCAGTCGCCCAGGGTTTTCTGTCAGCGAGCTTGGGGCTCTGGTCTAAGCACACAACCACTGAATTAGGAGGCAATCAAACCCATCAACCTATTACAGCATTTTATTAACACACGAGCAAACACTCAGATAAGCCTTTGGACAAGCTAAATCTCACTGACCACACAATTCTCTACACAACTCAAGATAATGGAAACTTGTCCTGTTTTTAAATAAATACATCCAAGCCTCAAGATGACTCTAAATAAGATGGGTAGGACTGTCAAGGTAACTTGCACAACTGTCTTCTAATGTATGCAACATTATTCCAAAGGATAAAAGCATTATAATACTATCTTTCAGAAATATTAAAACACTGAGTTTTCAAAAAGCATTTTTAATTCAGAAATCCACTTTAAACAAGCATCTTGAAATTAAACTTAAAATCAAGCAACATAATTCAACTATTTTGTTGGCAATGATTATTAAAAAGAAATGGCCAAAAGAAAAAGCAACATATTTGAAGGCTTTCTGCCATATCTTTGGAGTATTTTTTTTTTTCGCATTTATCTAGAAAGATCCATCTTCACAGTATCTTACAAACACTTGCCAATTAATCCTCCATCTCTGCCTATATGGCAGGTAAATATTATTCTTGTTGAAGCATCCATTTGCCTTACTACTCTACTATTTCTACATTGATTGTAGACAAATTTGATAAGAGACTGAAATCTTTATCAAGAGAAAAAGTTTCAGTCAGCCTATTGTCATGACAGCAGTAAATTGTACTACTAAAAATGCCATCTGTGCAGTCTAAATCTTGCTTTCTGTGTAAGAAAGCAGGAAGATATCTCATTTCCTAATAAACATCACATGCCTAACGAAAGCATCAACTGTTTTCTATTAAGAGTGTATTCCCATGAACTCTAGCACCTTGAAGCCTTTACTTACACCAGTTTTCTCCAGTATCATTCTAGCTGCTAACATGCAAAATAGGATTAAAGTCAAGAAAAGGCATCAGCATGGTCAAAAAACAACTCTGTGTTACAGTAACCTCATATCTAACAAAGCACCTCCTTTAAAAAAAATGTGGCTTTTTAAAGTTTCCTGAGATATCCTCAACTTTGTTTAACAGCCATTGATCTTTGCTTGTTTACTCTAGTGAGACTACATTAACAGGTAAAAACACTTTCTTTACAAAATATCAACATATTCTTTACAAAATATCTACCTTAATGCTCTAAGTTACAAAGCAATTAAGCACACAATAACACAAAAATGTGTGGTGAAACTAATTCCTTTCCTACATAAATGTCAATCAGATTAATGTATTTTTTATGAAATTTTATATTACATAAATACTCAGAGAGGTTATTCAATTACCTGGAAAAATTTGGAAATGTTTAAAGATTAATGAATTACACAGTCACTTTTACTTTTTTAATATAACACAGATTTTCATATTCAACAATTTGAAAGCAGAATAGGAACAGAAATGGAAACAACTCAGAAATCCCTGCATTTTGAAAATCAGTCATTTCATACAGCATGCATCACAAGAAAGTCTCATTTTGTTAATAAATTTTCAGTAAGTGAAGAAAAATCATGACTTCACATAAGGGGTTTGGGAGCTTTTAAATTCTTCATCTCACCCTGAAACACAGAAAAAACATTCTTCTTCTTTGTAAAGCTTCAAATTTTGGGTATTTTCTACCAATCATTGTTTCCATTGCTGAAATTCAAAGGGCAGTGGGAAGTGGAGGGACATCTTCCACAGCTTATTTGAAGTTAAAACAGCCATCTTGTGTTACCAGATACAACAAAGCAAGTGGTTTTCTGATGGCTTGGTATTAAATATCCACAATTCTGTTCTCTAGAATTTCTCACACTGTTCTTAAGTTTCAAGCTCACAAAAAGCGGTCTGAACACTGAAGCACATACAGCCCCCATACTACACTTTTCTTGAGTTGTCTTTATAGCAATTCATTGCTACTGCCTATTTCTTCAGCTGAAAGTTATTTTTCTGTGACCTCCATCAGCCCATCATGTAGGCATAACGTTACAAAACATTTAGCAGAGAGAATCAGTGAAGTTCTAATTTTTGGCAAAACAGAAGAACATGGTAGCCACCCCCATAAACTCGTCCTTTGAATCAAAATTACACAAGTATTTTATTAAAAAACAAAAAGATGACTGATCTTCAGAATTGCCCTTACTGCTTCTTTCACTGAGGGCCTACTGTGCAGAGCAAGACCTCCTCATGCATTTTCAGGAAGACAGAAGGACCCCACAAAGCCCCCCAAATTCACACTAGTTTTACAAAGTCTACCAGTTTTGTCTCGCCCAGGTGCTGTTACTTGCTGAGCAAACAGCTATGAAATGCCACATTAACTTCTTTCTTTTCAGTAAGAATAGCACTTAACTATCACCCCTCATTTAACACAGTAACTAGGAACTTTGTCTAATACCTAGATGAACACAACGTCGCAAGGACGTTTCAGCACACCTCTTACAACACTCTTAGAACCCTACTTACATCTCCAAGTAACACATCCCACTGAGCAGTCCACGAAACAAAGACAGACTGAGACATCCCATCTGATCAGCTTAGAGAGCAATGATTAAGCCGAAAGCTCTAACCAAGGGCAGCTTCACTTGGATCTCTGCTGTAGGACCATCTACAAGGGCTCCTCATGGCTGTCAGCCAGGTCTTCAAGCCATGAGGAACACAACTTTAATTCACTCGAGGTACCAGTAAGTCAGAATTCGAGCCAAGCCCTACCCAGCAGACAGATGACAAAGTATCTCTTCACTACAAGATCCAGGGTCAGACATTTGCTTTGCCAAGCACTGACTTCCAGATAAAATGAGTCAAGTCCTGTTGCTTGCAATCCCTGCCACAACAGAAATCTTTGCCCTTCTTTAGCTTGCAGGCAGATCAGAGTGACAGGTTCCCTTCTGGTTTAGTTCTTGAGCTAATGATTGCCACTACACAGCAGACACACACATTCAACACCACTTATTATCGCTAGGCAACTCTTCAAAAGAGTTGAAAAACTCAGCTTTTGTTATCCAAACTGTAACACAAAAAATCCTTAACACGCAGGCTTACAAAAGCGTAAGTAAACAACCCCTTCACCTAAAGATGTCTCTACATGAAGTGAAAGGTTTGCATTGCACATGTGGAGGCCATGGATCCATACAGAGATGATGCCTAATGAGAGCCAGAACTGAGTATATCAAACAACTCCATTTTTTGAGGGGTACACATCACACTAGTATTTTATGGCAGCATGTTGGCTACCAAGAGCTGTTTGCAATTCTCTCCAGGACAGTTCCAAGTTTGTGAAATAATATGAAGGAAACTGATTTTAGATGGGCTCAAAAGTAGAAGACACCGATCAACATTTTCTAGGGAGCTTGAGGAAAAATATTCAATTTCAGAGGAAGAGTAGGACTAGTGGTTCAAATCTTGTGAAAGCACTTGCCCAAAAGACTCCTAAATTATTGCAATTAGATGACAAGACATTTTCAGCTTTTTTATTAAGTCTTCCCTGCCAACCAACAGTCACAGCACAGTTATTTTGGAAGCTGTTGGCTGCAACAAGAAACAACAGATTAAATCAAATTCTGATAGAGGTAGTCCCTTCCTGCATGTGCCAATCAGCCTCCTCTGCTCCCTAAATATTACATATAATACTACGTGCATTTCAACACGACAGGTGATAGCATTAGCAGGGTATTGGAGTATGCTAGCAGGCAGCAAGAGCTTACAGTGAGAGACATGACATTCTGACCAGAAATTCATCATCCAGAACTGACGGCATCCAAATTTTCAACACACCTCATCCCATACAGCTAAGCAACGATGTTAGAAAAAAGCCAGTGTGTTAAGAACTTGTGAGCTAATCAATTGAGGAAATATGTTATGCTTCATTAGGTGAAACCTTGTTTTTATGCCAATTCCAAAACAGAAATGCTCAAGAACATCACTAATACATCATTGTACTGTTTCCTTACATGACTGCTATCACAGCAGCTATCGATTAATTAGCATGTGCAACATTTAATTAGTGAAAGAGTATTAACGTACTTAAGGTTTTAAAAGTGTACAGTTTCAGGCATAACAGCATAGACTTCTAAATAACTACAATAAGATGCTTCAACACAAGGTTAGCAGCTTACAACACAGGTGCCATGGAAAGCCCACAGGTACAGTTTTGAAAGGCTCAGTGGCAGCTACCGCACCACTTTGACACAAGAACCATCAAAGTTAGGGAGACACACACACCAGATCTTGTTTTAACACACATGCATCTACTGCAGTACTTAACAAGAATGGTTCCATTTTCAGAGGCTTTCTACACAGATGTAAAAAAAGTAAAATCTAACATTTTGGTACACCTAAATGACATTTTGACTGGTCAAGACAGATCAGACTAACTGTGCATTTAACTGCATTAACATCTTCCTAATCCCCAAACTATTTCTATACCAGACTTCCAACTTTGTCTTAGACAACCTGCATAGTTAGCTACTGTATGTCCCATTTTCTTCCCAAGGAAATCAGATGCATCATCATCACTTACTGCCTCCTTGTTTTCAGTTATGTGTGTGTATATATGTACACATACAGACAGATGTGAGGGGGGTGAAGAGGAAGAGAGACATCCCATATGTAAATATGCATTTAACCATCAATCAAGGTGGATTTTCCATGGTAAATGTTAATGCACATGACTATGCTTTTATATACATAGAAAAAGTAAGGTAAAGGCAACTTCTCAACATCAAACAAGACACAGAAGGCTGACAGCGTTTGTTTCCAGCATTACAAAGTTCATCTTACTTTCCTCAATCTTCAACCCTTATCCCCACTCCCACAAAATTTTCAGCTTATGATTTCTCACCACTGCCCAGGTAATAACATGATGGTTAGGGAAAATCAGGCCAAGGTAATTCAGAACATAAATCCCCATTTTACTGAGCATTAGTGCTGCAGTAAGGAACTACAACACTGCACAGCATCTACTGAATGGCATCATCATTGGTATTACTCAGCTGAGTTTCTAAAGCCCAAGCTAACACTAGTAATGCCTGCCTTAGTATCACTTCTTCACTGTGTCCTCAAAGAAACAATGAATTCAGGCCAGATTCAGGAAGTCTATTCCATAGCCCAGCAAGAGGAACAATAAAAACATGAGCAATTAGATATGTGAGGTAAAAGACAGTCATGTCTTCGCAGGAGCAGCCTTTGGCACATAACAGCTTGAGATCATGCACTATGCTCAAATGCAAAGATATCAAATAATTTAAACAAAACTAAAACCCAAAACAGTTTAAGAATATTTAATTTAGAAAATAAAGCTCATGGCTTTTAGATCAAGCTACACAAGACAGAGTCAGGATGAATTTCTCCTCTTTTTAGGGCTTGTAACATCATATGGCAGGATTTTGCAAGCCAAAGCTAATATTTCAGCAACATAGCACTTGCAACTTTTATATCTAAGTGTGGCTTGTTCTTTTTAAAGTAGCCAAGAACTGAACTCACACCCTGTTTGAACAGGCAGAAAAAGTGCTCTGTGCCAAGAAGGAAGTTATAAAATTAAAGAAGGTTTTTTACATGGGAAACAAGTTGGGAAGTAGAGGGGCAGATTCACTGCAATCAATTCTTTAATGAGTAGGAGAAAAAGCACAGTACATCAGAGCTGGAGGCAGTAGGCTGCGGTTCCACTGCTTGCTCAGCTGAAGGACTCCCTGATGGGGACTGGACAAGTCAATTCTTTCCACTCCCGCTTGTTCTCTCAAGACTATAAACCCTTGGGACAGCACTTGCCATTTATTCTCAACAAAGCCTCAAAGCAAAACGGTTTCATTTGAGGAAGAGATGAATCATCAAATCACTTGGTGGTACCTATTTTTCACTGACTGCCAAAATGCCTTTGTAACATTTTATTTACAAACTCAAATTATAGTTGGAGGGGGAAAAAAAGAATACAGCAAGATTAATACTATCCAAACAGACTTCAGAAAAAAGCCACAACAATGACGAGCCATGCAGGGCTGTGATCAGCAGCACAAAGTCCATCCAGATGCCAGCCACTATTTGTGTGCCCCAGGGATCAATACTGGGTCCAATACTCTTCTGTCATCCTCATTAATGACCTGGATGATGGGAGAGAGTGCACCCTCAGCTAGTCTGCCATGATAAAAACCAGGAGGAGGTTTGTACTGACTTCCAGAGTGACTTAAACAGGCTGGAAAAAAGTTCAGCAAAGGGAAATGCAAAGTCCTGCTCCTGGGGAGGAAGAACCCCCGGCGCCAGCACATGCTGGGGCAGACCGGCTGGAAAGAAACTCAGCAGCAAAGGCACTGGAGGTCCTGGATGGATGTTCAGTTGAGCCATCAATGGACCCTTGCAGCACAGGCCAGTAGTTCTTGGGCATTAGGCAAAGCATTGCCAGCAGGTCGAGGGAGGTGATCCTTCCCCTCTGCTCAGCTCTGGCGAGACACATCTGGGGTGCTGCGTCCAGTTCTGGGCTCCTCAGTATGAGACATGGACCTACTGCAGAGTTCAGGGACAGGCCACAAAGATGACTGGGGACTGGGGCATCTGTCATTCAAGGAGAGGCTGAGAGAGCTGGAGAAGACTCAGAGGGATCTTATTCATGTGCATAAATACCTTGGAAATTCAACTTAAATATATGACAAAATAGCTTATTGGTTGGTTTGCTTTCAAACTGTGAAGAAGGGCAAACTTCACAACAGGCTGTCAAGAGAAGCCGCAGAGCCTCCACCCTTGGAGACAATTAAAACTCATGTGTACAACCTGTTCTAGCTGCGCTGCTTGGAGCAGGAGGATTGAACCAGAGACCTCTAGACATTCCTTCCAAGCTCAGCAATTGAATGATTCTATAACTGGAAAACATGGCTTAATAAGTTAGAATATAGTAAAGAAAAAATAACAAAAAGAAATGCCAAACATTAATTTCAGTCACATAAAACATTATTGGTCTTTTTTTTTTTTAAGAGGCCAACATCACAAAGTTCTGTTAATTGCTAAAATAAAAATATCGCAATCTAAGTAAACCAAGTTTGGCTTATGTAAAATACAGGTTTATAGAAACAAAAAACCATAGTGTGAAATCTCACTGAAGGAGACTTTTTGTGTTTCAAAAACATTTACTTTCATTCTGCATTCATCTTTTTGTTAGTTATTGAAAACGTTAAAACCAATTATACAGAGCACTATATAATTCTCAAAGGTTTCACCCTAAATACTTTTTCAAATACAAACAAGACACGAGTCACAGTAGGTGCAAAATCTTTGGTTAACAGCCACGGACTATTATTTTAGCCACTCTCATTGAATGTCAAAAATGTAACAGAAATTGTTTCAAAAAAACTGATATGGGTAAGCCAGTCTGAAAATATTTTGTTACATAAACTGTGCTTAGATTTGCAACTGCAGTTCAATACGGTAAGGAAATATGAAAATACAGAACTGTCAATGGACAAAAAGGAAACAAAGCCAAGGACTAAATTACACTGAACTGCAATGTCAAGAGAACTTGAAAATAGAGGCCTAGAGAACTCATTTTGTTCAACAGAGAAACGTGGCAGAAAGATATGCAAATTAAAAAGCACCTTAGTACACTGACCATGATGTCCTATTTTTAAAGTTGCATTTAAATTTAAAAAAAAACTAGTGTTGCAGCCATCAAGAGCAAACTCAGTAAATTGTCTTTAATATCAATATAACCAGAATTACATCTAGATGAACTGCTGAAGACTCCTTCTCTGCAAGATATTACAAAGAATGCTATTTCCTGAAGTATTTCACTGAAAAAACTAAAAACTTCCATTTGCCACAGTTACACACTTATACCAGAAAACAGTTTAAAATAATACAAGTTTAATGAGAGGAACACGGCAACTTTGAGGCATCTGTTAAGGTGACAATTCAGTAAGAAAAAGCTCAATTTCTGCTTACTTCATTATTTTAAATTTCCCAATGTATTTTATTTTTATGTATAACAATCGCAGTACCAGGGCCCAGCAGGAAATCTGCAAACTTTGTCAGAAGTTTACTCTGCCTTAGAAGAAAGATGTTTATGTCATTCTCAAGAGTCTCTAAACAACTACTTAAAAACCTGCAATTTGTGTTTTAAACACGTCCTCTATATTTTATCATTAGAATATACTCAAGGGGACAGGAAAAAAAAATCCTTCTCTCTGTGAGCAGACTGAGTCAGTGATTCTTATTACAGAGCCTTAATGTATCCACACAGACACAGAGGCTTGTGGTGTATATGCACAGAGTTTTAGCCATAAAACACCAACCAAATCAGGTTGATTGGTAGCATTATACAACAGTTTTTTTACTGCCCAATACATTCAGCTACTGTTTAGCTTAAGAGTCTAATACACTTTTTTTATAAATAATCTTTCTTCAATTCTTACACATAAGGAGTTGAGAAGTCTTGAAACCGTGTCTCACTCCTTCGGCAGGTGGAAGAGAGGATTCCACACAAAAAAAATTTCCTTGCCAAAGTCCTGAGAGAAACACTTGACAAACTGACAGTTGCACTACTGAAACTTCACTGCGGTAGAGGTGAATGCACAACGGTTTAACAAATCCAGATCTCCACCCGGGACTCGGCATAACCCAGTCCGTGGGGAACTATCCTGTTTCTGTAATGGACAACCACTCCTCCAGAGAGATTTCTAGGCAACTGGCTAAATGAGCTATATGATCACCCCAACACAACTGAAACTTTGCCCACTCCATAGTTGTCCTTCAGAGGAGAAGGAGCCCAGGGTCTTCTCTCCTCTTCTCTCGCCAAAAGGCCATGTTGCAATCAACCCAAGTCTATTCTCACAGCCTCCTTTCTTAGGCATTACTTTGGAAGCATGAGGAGGGATCAGGAATACTACCCTGGACTTAAAGACATGCTAATTAGCTTTTAAAAGAGACCTCCAAATTCTGTTTTGGAGAGCAATTACTGATCACAACACAGTGGCCCCGGCAGTCAACTGTTGTTTTAAAAGGTCATAAATACACAAAATACTCTCCCGATACAACTTTCATATGTAAGCACTTGTAGCTGTTAGAAGAAGGCTATGTAATCAAGCCACAAAGGGAAAAGACATTTGCACAGTCACAAAGGAGAGATCCACAAACAAGGAATATGTACACAGAACAGTCTTTGTTAAGACCTGTTCCATATTACGCAGGAGTTCACAAACTCTTGATCCAAGTGTCTTTAAAATTACTCTCTTTTACTCCTTTCAAGGACAAAAGCAATAAAGAAATTGCTTTCCAATGCTGCATTTGAAGTGCAAGAATTGCACTTGACCTTTGCTTCATTTCTTGACATCTAACATTTTTGCTCCAGGACTCCACTGTAATATTCAGACCAACTGAACAGTCAGGTTTAAGAGCATACCTGGTTCCTACTTACCTTCTAGTTGAAGCTGACTAACAATTCACTCTGTTTTTTGTTAAGTGTGCAAATGGGGTATTTCTTTTTCATGGAACTGATACAGTGATGAAAGAAAACATAGGAGGCAGAGACAGACCCTGACATGTCCCCACACTATTAAACATGCTTGATGAACAAAATTCACTAAATACACATAAACATTTCACTTGCTGTCCTCTACAATTTTCCTTGGTAAAACTTCCCAAACCTTGGGTTTGCTACACCTATTTTTCGTTCACAGACGGCAGACACACATCAGCTTTTGGACAATGCTGTAACTCAAATACGGCAAGGATGGTACATGGTTTGAGCACGGGAGCAGCTGTGGGTGCACAGAAGCTAAATTTCTGATGCGCTATTCTGCACAGAGATGAGGGCCACCATGCGAAGACAAAAACCAGTGAGGCACATAAGTGTCCCAAAGATCAACTTCCTTCAAGAAATATCAACTGCATCACACTAAGGGATCTCTTCTTGAGACTCACAATTATTACTGAAATTGCTGAGGCTTCTTCATCCAAAAGATTACTTTAAGCTGTGAACAAATTCTAGCAGTAAATACGTAACATATCACATCACATGAACTATTAATAAATATAGAAGTAGACAGTAAGCTTACATAAACATACAAAATACGCTCTGTTTAGGGTTACATTATCTTTACAAGCAAGCTTAGTCTAAATCAGATTGGATCATTATACAAAATTATAAAATATCTTGTTGAAATACAGTCTAAAAGAAAAATATATTTACTATGAGACATTACAATGCTTCTTCAGGTTATAAAAGGTTTCCTTTATCTCCAAATATTCATAACATGTTTAAAATATATTCTGAATTTTATTTCTCACAGTGTTTGATATAAAAAACAAACCAGAAGGTTGCCCTAAAGATAAATGAAACATCTGGTGAAACATGTAATAAGCTTCAGGCTCACATCTGCTACTGAAGTTAGTATTCCCGCACCATAGCTACAAGCTCTATGCAAAGCTCTACAAGAATAACTGAGAACAGGGAGGATTATAGGAAACACATTCCTCAATCTAAATTGATATTTCCTCTTCCATCTGAATCAACATTATGCTTCCATATGTATGCATTAATGCCCAGCGATAACTCTCAGTGAGAAATAATTTCTAAAAGTAAAGTTATCTCATTTAAAACCTATCATATTATTTTATATCATAAGAGGTTTTAGGCAGTTTTAAACATATGCAACCATTTATCTAGGCATATTTATATACATATATATATATGTAGATAAAACTGGATGTGTGCATATAGAGTTTCACTAGTTTTAAAGTGCTAGCAAACTTACAACAATTAATTCATCTATATGTCATTACATTTGACAAAACTTATTTGCAAAATAACAAAGAGTAGACAGTAGAAGGCATAGTTACTGCAATTATATAGAAGTGAAGCCTGAAGTATTTTCAAGCAGTAACTGATAAAACTGAATGTAAGATCTTTTCTAAGGAACAAACTATGTGTAACTTACACTCCTGTTTCTATAAGGAGATTGCTCAATATTTATCTTTTTTTACCCATTCACTCCTAAACTTTCAATTTCTTCCGTAAACAATGACAGCAAAATGTTTACATTTAATGCCAACATAAATTGCTTTGTATTTGTGACATTTTAAAGACCCTTTTGTGCCATGTAGAGTTTAGAAAAAGGCAGATATCTGCACAGCAGGGAAAACACGCACTTACATTTTGCAACAGCTGTGAAAGATCAGTCCTCCAGAGAAACTGAAATCAACGGCAAACTGGGAAGTGTTTAGGAAATAAAATGTTTCCATCACCTCATACTATCATTCACTTCCATTAGTACTGACGAAAGAGAGACTGGATTTTATACAGTGTTATAAATGGTAGGAACATTACAGGCAGTGGAAACAGAACTGATCACTAAACAACATTTGGAGATCAACAAAATTGGTCACTAAACAATTCTAACATCAAGCCTGGGACAAAAAAGTGTAAATACCCAAGTGAGCATCTGGTTAGTCAGAAGATGAAGAAGTGATAGCCACACCCAAACTTATTTTTCTTGGATAAAAATTTCATAGTAGAACTGAAAGTGATTAAGATGTTTAATCAGAGGAACACAGAAACTTTTTCAAAAAATAGATTACACAGTAACACAAACTGTGCTAAAGAAAACTCCCTCAGTAGAGGGCCCTTTTCTCCCACTTAAATTTGCAAAAACGCGTTTACTATAATAATCGAAAAAGTTTTACATATATTTAATGCAAGACATGGGAGAAAAACAGGGAAGGAAGAGATAAATGTGATCATCTAGGGAACAGAGATCAAGGACTGGCCACAGAAAATGTGGCCAGGACAGCAGTGTCATGATATAAAACTCATGCACAATACCAAGAACCTATTATGCAGAAATACAACTGTAATACCAAGCACACCAAATTATTAGGTCCTGCTCCTTGACACCCTGCAGAAAAGGGATGAAAGGTTGAAAGAGAAGAATGGACAAAGAAGGACCACGTCTGACACAATGAGAACCAAGGCGTGGAGGGGGCACTTGCATTTGTTCAGATTTAAGAAAAAACAAGCAAGTCCCAGCTTCTGTTCCAAATAACTGCTGTAAATAATCCACCTTGCAATGTAACTTTGGAATACTCTGAAGACAAGTGTGATGCAAAAGTTTTTCAGAACTCAAAGTAGCTGTAGGGAAAAAAACTCATCTCATACCCCCAAAAAAAAACCAAACCAACACAAACAACCAAAATGTTAATCTGATGCAGAGAGCCCTATGGAAGCTTTCATGCTGAGGTCTAGAAATCATTATCTATTTTCACTGCCTTGTACACAGTAGAGCAGTCTGGTCTGGATGAATCTCAGGCCAAGTATCATCTAAATGCTCAGGTAACCTGTCTGTCTTTGTGAGCTCAAATTTAGTTCTTCCTTAATGAGAGTCATGGTAGCTGCTTAGCTTTTCTACCGAATTTGACAAGTGTACAGCTGTGACACAGATAATATTTTGCTCAGGCTTATTTCAGAATTACTGTATCTGAAATTATCTGCATATTTAGCTAAGAATAAAACAAGTCACGACAATAATGTTTACAGCTCTTGGTAATTTTATGATAAAATAAACTCTCTGCTGTGTTAACAGACAACAAAGTAAATAAGCTGGGAACAAAAATTAGACTGTTTGACATCACACTCAACCCTTTACCCTCAACTGCTGCTGAAATCGGTGGTCCATACCCAATCCTCCTCTTCCTCCAGCTCCATGAGCTTCATCAATTTGTTGGATGCAGCCTTCAGCAGATCAATAAGCTGATCTGACTCCCTCTGTGGCCATGCAAGACCTAGATCCTGTACAAGGCAGGAGGCAGGAACAGGCAGCCACATGCACAAAGGAACATTTGGGACCGCTCCCATTCCTCAGCTGATAGATCAAATCACATGTATTATGAAAGTTCAACTGCAGAGAACAAATCACTCCTTCTAGAATGAACAGCACTGTAACTAGAAATACCCAATTGATTTTCTTTTTTTTTTTTTGCTATTCATCATTCAAAAAACCTGTCCTAAAAAATATCAAAGAAGGGATAA
The DNA here is from genome assembly GCA_013398955.1 of Callaeas wilsoni. Lineage (NCBI taxonomy): Eukaryota > Metazoa > Chordata > Aves > Passeriformes > Callaeidae > Callaeas > Callaeas wilsoni. Next base: position 13,531 of record VWPU01007716.1, on the reverse strand, counting down.
ATTACATGTTACGGTTAATTTACCGTTCTTGAAGCCATCCAACTTAATCAATATACTGTTGCTTTCAGGCCACAATATAAATGCCTTGGTTAGCTAAGATTTGCTTTGCCAGGGATGCTTAAATTACAAAATTTAACAGCCAAGAACATATTTAAATTAAATTCTACCTACAAAGGTCTTCCTGTAGCAATGATCATTTGCTTCAGAAATGGCAGAGCAATGAAATGGTCTGCTCCTAGCAATGAGTGCCCTAACAAGAGCTGTAACAGATTAGGAAAAACACCAGCGAGACACTTAAATAACATTTAAGTCATTTAAAGTCATCCAGAACTTACAGAATTTATCAAATAATACATACGTACAGCCTTACTTTGTTTCTTACGTTTCAGAAACTGAAAAAATATTGTAAAACTAAAAGCAAGGGCCCTATGTCATTAACTGGAAACTTTAATTCACTGAATTTACAGTGTGAAGGATAAATACAAAGTCAGAGTGCCTTACATACTGACACAGGATTTATGCAACAAATGATTAAAAATAAGTGTCATAATTCCAAAACACATATCTTCTCTTAACAAAAAACAAATACACAAACCAACAAAACCAACCACAAACCCCCTCATTTCTGTGTGGAAAGTTGTCTAAAGAGTAAGTATTTGCTTTGTCATCTAAAACGGGCATTTGAGGGGGCACCATGTATCAATACAGAAAGTATTCTAAAGATTAAAGATCCAAATCAGTTTGAAACAGAAAAACATGCAATAGAAGAGTGCATTAATAGTCAAAGTCTTCAGGCTGCTGGTGTTAGAATTACCGCTATGAGTATTTTTATATAAAATTAAATTAGGTAATAGCTTCTTAACAGTTCTATCACCAAACAGAGTTGCAGCACTTGAAAACGTTGACATATTTTGCTTTAAGTCATTCTGCATTTTTCTCCCCATCCTGCAGTGCGTGCAAATCACTATCCCCATCCATACACATAGCTCTGTGGTGCTACTGGCAAGTAGGAGTAAGATCCAGTTATGCAGAGGAAATAATGGTACATACTGTATTTCAGTCTACGCCCAATTAACAACTACACGAAATAAGTCAAGAAGGAACAATCAAAGAAAATGTCTTCTCTCTGCCTAATGCTATGCAGACAAGATGAATCACAAAAAATATTATTCAAATTCCAACTGTGAATTGCATTTCTTGAGAGAAAGAAAGAGAACAGAGATTTCTATTCTTGGTAGACTGGCAAAATAGCAGGGCTTGAAGTATATGTTTGATTTTACAGCAAGTCCCCAAATTGAGTTTGATCCTTCAGACTGGATCACAACAGCACGTTCCCATAGCACCAGCTAACACCTCCATACCCTTTCTAGGCAAGTGACATGCTCGGCCATCTTCCTCTTCAACAAATGCCACTTCACCAGCTCAGGCTTTATACAACTCACTGAAGCACCTTTTACCCATTTTGCAAAACCTCTCATCTTCCTCTCTGAGTAGGACAGCTGATAGAAGCCAGCTAGTGTATTTTCTTCTTATTATTCCCAGGTGCCTTTCTTCCTTAGTTTGACATTCCCTACAGCTTATTTTCTTTTCAATCCAAGCAAGCTTTACTTTGTATAGAAAATCCCACCTTGGAACACATCTGCTGGTTTTGATATGTAAAGCTTACTAAATATGCTGCTTACAGTACAAATGTGGGGATCCTCTGAAGTTCTCTCCTAGACACATTCTTAAAAGAAGTCAATTGCAACTTTAAACACAGCCATTCCTATGTACAGGAACCACAAAAGGATAAATAAAAAATCCAGTCTCTTGGTATCTTCTTGTTTAAAAATCATTGTAATTGGCCTTCCTTTGGCTTTGACCAGTATACTGATAATTTCTTCATATCAATTCACAAAGCTAATACAGATAGTTCTCCTATTCAACTGTTTTAATACACTCTAATAAAGAAGGCTGGAGGGGAAAGGAAAAGATGTTATTGTTACAACAAATATAAGTCTATCTCTCTACTTTTAAGCTTTTGTCTGCCTTTCCATTTTCTGCATGTAAATACTCCTTCAATACTAAAGGTTCACTTCCGTTTTGCTATTCTAATACTCCATTTCCATCACCATTTTGCATTATTTCAGCTACATTTTTTACAAAAAGCACAAACACTGCCATCTTTGTTTATGAAGAGCTGTCCAAAATCAGCACCAAATCATTCTCGCTTTTCTTTGAGGTACCATTCCTCCGTCAGGATGCTCAATAAAGCTTGATAAAAATCTATTAATTTATTAGGTCTATTTTAATCCCAACACTCAAGCTGCCAACACTTCCAAACAAGGGAACACAGCAGTTGGTGCATTACACAAATGCAACGTGACCACATTTTTGTTTAGAGGTACCTTGACACAAACAAGCAAACGTACAGCAAACCCTCTGGGGCCACTATTCTAGCGCTGGTTTTACCTGCTACACCATCAAATGGATGCTGCAGCAAGGAGGACACTTTGCTTAGGAACTGAAGAACCCATTTACAACCTCTGAGTCACTTAGATGCAATTTATGGGAAAAGACTTGAGTTCCATGAAAAATTAGAGTAGCTTACAAATTACTCTAAAAACCCTCTGAGATACCCAACTTCCAGGCACATAAAAAAACAGCAGAGAAAACATGCTCCTGTTTTAACAGAGACAGTTCATTAAACTGAATACTTGAAAGGCTGAGAATAAGAATCCAAACACTAGAACGATTTTTAAAAACCTGTTTCAGCATATACATTAAAAAAAACCCAAAACACCAGATCAAAACAAACAAAACACTCAGGGATACAGGCCCCTCCATCTCACCAGAACAGAGTGCAATTACAGTTTAAAATGTGCTTAAACAAAGAACTCGTGAGAGATTTTGCAAAAAATCAGACTGTATCAGCTAAAGCATGAGAAAAACTTCATTAAAAGCTAGTGCCTTATTGTAAAACAAATGTGCTACCCTTAAGTTTATACATTGAAAGTAGTTCCTGTGTCTAGTAAAATGGAAGATACCTCACCTTATCATTTCTTTACTTGCATATTTCTGTGAGGGTGCAACATAGTACTGCCTTATAAACTTGGAATGAAAAACTACAATCTCCTTCAGTAAATAGTTTCAACATTTAACAGGTTGAAACATTTAACATATTTGGGTTTTACCATTTGTTGCTTAATTCTGATCAGTGCTGTGCTTTTTTTATGGACAGATTACAGGTACCTTCTCATCTTAGGGTGAAATGTCAGTTGAGATCTCTCCTGCTACCAAATTGGCTACTGTCTAACAGAGAGAAAATAAAATTACAATTTTATAAATGGAAAGTAAGCCTAGAGAAATCTGTTTCAATGCAATAAATTTGGCCTCTGAGATATTGTTGAGATTCCCAAGCTTCTACCCCACCCTTCCGCCACCTTTGTAAACTGCTCCCTTTGTCTAAAATAGCCCACACTTCCACAGCAGCTACCAAGAAACTCAAAAAACTAGAAGAACCAGAAAAATCTGCCTGTTACCTTCATGTTCTTTAGGAAAGCCAAAAAAGGCATCTGAAAAACAGTAGACTCCTTGGGCACGTAGCATTAGGTGTTAAGTGTGACTAGATGATGGTCAACTCAATTTGCCATTGTCCTTTTCCTCAATTAGCTGAGACTAGTGGAATTTTCAGAACTGGGTAAGTAGCTGGCTTATTCTAAAGATATGCTTAAAAATCCTACTTCAATCTGCCCATCGCATGGAATAGTGAAGTTACTAGACTTCATCTTTTGTGGAATTGTATAAAAAAGCAACTGAAAATCTGTTTGGTTTGTTTGGATTTTTTCCCATTGGTAATAACCAACTTGTACAAATTACATGGAAAAAAAAATTAGGAGCCATTAATTAATTACACTTAGAAAAACAACATGTTAAAATATTTCTAAAGATTTTACTTTTCCTTCTTTTCAGTATCACAGTAAGAACCACAAGCTTTATTTATTTTGGAATGACTCACAATCCATTTTTCTCTAGCTGGTTATAATATTGTCCAGTCGTCTTAATAGATGTGAAGTATCCTTTCTTCAATAACAAATTACACAATCTATTAGCAAGTCAGCTATTTCTCTTTCTTTTTCAACTTCCATGAAGGCCATCTAGCTATAGGAATTTACTGAAATGTATTTTCTTTTTACTTCTAAAGAAAACAATATACCTACGATAAGCAACAGACAGAGAAGACTTCATATACAGTGACTCTTGTAACTTTTCCGGTCTTGTTATCCAGTTAGTTTTACAATAACACTTTTTTAAAATCTCAAAGAAAATTTTTACAAGGCATGTTTCTGTTGGGGAGGAGAGAGAGCATTATTTACATGCCCAATTTTCAGAAAAATTATGTTTCAAATAAAATCTGGCCTGAAACATCAGAATACTAGTAAGTATGATGTGCCAAAAATGTATACTACCATCTGACGGCACCTCAAACAGATTCTAGTCATTAACTTCGTATGTGTCCTGAAGTGACAATATTTTGTATAAACAGCTCTCTTGCTTAAGAAAATAATCTTGTTTTGTTGAGTATGTTTGAAGCAAACATCTTTCCTGGTATGCACACAGATCACCTTCCAGAATATCTACAGAGCACACCAAGTTTTTGTAATCTGTACTTTATACGTGGTTTTTGTGAAATACTGTCTACTACGATGGAATACAAAATGATAAAGTACTTTTAGTAATTTTTAAAAAGCATACAAAGCATGTTCCTCTGACAAAAAGGGAGCAGTCTGATGTGCTTTGGCTCTTCACATGAAGATCTACCTAAAGCTCAAGTAATTATAAGTTTCATATCCAGTTCCTTCATTTTTAGAAAAGGAAAGTCATGGTTTCATATGTAGAGGATTAGTCCATGAAAGCCTGAAGAAAGAAAAAGCTTAAAAATCTTTTTCAAACAGAAGACAAACTGAAAATAGAAATTACTATTAAAAAAGAAATCACCACATGTTCTAGAACAAATGCCCACATTTTCATTTTGTAGTGTTATCAGATTAGGTGGCACAACGCAAAGATTACTATCCGCTTTTCATACAAAACACAGCTTATTATCAATTTATGCTGAAATACATTCTTTGCTGTCAGATGTTCAGCAATTATGTCTGGGAGCCACAGAAAAGCCTACATGAAACACCGTATCTGCATTTCTGGCATGACTAAGAGAACATATATTAGGTTTCCATATGGAAGTTCTCTCTTAGGTTAACAGAAGGAGTTATTTTAAAAAATTACACATTTCCCTCAGTGTCAAAAACTTGCAGGCCTCAGGGTCTCTTGTGGAGGTAAAATAATCACTTAGCACACAGTTCATCAAATTTCTCAAATGCTGGCTTTTATGCATTGAATCAAATCCTTTGATTTTTACAATGTAGAAAATAAATTTACCCATTTTAGCCTTATCTTTACAGAAAGAGACTATACTAAAAAAACCAACACCCTGCCTTTTAACTACTACTTCCCATCACCACTTCTCTCCCAGTAACACGGAATTACAACTCCCACTACAGTGAATACATTGTTTCTCCATGTATAAATTCTCTTCTCTCTCCCTCCACTCTCAGCCAATTTAATGCTCGTATTTCTTTTCATTGTCCCTGCTGCTTAAGCTTTGCCTATTTCCTTACACAATTCTCACTGAGTAAATACAAAACTAGTAAATGATCATCTTATAGAGATAAAAGTGGTACACTATCATCTTCTGCATTTCTCACTGATATGTTTTTTGCCAATCTTTCTTTGCCTATTTACCACTGGGGACTAGGGCTAATTCATCTACATTTTTCTCAAAAAATATACTGAAGACATTCTTTTCCCAGTTAAAACTGTAAGTAAACATTACCTCATAGTCCATTTACTACTTAAAATTAATAACCCATTTGGCTTGTTCAAGTCCCAGGATGTAACTGGCACATCTCTCTATTCCTCAGCACAATGGACCTGTAATACTATTTCACTGCTATGGCATCAATTCCTTACTACATAGTTGCCATTATATAGAATCATATGATATCCATTATATTTGTAAAAATTACTTATTATCAACAAATATAAGGACATCTACTTTTATCCAGTAAAGTTTCTTAAATAATGAACATGTATTAAATTAATAAAATTAATAAATTAATAAAATGTGATCTTCAAATCAATACTGAGCTGCAGCGAGATTACTAGTGTTTTACTCTTCTTGGGAGTAAAGTCTAATTAACTTGCACTAAAAGTAGTCAATTCAATTTAAAAAATAAAAATAAAATCTCTTCCTTCAGGGCTGAATCATTAAATGCTAAAAACTTCATTTCCAGCCCACTGTGAAGGGAAACAGTAAATAGGTGTTTCAAATAGGTCAGCTGGATTATTTTCTGTAAAGACAATAACACTGCATGTAAGAGCTACATTTTCTTGGGCATTATTATTTTACGAACTGTTTTGTAGAAGATGCAAAGGAAATAAATGTATCTTTCAATGAAACATCAAGCTTTTAAAAGAAGTCTCTTCATATTTCCGGGGTTTTCTGCATATCTTAAAAATAATTGTGTAAAGCAACCGGGAGGCCCTACTACTTAGCAGGATGCCAATTTAAAAGAAGGAAACAACATGTTCTTTTGCCAGATTCCAAATCAACTTGATGTCCAGGCCAGGAACAAAGAACCATCTTGCTCTGAGATAACAATTCAATAAAATTTGTGGCATCTGAAGTAGCAATCTTTACCTCAGCATGATATTCGCAGGCATCAAATTTAATAAAATGGCCCCAATAAAAGTTAATCAAAAGTGTTTAAATGTATTGGCAATAAAACAAATTTTATGGCAGCAGAGTCAGTTCTCTTCTGTGTGACAAATGAACTGAGCACTGAAAATGGGTGATGCATCAGTACCACTTCAACAATGAAAAATTCATGCAAGTCTGGTGGGAGAGAAACTCCTTGCAGGAAGAGCACAGAAATGAGTAGAACACCCAGAGCACCATACATTTTGTACTATACAGAAGAGAAAAACAACTAAAGGGGTTTGCTTTCCTTCAGGATGATCATAACTTCATCTAGGCTACAGCAACAGGTACTCCAGTAATGTCTTCTCTTTAATTGCATGCCAAATGCAGAACAACTACCAAACACTAGAAAAGCCACGGTCAGAAGTTTTGCAGGTATTCTTAGAAGAGGATAATTCTGCTCCACTCTCTACCATGCCAGTTTAAACACTTACCAGTATAAACCTCTGAAATTTGTAACATACAAGTTGTGACCCTAATTAACTTTCTTGGAATTGGATGATGAACTAGACTGAGTTGGTTGATGTTACATGTATGCACACATTACAGCAGTTTCATAGAATCGTTTTCCACAACATAGGGGCTGGAACTAGGTGATCTTTAAGGTCCTTTCCAACCCAGGCCATTCTGTGATTCTACAATTTTTAAAAACAGCATCAGCAGCTGCACTTGGCTCAAAACCTCTCAACTTGTCATTTGAACTTAAAATTGCTAAATTCTTTTTTCACATGCAAAAACTGACAGGACAAGAGGAAATGGCCTCAAGCTGTGTTACAGAAGGTTCAGGTTCAACATCAGGATGAATTTCTTCACTGAAAGGGTAGTCAGGCATTGGAATAGGCTTCTCAGGAAAGTAGCAGAGTCACCATCCCTGGAAGCATTCAAGAATTGCCTGGACATGGCACTACAGGCTATGTTGTTCAGTCAAAGGCTGGACTCAACGATGCTGGAGGTGTCTTCCAACCTTAATGATCCTGATTTTAAGTCTTCTCCCTGAAAACAATCCATTATCCTTCTCATCACAGCAATCACCTTGTGCCACCTAAAAAAGTTTCTAAGATTGTCTTCTGTAACAAAGACAAGCTTTGTACATCTGTTTCAAAATATTTCTCTTTAAGAAACTAGTTATGTTCAGCCCTAGTCGTTCTTATTTTAAGGAAGAAATACTGTATGGCTTTCCTAAATGAGATGTAGATCAGAAATAAAAGAAACAGTAGGTTTGGGGTAAAAAAAAGGTAAGTAAAAAAAATTTCATCTATCTTATAATTTTGCCTTGCAGCATGAGATGCACTGTGGCCTATTAAGAAGTAGAAAAAAAAATAACTTCATCTTGTGAGGCAAAGCAGCTGAAATGAAAGATTAAAACCAATTACCAGTTCTGTCAAGTCCACAGTGCCTTAGGAGAAAAAATCCTGTTTACTTTTTCTTTTTCTTCTACAAAGCTGAGGTCAAAAAATGCATTCTGTTTACTGCGTACATGACTATTATCATCTTTTTCTCACTACCTTTGACTCTCCAGTGTCAAAACCAAAAGAAAGTCACTACTAATAAGAATTGGTACATGTAATATAGAAATCATGTTTCATGATGTGGGGAGGTATGCATGCCGTGTCCATTTTTATCCTTGAGTACTTTAAACCAGAATATAAACTGTCACAGTTCAAAAAAAACTTCTGAAGTACTTCTCTACCTTAAGAATTACTACTTTGAAGTAATTCTTACACCTTTCTGAAGACAGCTTTTCATATACTACCACAAAGGATGCAGCCTGTAGCACTATTTCCCTAAAACACAACTTTCATTTTCATATGCCTCTTTAACCAATTACTTGTGGTATTCTTTCCCAGGACATACTAACTTCTACTTACTCCTGTTTTCCTAACCAGTATGGATAAGCAGGAATTTTACGCAGACATCGTTAAAACATAAAAAAAAAGCTCAGGTTATTTTATTCATAACACGAAAAAAAAGACCAATAAGTAAAAACTAACTGAAAGTTTACTTTGGGTAACAGAGAGGTGTGTCCCTACACTAGAAGACAAATGCAATTTTATTTAATGCTCGTAAATTCTAACAGAGACAAAGCCATGCTTTCACAGGAACATTGTTAGTTACTTTCTAGTTCACCCAGAATTGCCCAACCACCACCACCAAAACACATATTCAGCTTCAAGCATGGTGACTCGGGCACTACAGGATTACTGGTTTATGATTTCTCTAAGTGACAAGAACAAAACAGAACATACAAAGAAGCTTTATGACACCTGTATTTCTAGAAGAGTGGGAAGAAAGTCAAGACTACAACTATTTCCATGGTAAAATTCTGCTCCTCAGCACTTAAAAGAGGCACACAATTTGCAGTGCTTATAACTCAGTTAAAAGAACTTCATTTCCCTTTTCAACAGCTGCCACCTGTAAGACCACAGTTCAAAGGACCACAGGGAAAAAAAGCACAGGAAAAGAACTCACACAACTGAAGAGCTGGAGGAACAAAAAGAGAGAGAATCAGTGACTGCCTTTTGTATAGGGAAATTAAGTGTTGTGATGCTAGACATTCCAAAATTAGCATGGGATGAACTTCAAACATTTCTGCCACAACTACCCAGGCATCCCAAGGAAGTTACTTCAATTCTTCTATGCATCAGCTTCTTTAGCCATAAACTAGTGATAGTTTTTACCTCACAGAGAGGTTATGAGGCAATTAACTGATCATAAAGCACGCCAAGATCGTCAAATGAAAGGTGCTATGCAAGTGCAGGGTATTAATCTCACACTCCAGGTACAAATCATTCTCTTGTCCCACCTTTTACCTGGTGTTGGCAGCTTTACAACCATTAAAACTCTCTACTACATATGTTGGCTCAATTCCCTGCAGCAGACATCTTAGACACAGTGCACTTTTGTGGTTCAGCTACCTACACTTTCCTACATAAAACAGGGCATTTGGTTCAAGACATCTGCAGCTTCAGGTAGACTGCCCAAACACACACCCTGCAAGCTGGATACAGACTGTGTTTTTGGCTGCAGCACTATGAGAGCCATGAAACTTCTGTCAGCTGCATGTAACATATGTTGCCAGATACCATCTAACAAGCATAAAAGCTGTAGTGTAGAAGCAGCAAAAGGACCACCGGCCACCTTTGCAAATTTAACTTTTAATTGCATATTTTTCAAAACATGCATTGGTTCTATTACCAGTTAGAATGCATACACTTCATTCATCATAATGTTATTTAAATAATTATTAGATGAAAACGTCCTTCTAAATTAATAAAACAATTTTAAGTTTGGAACAGGCAGTCAGATAAACACTGGAAAATTCACACTCAGGATCACTGGTGATACGGATCCAGCAGAGGTAGCAAAAACGACAGTGCAACAAAGAGAAAGTGCTTTTATCAGCCTGGTCTGCAGGTCAGAAGATCAAGTAGAGAAAAGGTTTCCAAGCAGGAAGTGCAGGGGAAAAAGAGCAGCAGTGCAAGCGAGGGCAGATCTGTTCTATGTTAACAGGACAAGCTGGGAGAAGGAAAGAAAAAGATCAAGGCAAGAGACAAGACAACTATAAATCCAATGTAACCCTAATGCCATAATCTGGATGGGGAATGGGAGAGACTTTAAAAAAGAGGTGACAGTAAAAACTGATTTACCATAGAGTGATATTCCATAAAGACGGAATAAGACACAAAACACTTTAGCTTTCTAAAGAAAAATACAGCATTTGTAAGGTTCCAGACAGGACAGAAGAACAGCAGTTTCAGAGTCTGCACGTGTGGATGACATGATGTCAACAAAGCCATTTCAAAGACAGCCTGGGACACTATGAAGGAAATGCAAAACAAACCATACTGATGATCAAAGTTACACAGCACTGGCTAAATTCACTTTAGTCCTGCATTCACTATAGCTTCAAGTTATGATTTACTAGTATAAACAAAGTCTTTTTTTTTCCCATTCCATAGCTCAGAAGTGCTTTGCAGTTCCCCAAGCCTGAAACCTACGTCCCTTTCCATTCTTTTCTTCCAAGTCTCTTCTGACTAATTTTCCCTTTTCACAGAGCAAACAGCAATAGCATTTTATAGATGTTCAGTGCGCTGTACACCTCTCTTCTACACAGAGACAAAAAGAAGCACACATATACCTTCATACAAGTTCTGACAGGAGAAAAGCATTCTGGGAAGAAAAATATCAACAGCACTTCTAAATAGTTAATACTCTTTAAATTAAAAGACTGCTGATGTGTTTAAAAACACCTGATCAAGTATGTTCTTCATTTCATGCTATATTAATTCTATTCCTTCATAACAAAAAGTGGGGTGAGGCAGGGTGGTCTTAAATTGTAAGAGTTTGAATGGATATACACACAAAACACATTTAGCATTAGTGAACAAATTTTACAAAACTTCTAGTTATTCATCCATGTCTACAATTCTTTTATGACTTTTACTCACAACTTGATAAAACTGAGAATGGTGCCCTCGTGTTAATCAAGATATGACAGTGATCTTTGATGAGACTGGAAGGTGTATTATTTTACCACTTTACAGAATTACAGAGTAAGCTGAGTTGGACAGGACCCACAAATCGGATTCATCCAATCTAACTCCTGGCTCTGCAGAGCACACCACCAGGAGCCCCACCATGTGCCTCAGAATATTGTCCAAACACTTCTCAAACTCTGTCAGTGCTGTCACCACTTCCCTGGGGAGGCTGTTACAGTGCCCAAACACCCTCTGGGTGAAGAACTTTCTTCCTGAAATCCAACCTAAGCCTCGCCTGACACAGCTTCAGGCCATTCCCTCAGTGTCGTGGGTTGGACGCTGGCCAAACACCAGTGCACTCACGAAAAACCATTCACTCATTTTCTTCTGCTATAGTTGAGCAGAGGAGGGGAAAGAACAATAAAAAGTTTATGGGGTGAGATAAGGATTAGGAGAAAACACTTTAAGGGCAAAACAGGCTCAAAACTTTAAAAAAGAAAAATTTATTAACAGAATTTTAAAAAATCAAGTAACGAGAACTAGTATAAACCTTTAGAACACACCACCTCCCCAAGCCCTTCTTTTCTTCCCACTGACAACACAGGGAGACAAAACATGGGGTTTTTAGTCAGTTTGCCACCTTTAAAAAAGTAAATCTTCCTTCACTTCATTTAGGGAGAGGAGTCTCTTCTGCTATGCCACGGGGTCCTTCCCATAGGAGACAGTTCTCTGTGAACTTTTCCAACACTGTTCTAAATTTCACGAGAACCATTCCCGCCTGAAAAACCTGCTGCAACATGAGACCCTCCCATGAGCAAAGCAGTCTTCCTACAACTGCTTTTTCTTGTGGGCCAAAAAGTTAATGGGATAGTCTATTAAGGTTGAGCTGTTCTAATATAAAAGGGTCTTCCTCCTCTATTTCTGAAAGCAAGGGCTCCCTCGCTCTCTCTCTGTTCAAGCCTTTCACCAGATTACAGCTTCTCAGCATCCACACATTCCAGTATGAGTACCTTTTTCTCACAGGCTGTGGATGAATTCTGCCTTCCCCCATGTGCTTCATGAATTACAGGGAAACAGTTTGTTATATTATAGTCTTCACCACGGCTTGCAGAAGAATCTCAGCTCCAACGCTCAAAGCACCTCCTCCTCCCTCCTTTGNGGCTTGCAGAAGAATCTCAGCTCCAACGCTCAAAGCACCTCCTCCTCCCTCCTTTGCACCGACTTTGGTGTCACCATGTTATTTTCCTCACGTGTCTCCACCTTTTCCTTCTCTCTGACTCGGGAGAGAATTGGTGTTCATAAGTTCATTCGTTCTCAAGTTCTATCAATTGAAAAGTTTTTGTGGAGTTCTGCAGTGCTGAAAGGTTGGTCTTGTCCGGGCTCTGCACTGGAGAATCGCTCGCCATGCCTCTCGCTGCTGGTCACGTGGTCACCGCCGGCACCACGCGGGCCGCGCCTGCTGCCGTGGCGTCGGCTCCATTTAGTGTCTCTCTTCATGTGGGGTGCCAAAATGGAGAAGCTGCTGCTGCCGTTTCTTTTGCCCTTCTGTCGGCAGCACGGCTGGCTAAAAGCAGCAAAGCAAATCAAGTTCATTGCGAGCCACGTCGAGAGGGCAGCGACCGCATGGCGCCGCTCCAGCCATGCGGTCCTGGCCACACAGCTGCTCCCAGCCTCAGCCTCCAGGGCTGCTCACAGTGCCGGGATGGCCCCCGGCAGCATGGCCACGGCAGGTGCGTCAGAAAGGACCCTGACCCCGCCGGGAAGGGCCCCAGTCCAGCGGGCCCCTCACCACTCCTCAAAGATGAGGAAGAAAGAGATCTTACCGCTAGTTTTTTTCCTTCCGTAATGTTATCATAGAGGCGTTACCAGCTTTTCTAACTGGCTTGGCAGTGTGCCTATTCTCAGAGCCAGCCAGCAACCGGCTTCTTCCAGGCATGGAGGAAGCTTTTAGCACCTCCTCACAGAAAATCACTTCCGTGGCTGCCTTCTTCCCTCTTCACCAAAAATCAACCCATACAAAACCACCACACTCGGGTCCTGTCACTGGTCACCGCAGAGAAGAGATCAGGGTCTGGCCCTCCTCTTCCCCTCATGAGGAACTTGTGGCCTGCAATAAGGTGTCTCTTCAGTCTCCTCTTCTCCAGGCTGAACAAACCAAGTGACCTCACCTGGTCCTCATATGGGTTCCCCTCAAGGCCCTTTGACACCTTCTTTGCCCTCCTTTGGATGAGCTCTAATAGCTTAATATCTTTCT
>VWPU01007714.1:0-92539 GCA_013398955.1 Callaeas wilsoni | reverse complement strand
GCCGCCACCTGTGCCGGGCGCGGCCGCACGGCGTCTCGGGCTCGCGCCGCTCCCGCGGGTCCCCGCTCCCGGGCCAGCCCCGGCCCGCGGGAGCGGTGCCACCTGCGCCCTGCCGGGTAACAGGCTCGGCCAATTTCTCTGCTACGACTTGTTAGGTGCGTTAAATATTGTTAATTTGCCTCTACTGCCGTGTTTAATTTCCGTTTGGGAACCTGAAAGTGATGCTTCAGTATTGTGATTCCCCCTTCTCTCTCTTTTAATACAGAACAAACAAATCTTTATTGCTGACTAGTGGAATGTGCAGAACACATCCGTAAATAACAATTTTTCTCTAGTGTAAGCTGCAGAGGTCTGCTGAATTTCTTTCACACTGACATTTGATTCAAGGAGCATATTTCTCAATCCTTTTTAATTTCAGTAATTTCCTTGCATTGTTGGAATTGTTTAGGCCTTCTAATTTTTTATGTACATGTTGATGATGTGTGCCTCAAAATCTTTTTACTCCAGCTATTGTCAGATGTGCAACTGCACAAGGATGTGAGGGTCTAACTCACATGGCAGTATTAGAAGCGTTGCAGAGAAACAAGAAGAGATTTTCTGCATAGTAAAATCTCAGAGACTGAATTTTCTTTTCTTGTTCTCTTTGCCTACTGCTGCTCTGATAGCATGCTATTCTTCATACCAAAAAAACCAAAGCCATGGGGTGTAAGAATTACTGCCACATGTATCTGCTCTTTTTTTTCCTTTCATAGAAATGAGATGAAAGCAGGAAGCTACTTTTGCTGTTTGATGGCAAGTGGATTGAACTACCAATTTAAGGACAATAGGAAACATTTTGATGTGGCAGCATGACATCTCTTAACATCTAGCAAAATTAGGTGTATTCTGGACTAGCTAGGGATGTATCCTTTATTATACTTAGAAGGCAGCCACCTCCACTTTCTGTTACTAGCATTTGATGTTTTGCAGTCAGCTAAGGAAAGTCTGCAGCGTTAGACTTGCAATGTTTTGGGAATGCAAACCTAGTTCTCTGGTAAAACTGGTTTTGCTTATTGTCTTATGGGCAGCAAGGCACCAAGTTACCCAAAAAAGTAAATTCCAGTTATCCTTCAAAAGCCAAAGTTTCCAAAGGATTGGCAGGGGGGCAGTAAGCAATTCAGGCTGATCACCATCAACAACCATGTATGACTGCTGCTGCTCTTTTCTGATGACTCACATAATAGCATTGTTTGGTTCCATTTTATGGAGAGAACAAACATTGCCTCAGTGAAAGGAAAAAGGAAACAGAAGCAAACAGATAATGATTGTACTTTCTAAAGGAAGAAAAAGTCAAGATGTCTTTCAAGGATGACTCCTCTCTGGGTACATTGGTTGAGATGCAATCAGTTAGTGCATCTGAAGTGCACTCAAGATAAATTTAATATAAGTTCATATTAGACCTCAATTTTTTTCCAAATTTGTAAACATTTAGTCAGAGTTTAGACACATCATGTAGCTACCTGAGTCATAAATTAGGCAGAAGTCAAAGAAATAAAACTAAAATATTTGCAAATTCTATCACAAATTCACATCACTGTAAGTATGCATATGGTTTCCTTGTAATCAGTTTACCAAGGGGAGAAATATATATATGGAAATATGAAGAGAAGTTCATTTTTTTTCCCAGACAAGAAGAAGATTAGATTACTGGGGTACATATTCATATTAATTTCATTGCGACTCATTATATGTAAAAATATTCATACAATGGTTTCTGTATAGGACACATCTACGATATATAGCTTGTCAGGGACCTACAGTTGTGAAAACTGTTGCAAAACATCTGCTTTGCTTTACTGGAAAACTCTGTTCACTTTTCAGGGAAAAGTCCCGGAAGAAATGGTGAAAGAAAGGAAAAGTGTATTTTTTGTATTTTCTGTTCTGCCTTAAAACTAAAGAGAATAGTAAAACATATCCAAAAGTTACACTAGAAAGAATTTTGTCATAAAATGGAAAGTCTTGAGTCTTGTGTTTCAGGATCAAGAATAATAAAATCAAATAACCTGAACCAGTGAATGGTTTGGGGCAATACAGCAATCCATGTGTATGGAGTAATTATGCAGTTAATGATTTCAGAGAAAAGAGGGCTGTTAGAGAAAAGTGGATTGCCTCTCTCAGATATATGAGAACAAATAGAAAGCATTTTACCAGTATGCTGGGGAAAGAGCACTACTTGGTAGAAAGTCCATCTTTTAATAAATTGAGAGGGAGGTTATATTAAAAAAGACTTAGCATGGTTGAAACACTGAACTTGCTTTGCTTTCATCTGAAAAAAACACTTGCTAAGTGGATGGAAAAAACCTCCTCTAAATGCAAAAGGGAATAAACTGAAAAAAAAAAAAGAAAAAAAAAAAGAAAAAAAAAGAAAAAAAAAGAAGTCACCTGCATGACACACGTCCTTAGGTGTTAAAGATACTATTTCCTTAATAATTTTCTTCCACTTACAACTGTTTGAAAACAGTTGGCAACTGTGGAAGTGCTGAAAGACGGAAGGAAAGGAAATATAACGTTCCTTTTCTAAAACAAGAAGCAGACCAATTCCAGAATTCTACCCATGTCAACAAGTTCCAGCCCTTCCCAAAAGGTAGAGCCGATAGGAACACCCCCTCATTCCTTTATCCTATTTTGTCTCTCTCAGCTCAAGGGTACACCTCAGCTCCTCAAGCCTGAGTTTATCTTAAATTGTTCATAAGCTTAGGTGTAAGCGCTTACTTGGATCTGCACCCCTGAGAAGGAAATTTCTGAATATTTCTGAATATTCAGACTCTTGGCAATGGAAAATGAACACAGGAGATGCTGGAGAAAGAGATGAATGGGATATAAATACTGTTTTCCTTGATATTAAACATCTGGGATTAGCACAGCAAAATGCAGATGATCTGAAAACTCATAGAGTGAAAGTATATTGGTGCAGCACATCACAGTTTCAAGAGTAAAGCCAAAAATCTGTAGCAGCATTAAAAAAAATACAAAAATAGCCCTATTCCTCAGGCAGGATGCTATTGATTTTGTCTTTTGTATGCTGAATAAACTGGGGAGGTACAAAAGAAATAATGAGATTCATTTGCTATTTTAAATATGCAGCAATGAATTTTGGTCCCTAAAGTGCCCCAGCGGGTATAGATGTGATTGTGGAATAAAGAGATGCATGGAAATTCAAAATGATGAACAGCTCAACAAAAACTTGCAATCTACTGGCATTATGAAGAATATCAGTATATTATTAATTGTGGTAATTTTTTTCGTTTCAAGAGAGAGCTCTTCTCTTTTGGGAATGTAAATATACTCACTGCAGCTTTATTAAAGGGTTTTCATAAACTAAGTTTCATTAAAGGGAAGATCTGCAGCATTTCATCATGTCTCTAATGTCTGATTTGGACAGATCAGCTCCTTGATCTAAGCTTCTGATACTTGTGTAGCCCTGATTCAGGGAAGCATTTATATTCAGAAGCAGCCCTTAGTATCAAACACAGACACAAGCAATTTTCTAAATGGGAAAGGCCTCAAAGACATATTTAAATTCTTGCTTGGCTCAGGAGTTGCTTGCTGTCTTTTATGATGCTGTGAAACAGAAACAAATGTGACGATTACTGAAGTATGAGCTGTGAACTGCAGCAGTTCCAGCTGGAGAGCCCTCCTCTACGAGCTTCTGACTGCGCTTGCATAGGCTGATCCTAAAGTAACTGGGACCCTGCTTTACTAGGTTCATTTCTTTTTCTTCCTTGAGGATCTAGCATTACATGAAAAAACCCAAATCAAACCAAAGCCAAACAAAAAACTCACAACAAAAAACAAGGCCATATATACAAATTTTGAGTTCTTGAGTAGAAAGGAGTATCTGCATGTCTGACCTGGGAAAAATTTTGTCTGACGGGAATAACACTGTTTTGTGTGAGGAGGCTTTAATTTGTTAGTGCTTTAATCCCATGGAATAACTCAGATGATGTTTGCAGAGCAAGATTTTCCTGCTTGGTTATTCAAAACTCCCTTCCTTCACTGCAGACCAGAGTAAGGCAAACAAGGCTCTTTCTGGTGGATCAGGCTGGAGCCTGCCAAGAAGCACCCCAAAGCAGAGAGGTTTGACCAGTCTTAGGACATGGGGCACTACAGGGACATCCATGTGCGGTGCACGGAGTTGCTGCACTGCTGAAGGCCCACAGGGGAGGTGTGCAGAGAAGGGAAGCACTTCTGCTTCTGCCTCTCCATTCTCCCTTATCTTGTCATCTCCTTTTCTCCTCAAAGTGTTTCTCCCTCAGCCCCCACAGCGCCACAGGAAACCTCACCCACTCTACTTATTTTTGCCTATTGGCATGTGGGCAGGTATACCTGCCCTGTGTGCTTTAGCTCAGCGCTGCATCATGGAGCAAGCACTTTTGTTCAGAGCTCTTTTAAAGCTATTAAAATTAAAAAAAAAAAAAAAAAAGAGAAAGAAAAGGAAAAAAAAAAGAAACACGTACCCTGAAGCCTGAATAGCAGCATTTCTATCATCTGTTGTCATGACACACAGCTGACGTGGGAACACGGCAATAAGGCTGACTGCTATATGGGTTTAATTTTGGTGCTGAAATTTGCTAGAAGAAGCTTTCAAAAATATCTCTGGGTAGGAGGAAAACAGGTGGGTGCTGGATATGTGTATGAAGCAGGAGGAAATAGTTGTCAATCTTACCTAAGCATTACTCTGCATCCATCAGCCCTTTGGTACCCTCACTACTCAACAGGGGAAATAAATGATACTGTCTCTCTCTGCTCCTCTCTCCTGTTACTTCTGGAGAAGGTGCTGGTGAGCCATGGAGTGCAGGGAAACAGCATGGGATGACCAAATAGAACTATGGTTGTCTTGGTCATGCAGTTTCGGTAAAGATATCTGTGCAGGAAGGGGATCACATGTCAACCGTCGGAGCCAAGCGACAGTGAGATCCACTCAGGATAGACTTCTGGGCCAGTATCATCTAAAATGACAACTGACACGGGAGATGGGTGGTGAGCAGTGTATGGTCTGAAGGGACTCCAAGGCTAAACCCATTTTCTGTGGTTGTCCATGTAGGTGAGTGAGTGCACTCAGTTCAGCCTGTTGTTCAAGGGGTTTGTTCAGCCCTGTGCTCTTATGCCACATACACACTTATGTTTCAAAAGTGTCTCTTCTGTCCATGTCAGTGTACCTAGGTAAATCAGACCTAGTCTGGTTTTTAGACACTTCTGAACTATCACAGCTTCTGCTGGATATGAAAGAGTGTAGGTGTTCAGAACTATTCTCTAAAAATCACTCTTCTAACCTGTTTCTAGCTAATTTTCTTTTACCGCAATTACCCTTTATTAGTACATTTCTCATCTGTTAGTCATCTTGACTAATGACTTTACTCATCTATACTAGTTTACTCACCCATTTCAATACTTTCCTAGATCACAAGAACATTTTGTAACTTAATTAAATAATCAATTAGATATCTTTGAATGAAAAACACTATGCTTTATAAGAGCAAAATACTATGATTACATGACTGAAAAACATAATTTAATGTAGTGACTTTTCTTCTCCACATTTGTCTTTGGACATCCATTATAACTATGGTGGCAAAACTGGAATCCCCAGCACTGAGAAATTTGAAAGAGGACATCCACATTGTCACAAGCTGTACTGAGATTGAGGCAGAAGAAGAAAAGGAGGAACTTGCTTGGAGAGAAGGTGCGCTGAAACAGAAGGACATTTAAGTCTCTATGAGCAGAGTAACTCAGAGTACCTCTTACGGAGAAAAGCCTGCACCTATTGTAGTCATAAAGCCAAGGGAACTATAGTATTTTATTTTATCCCCTTCTCATTGTGTTTCAACACAGTTTGAAAACATGGCTTTTCCCGTACCACTGCCTCTGTTTACCCAATGTGTGAAATTCTCCCTTCTGCAGTCCTCAAGGAGAAGCCTTGTTGAGTTGAAAATTTGGTAGCAATGTATCCTTTGTGTCTTTACTGAGCTTTTTGGGTTTGATCCTGTCTCTTTGTACTCCTCTGATTCTCCTACAGGTTTTAGTTTCCAGCCTCTACACTGAATATCTCATAATGTGCTCAATAAAAATTGAATAGTTTCCACTTAGAATTCTAAAAATGGTTTGCCATTTCCAGAAAGTGACAGTATCAATATTATTGTCAGTCTCTTATGCAAATTGCCACCCTGCTGCTACTCACCAAAGTATCTCATATTTCTCTGAAACCAGGCTCCTCATTCATCCACTCAGATGCTCTGGAACTCCTGACCTTTCTACTGGAGATGCCCAAACCACTGGCAGTCACCTTGCTGCTGGCTAGAGTAGATCTTAATAATTTAAGTGGTATGAACAGTCATCAGCTGGGAAACTGTTCTTTATACTTTCCCTTTGCACATGAAGAAAAACAAAATGAATCTAAGTGGCTTGTCTGAATTCTTATCTTGTCCCTTCCCCTTCCCCTTCCCCTTCCCCTTCCCCTTCCCCTTCCCCTTCTCCTTCCCCTTTTCACTTTCCCTCAATTCTAGAGAGGTGGGGAAAAAAAAATCAATTCTGAGTTTATCTTTGGGGAAACATACCCAGCTGGGAAAAATATAAGCTCTTGCTGTAGGGTCAATCTTTCTTCCCATGCTAAACAAAGACATTGATTTTTCCCTTCTTTTTAGTTATTGCACTTCACATAATTTTTTCAAGCCACCTTGAAAAGACAGCCTGGAATAGCATTCTTCCTATATAAACAACTCAGTCTTTAGTAGAAATGTTGCTTTCCTTTACATGAGTAGCAGCCATGTGCTCTCAGTCAGAACACCCTAAGCGCGAGAGGACTCAATTACATTTTTAAGACGCACATTTTCTTTGTAGACTCTCCGCTGCCTGCTCCAGTCTGAAGACAAAATGACTGCCTGTCTGAAGACAGCAGATGTCTCAGAGATGTAAATGCTCACCAACCCTGAATCAAAGCCACAGCATAGCTGAATATCCCACTATATAGAGACAATATGGACTGTCTTCGTGTTTGCTTGCTTTTTGTGTAGGGGTTTGAAAATGCTAGTGATATTTAAACACCTCTTTAGAGTCATTACAAGATATTGTGCGAATATAGTTATTTTTCCTTGGTAAGCAGGCATGAAATGCACATTTGCTTATCGGAATGAAACAGTTCCTGGGGAGGCCTTGATGTCTGTCAGGTGAATCATCTAATCTCCAGATTTAATGTATTGAACAGGGTAAATAAGTCACTTTTTGGAGATGTCTAAATATACATTTCCCCGAGAGCTTTTTGAGTCTCCAGGATAAAGAAATCATTCTTATATAAAGATTGAGGTTTTGTTTAAAAGGTGATTACCTGAAAAAATAATTGTGATATAACCATGTAGTGCACACACTAAACAGACTTATTTCCAATATTCTTCCCTGTAAAAAGGCTTATTGCCAAGCTGCATCAGCCACTTAGTATTTAATAATGTCATAAGATAATTCCCCCTCCTACTTAAGAGAAAAAGAAAAGCAAAAATAAAACAGTTACAAATTTCGCAGTCAACAGAATTGCCATACCTCTTAGGAATGTTTAAGTTATAATATAATCTGACAAAAATCAGGAAATTAAAATGCAAAACCAACCCTCTGTCCTTAATTCACCCCTTTGTGCTTTCCCTTATTATCATGCAGAAGAACAGTGCCATTTCTGCTGTGAATCTTTGCGACACTAAGCTTCCTTGCTGCATTTTCAAGATGACTTATTCTGGCTGTTAGCTACCTCCAGAACTGTTACAATAAGTCATCCAGTCCATCTCTGCCATAGTGCAATTAATCCCTACTGCACATTTACAAGGGCTTATCCCACCTAATGTAAATGTCCTGTGTAAGCTGGCTTTCTCTTTATCTTTGCCTTACCACTGCATTATTTTTCAGCCCAGGAATATGTTAAAAAATAGATTTAATCAGGATCTTTCCCCTGACTTCATTAATTTTGTACTAAAACAAGTGGTTGGTATTTCCCTGCAGTTGCACAATGTTCTTCATTGTGTTTTCCTTCCCAAAAGCTGACATCTGGAAGTATTGTCCTGGAAGGACTGCCTAGCCTTTGACCTCATTTTTGGGAGGGGTCTTTTACCCCAACTTTCCCATTGCAAGATTGTTGTGCTTTGCCGCCTGCTTGGGAATACCATGTCTTCAGTTTATCTGCCTGGCTGGGCTCCTTCACTTTGCAGCACTAACAGGCTTAGTGTCAAAATCCAGCCAAGGTTTATTCTGAAAGTGGTTTAAGGTCAGTCACTGTCCATCTCTTCCTATTCTTATTTGCAGCTCCCACCTTGATGATCCTGGCTGGACTTGAAAACCCTTTGGATTACTTGACCTGCAAGCACGTGCCTTGGGTGCACGTTTTTTTCTGAAAATAACCTTCAGGCTATTTTACCTTTCCAATCTCTCCCCAGGAAAGGGCATCTAAAGACCCAAACTGACTTTCTCCACTGTGCCCCCTCAGGCCCAGCAGCACTGTCCCTGCCTGACCTCGGTTCTTCCCATGAAGCACACAAGACAGAACTTGGTTGTGATTAATGCTGGCAGGGTCCCCACAACAGGCCGGTACCATGGTTTACAAGCTCTGAGTGAGGCACAGATGCTCAGCAAAGTTTGTGCATGGCAGAGTCACATGCGGCCATGTCAGAGCAAGACTATGAGAAACTTCCTGCCTTGCCCATTTTGGCGTGTAACCACCTGTCCAGGCCACTTGTTTCTCAATAAGCAAGGGATTTGTCAGCTGGCTCTCTGTGTTCTCAGTAATTTTTCCAGCCTACATTTAATTTTCCCCAAAGTTGGGCAGAAGAATAGAAGGAAGAAGCAGAGAAAGATTTTTCAGAACTTTTATTTTCATTGATGTATGATATGTAAATTATGAACAACGCTAGTGGGAATATAGTTATTAAAATTAAGTAGCAGTATGACTTAATACAGCCAATCGTCAAGAAAGAGATGATAGGGCATCACTGTAGAGCCCACTCTACTGTTATGAAGCTGGGAATAAAATGCAATGTTTAGGAACAGCCTTTAACATTTCCTTTATTTTATTTCCTGAACCATTAACGGTGATGCGAAACCGAGCCGGGAAGGGACCTCTTATTAGCCTTGCTAGGTGTATGGCTCATGGGAATTCTGAACAATTTTGCTGGCATCCAGAGGACTAAACCAGGCGCAGGCTGGTTTTGAAGACTGATGGAGGACAGTCAAGCTGAAGTTCCTAAATATTGCCTGATTCTAAAAACAAGTGTCTGGAGCTCGAATTTTCCATTGTTTATATTTACAGGGAATTTAGCTTGATTTTATTGATAGCATAAATATTTAAATGCTAAGCACAAACATTTATATTGTTATTAATAGTATAATGAGGAAAGGAAAATAAAAGAACTGGCCTGTCTGCCCTTACTTAGACGACTGAGTATGGCTTTTTTTTCTGTTTATTCTTATATCTTCTGGTGCTGAACAGACAAGAGTATTTCATAAATGTTTTCTTCATCATTTACCCCTTCTAAAGAAAAGTAGCCTCCCCATTCTGCAGGTGACTGAACCAGAGACAGAGCCAGTGCCTATTTGCCTAGCATTCAGACAACTGAAGCAAGAGCCAGGCTGCTTTCTCTGACATAGGTGTGGAGCAGAACAAAATTAATTTTCGAAAACCATTGCCAGAGAGCACGACAGGAGGGAATATCACCATTTTCCAGCCACTTCTGTTTACACTTGCATAGTGATCTGGGGCTAGTCTGTGCCTGGACAGGACCTGCAGGAAAGTTAATAAAATTTTATTTTAAATGTATTGGTAAAATTGCATTACCTCACTCAGGTGGCTTTTAAAAAAAATTAAAATAGGTCTTAATTCTGTTTCTTTTAATTCTCTTTGCCATGTAATGTGGTTTGCCTGATCCAATTTAAATCTACACCTTAAATTAGCTCAGCTTACCTTTCCTCAACATCCCTACATAGCCAGGAACTAATTTTGTTTTCTAAGTCTTGAAGCCATATTCCCCGTGTAGGAAAGACCTAATCTTGACTTCTAAGTCTTGAAGCCATGTTCTACCCTCTCTTCTCAGTGCAGCTGGGAGATTTCTTATTTCTGCACTTCGCAGATTGCTCTCTGCCCTACCATCACACAGTTAATATAACCGGCTCTTAAAAAGGTCAATGATATTAGCAGTTTTTGTCGACACAGAGTTACTTAAAAACCTGATGATTAAAAAGAAGGTGTGAAAGAACAGGCTGAGATAATAGTTCACAGAGTAAAAATGAGGAAATGGTGTCGTGATTACAGCCTGCAAAATCAAAAAACCTCAGTGTGACCAGCTATGGGACTAGTGACAGTTTTATTAAGGCAGGAGACTGAAGACAGAGTGTTAACAGGGGCTTTTAAAAACAGTTTTCCTGGCACGAGGATGCGGAGGACCTGGGTTTGCACTTGGTGGCAGTGCTCTCCTGCCCTGTCAGCAGCCCCGCTGCCCGCGCTCTGCTGCTGCCTGCAGAAGACACGGAGAGAGAGTGTGATGTCTCTGCACAACCCAGGGCTTATAACCTGCCTAATATGGTTTTCTTAATTAATTTTAAATACTGTTCCTTTACTCTGATAGAGCTCTGCTGCTTTAGAGCTTTTGTTGCTGTCTGAAGGACTCCCTAAAGAGAAAGGGATGAAAGAAATTTCTGGAAATGGGTGAAAATGTTAGTCATTATTGTAGGAATAATTATCTCGGTTATCAAGAGTCCCTTGAGAGTAAGGCTAGATGGCAGAAGGAAAACGGTTGGGAGGTCTTAGGGCCATACTTAAGTTTCTTAGGGCCATATTTAAGTTTTGCCTGGGAAAGCACTGACCTTCATGGACAGGCCCTATTTTTTGCTCCCCTTCTTCCCCTTTCTTTCTCCTTCCTTCTTTCTTGTTTCCCTTCCTTTCTCCTTTCCCTTCCTTTCTCCTTTTCCTTCCTTTCTCCTTCCCTCTTCCCAAGCAGGCTGTACTCCTGTAAGGGAAATGCTGTACTTTCTACACTCTTACCTGGGACATACTGGAAGTAAGGAAACACACCAGCCTACAGCAAGTACCCATTGCCAAGGCATTTATTGACTGTCCTTCAGCTCTCCAAGAGAACAGCAGAACTAGTGCTGAAAGTCAGGTTCATTGCAAGGTTAGCTGTCAATGACAGCACCAGACACCACAGATTGCTCTCAAATGAAGCTCTGCTCCTTCTGGGACTCACAAAATTACAAGGATTGAGTGTACTAGACCTAAACTGTTGCCTCCCCTTCAACAAGAAATCTGTAGCACCTCAGGTGTTGAGGGGGAAATAAAGTGTCCTTCAAATGCCCTGTGCCTTGTGTAATGGGAATCTTGCATTTATATAGTATCCTGACTGATTCTGCTGGTAACAGATGGGAGTCCTCTAGAACCTCTTTAGGGTGGGCTCACTGATGGTCTTGCAGCACCTGGTAACACAGACCTACTGACCACGCTGATCTACTCGAATAAGTAGAATCAATGCAGCGTGGTCAAGTCTCACAATTTTATTGTGAATTTCATAGCATTAGATGTTTTCCTCAGTGCTTCAGTCTCCATTCACATGACATGCAGAGAAGCTAATTTCTCTTCTTTTAAAGGAAATGTATGGCTTTTCCTCTTTGGGTGGAACAGATAGAAAATGTGAAAAATGGGCATTGATTGTAGAAAACAAACTCCCTCCATTTGCCCGGGAGAATAAAAGACACTTTAGTGTAATGATTTTTGCAGGCCTCAGATGACCGGTAGTCAAGATTAGTGGAGTGGTCTCTGCTTCATCTTTACAGACCCATTTTTTGCATAACAAAATGAAATGTGTGAGACTCTGCAGCTATTCCCTCAAGGTACATTGGTTGGTAACACGCTGTGGTGGAAAGAACTATGTAATCAGAGAGTAAAAATCAAAAAAGAAAAGGTGTGTCAAATCTGACCATTTGTAAATACAGGATGAAATAGGAAGCTTTGTAAAAATTAGAGATAATCTGGAAATGTCCTTATCAAAGCAGCAGGAGGGGGAAATCAAATGGATTTTGAAATGAACTTGTCCCTGAGAAGAAGGTGAAGTTCACCAGACCAGACACAGTGATACAGGACACCTCTTTATTTACTCAGATTTGGAGATTGGTTATGCACCATGTAAGTTCGTAGTCCATTCTGGTGCAGAGGTTAAATACTCGATGCTCAGATGGGCCCAAAGCACAGAATTCATCTTTACCATGACACAGAGTGAAAGGTAGGGCTAATGTAGTTTCTGTGGCTGCCTGGGGCAGGTCATTCAGCACCAAACATTGTTCATGGATTTATCTATCAGCAGAGATGAGCCTCATTACTTTTACAGTTCAGTGGAGCTCCTGATCAGCCCAATCTCAGTAACGAACAAAGGCTGTGAAATAATTTGTATCCTCTATTACAGACAAACAAGCAGGAACACCACTTAAGGAAGCAATATAAATAATGAATGAGTAGAGAAATATGGCCCTTTCTGACAGAAATGATGCTGGTTTTAATTTGTGTTTATGGCACCTAAAGTAATGGGCACATGAAATATGCATGGAGACAAAGAACCAGGAAAAAAATCCCTGCAGAACCCAACCACAATCCCCTGGACTCTGACCAAAACTTGCAATGGGAAAAATGTAACGAGGCAAAAAGAAAGCTCCAGTAGGAAGAGAAAATAATAAACACAGGAAAAATACAGTGCATATCTTTCTCTGGTGCCTGCTACACTACTAGGAAATCAAAACACTTTTTAGGAAATGAGCTCAAAGTGTAAGATTGCCCAGTGAGACAGTCTTTAGCATTTGGTATAATGAAGTCAAATCTTCATGGAGGGAAAGATAGTGTTTCAGTGTTGCTTGTGTATAGAAAGTGTTTAAAATGTATAAATCTCTCTTTCAGGAGTCATTCAGAGTAGTTTTCCTCTAAATTTAAGCACAATATGCCATGAATCAGAATAAAATAAGAAAAAACGGGTTAGGTTTAGTTTTTCTTGAAGAACATTTTAGAGATTTGTAAATAAGGACTAAAATTATTTTAGCTTTCATAGTTGAAATTACTTATTTCTGGACTTTTTGAAACCTAAAGAGTTTACAGAAGTGTTAGTATGTCTGAATATGATGAGTAGGGCCCTACTTTTTAAATTGAGATGCTGAAAAATAATGTCCCAAACCTGCAGTGATCAGAGTGATTTCAGGATATTGGTTTTTATCCTAGAACAAGAGTGCGAACATTTTGTTTGAGCTTAACCATAGACTCTGGTTTCCTAAAGTAGCACATATGATTTTCATCTCAGGACACAACAGGCCAGTTCTTTCAGCAGTGCTTAGAATGGAATGGGATACAGGTGTTATATACTTGAATTTTAAATGTGTATTTTTAGAAATTAATTTTTCCACAAAAGTGAAGTCGTACTATATCTTTTAAAACAGCACTTCTTCATATTATAACAAGACTTCTGTACTTCCTCTTCACAATTGCCTAAAGCCATGTGGCTAGAACTCCCCTGTGCATGTGTAACCTATATATCAAAATCACATCTCCAAAGATGGTGTCTTATCCATCAGAATGTTTGTACTGGGTATGCATGGCCCGGTTTTGGTAGCAGTGGGGCTACAGGGCTTCTGTGAGAAGCTGCTGGAAACTTCCTCCATGTCCAGCAGAACGAATCTCTGGTGGCTCCAAAGACAAATGTTCTGCCAGCCAAGGCTGGACCAGTTAGAAATGGTGGTAATGCCTCTGTGGTAACAGATTAAAGAAGAAAGAGAAAAAAGTTATTGTGCAGAGGTAATTGTGGCCAGAGAAGAGTGGGGTGAGAACATCTCTTGAGAGATGTCCTCTGAGATGAACAACCTTGCAGACACCAAGTCAGTGCAGAGGAAGGTGAGGAGGTACTCCAGGTGCCAGAGCTGAGGTTCCCCTGCAGCACATGGTGCAGCCCATGGTGAAGCAGCTGTGCCCCTACAGCCCCTGGAGATTCATCCGCACACTGGAGCAGGTGGATGTCTGGAGAAGGTTGTGAGCCTGGGGAAGATCTGTGGAGAGAAGGGCCCTGCTCCCATGCTGGAGCAGCCTGTCTGTGAATGACTGCACCCTGTGGAAGAGTGATCCACGCTGCAGCAGTTTTGAGAGGACTGTTTGCTCGTGGGATGGACTCACACTGCAGCAGGTCACTGAGAGCTGTTACTCATGAGGTGGAGCCACATCAGAGAAGTTCGTGGAGAACTGTCTCCCATGGGAGGGACCCCACGGTGCAGCAGGGAAACACCTCCTCTCACCTGAGCAGTGGGAGAAGCCTTGGGTGACGAACTGACCATAACCTCTATTCACTGTCTCCCTGCGCTGAAGGGATAGGAGGTACAGCTGGGAAGGTGTAGGGGAAGGGGGAAGGTGTTTTTAAGAGGTTATTTTACTTTCTTATTATCCTGCTCTGATTTTGTCAGTGACAAATTCACTTGATATCTGTAAGGCGGGCTTGTTTTGCCCCTGATGGCATTTGATGAGTGATCTCTCCCAGTTCTTATCTCAATCCATGAACCCTTAGTTATTTTTTTTTTCATCCCCAGTCCAGCTCTGGAGGGGAGAGCTGCTTTGGTGGGTGCCTGGCATCTGGCCAGTGTCAACCCACTACCATGTTATAGTTATGAATAATGGAGAGGCTGTACCGGAACTAGTTAGTCCCATACAAAGCGAAAGATAATAATCTCTAGAGAGAAGAAATTTTACGGGAAAGAGAGAAGAACCCTACTCCATAACAAGAAGAAAGTCAGAGACAAAATTTTCTAAGGATAAGGACAGCAAAGGAATAGATGTTCTGATTATTGAGTATCCATCTCTGAGATGCTAGAAAATTGTCAGAGTGCAATTTCTGTTGAACATGACTTTGGCATAGACAGTTCTTCAGGATCATGGCATTAACAGGCATGTGGGCAGAAGATGAACAAGGAAGTTTCTTGAGGTCTCTTTCAGTTCTGTTGGTTCAGTGAGCTAATTAAATGACCCCATTGTTTGAGAGTTCATGGAAGTATTCGAGTTGTAGGCTTGCTCCTGCAATATGCATCAGAATTAATAATACATCTCGGGTAGAAGAATGCTGTGATGCACAGTGTCCAGCTTCCATGGTGTACAGGAGTCTTTGTACAAATCCTCAGTACATTTTCTTCTTCCTTGTTTGAAGGATTTAGTCCATGCCAAAGGGAAAATTATCAGTCAAGCATGAGCAGAGTTGTGCTGGAAGCAAGACAGCACAGGTAGGAGAAGTGTTCAAGCCTGGGCTTCACTGGGAACTTTGACTGCCCTGGCAGGTGAAAAGTGGCACAGTTCCTTTATGTTTTGTTTGTGTGCCTAAAAATGCCTTTGAGAATGCATCTATCAATTTTTTTTCTCAAAGATGTATCTTAAGTATTCGTCAATTATTGTGTCTTTTTTTTTCAGCTGAAAGTCCTCTGCAAGTCCCATCTGAATCTGCTGAGGAGTCTGGCCACTCAAAACATGTATTTTCGAGAATTCGCTGAAAAGCAAAGAAAAAAGGAAGAAGGCCCATCTCTAATGACTCTAATAAAAAACCATTTGTCTGCAAGAACTTCTCACAAATGACACAAGAATTTACTGTTAATGTCTTTGGGTCAGATCCTTACATGATACAAATTAGAATATATCTTTATGTAACTCAGTCTTTCAACTGATGCTTCAGAGATTTTCTATGAAGTGCCTCCACTTGCACAAAAAAAGTAGTGAGGCTATGGCTGTGCCAAAATGTAGCAACAGGATACAGGCTGGGATCTTCAGCGGGTGGAAGTCAGTCTATTGTCATGATTTAAATGGTTTATATAGGCCTTAGCTGGCATGAACTGCGTGTGCATTTCAGCAAGAACAAAGGAAGGGCTCATCATTCCTTTTCAAGGACTCCCAGTCAGGTATTTCTCATTCTCACTCGTTTCTTTCTCCAAAACAGTCCACAGAACCCAATCTGTGACATCTAGCAAGTACTGGATGACAAGCATGGTAGCAGAAAAGCCTCAGCAAGCCTAAGATTCACTGGGTAGGTAAAGGAGCACTGTAAACAGGTGCCCTTTGCAGGACTCTGGTGGGAAGCATAAACAGGCAAAACTGTTCCTTGCTCACATGCTGACTTTTGACTGTGGATTTCCTGCTCAAAGGCCTCTTGAGCACAGGGCAGCATAAATGAAAACATACCAAACTACTGGTAGAAACGTACACGCCCCTTAGCTGTTATTCAGAAGGGTGTCTGTACAATGAGCGGAGATCAGACCTTACTACGGGAAATACATATGCCATGTGCAAGTATACCAGCTAATATCCCTTGGTCTGAAAAGCTAAACAAATATGTTACATTTTATTGTCCAGAAAACCAAACACTGTCCTCCAGCAGGTAGGACTGTAACTTTTGTTGCGTTGGGCTCTGCAGGAGTCCTGAGCTTCAAGCAAACGATGAGAATTATTTCTCAGCAAGTCCCAGGTTTGCAGTAAAAGCAACAAAGCTAAGTGACAGAAAGAAAAAGTGTAACTGTCATGGCAAAATGGACATTGTTTTCTAAATAAAAGTAGCTTTCTCTGTTCCAGGGCTTTTGCTTTATTCTTGTCTATGCTATAGTGCAAAATGGTAGACTCAAGATAAAAGGGAGAACTCAGTGCCATAAGAACTCCTAACCTTTGTTAGCAGCCAGTGATGAATTTGCAAAAGAGCTACCAGACCCTTTCTAAATAGGACCAGGTTTGGGCTAGATCTACTTTGAAAATTTTTGCAATGCTGCCTTGGTCCCTTTCATGTGCATTTAAAAAAAACCAAACGAATCTGGGATTCATAATGCTGGTCTGGTAAGTAACATACCCTCAAGAAGCCCTCCTATTAGACCTCTAGCTTTTCAAGTTGAACAACATCCTCAATAGCAACAAATTTCCACTGTCCCACCCAACCCTGTGATGGGTCATGCTTGACTGGAGGTCTGTCTGTTTTTTGGTGCTGGAGTAATCCTGAAGAGTATAATTCTGGAGGGCCAAGACTTGTGAGCTACACAAAATGTCTTAAAAATATCGGGAGTGGATTCCCTTTTCTTGCACAAGATGAACAGGCAGCATAGTAGATTCTGTACTATTAATAAAAGTCAGCTCTGCTAGGAGGGTCTAATGTCTGCAAATTCTTAAATATTAACAGGACTACCATATTTGTATTTAAAAAAAAGGAAGCACACACGTTTTGCAAATGTACTTATAGGAAGAGCTGCTTAACTAACTTTGAACTGTGCTTCAGACGAATACATTTCAGACAGAGAGAAGCAGTAAAGCACAAAGCAGACTTGTAAAGTGACACCACAATCCCAATTGTATCGTGCACAGCTCTAAAATAAGCAGATCTTTCATTGATAAGTCACTTACATTATTTGAATGTTGACCAGGAAAGTGCGTCTTCATGGAAGAAATTACTTTTTCTTTGCATTGTGAAAAAAAATTTCCTAGAACATGGGCAGGACAAGAACTAAAATCCCTGATGAATGTTATTAAGAACATTGTTGTGAAATATAATTCTTTCTAGTTCTTTGGAGGAGGGATTTTCTTGCCACAAAGACTGTACTATTTCAACAGTTATTTTAATAAAAACATGTCCAAATGCATTTGTTTAGCTGTTTTCTCTCCTCTTTTACAGAGCAGGAAGTTTCAGAATATATGGTTTTTGAAAAGCCTATGTGGAAATTGCACTGAAAAGACGTGCTTTGAAGTAATTGCATTCTTATATTTTGTCATACAGAAATGCTGAAATAACAATTTGAAACACAAGGTTTTGCATCCATATGTTGATTCCACACAATTTTTTTTTAAACATTTCATCTACCATCATAAAAATCAGAACATTAGTAACGTCAGAAAATACCAGCACTGTACACCGAAATACAAAAGGTCTATGTGGTCCCATTATCACTAGGAAACTGTTCCAGTGGAAAATATTAGCCATTGTCAGAGTTCATTAAAAAATCCTTCCTATTGGCTTTAACTCTTTATTACTTGCCAGGAGAGGAAATTTTTCTACATTATGTATTTTTTTTTTCGTCATGGACTGGAGATACCACAGTTCTTGCTTCAGTTGTGTGCAGAGAAAATTGAAAATGGAAAAACATCCAGAATGTGCTGAGGTTCTGGAATCTAATGGAGAAAGTTGACCTTTTGCATGCGGGATGAATATATCACACAGAAATTTCAGATCGATGCCAAACCCCATGCTGATTTTTTTCAGTTCAACTGCTGATTGGCCATGAACTACACCAAAGATGCCAAATTCATTTCCCAAACAGGCCCAAATGATTGGCCCTGACTCCATGCCACTGCAAAAATGTGAAGTGTGCACACAGCTGATTTGATCATGTCTCCTCCTTAGAAACTTGCCTGGCATTAAGCAACTTATGACTATCAAATATTTATCATATTGTCAGAGGACAAAGCCAGAGCTAATTGATGTTTTCTGTAGCAGAAGCCAACACTGTAGGCTGTTTGATAAACAGTGAGAGTTTCCTCGGCACTTCAAGGAATTGAGCTTCTCAGCCCAGTGTCTTGTTATTTTTCAAAATTCTCATTCATCTACACAAGCTTGCAAAGCCATGAGAAGGTATTTGCTGTGTGTTCTACAAATTGGCACCATGCAGGAGAGCCACCATCATTGGCCAGGCAGTGCAGGGACAACCAGGTCTGGGAACAGGCACCAGAGATTCTCTGGATGGCCTCTGTCGCTGCAGCCACAATAGAAGGGGAAGGGACAGTGTTAGGACCCAAAACATTCTGATCCAAGGCAGAAAGCCACCTTAACCTTTGGAGAAAGGATGCTACCACAAGCTCTGGCTTAGGGCTGGGAAGACAAGAATGTTTTCTGTGATTGTCATGATGTGATGGTACTTTTGATCCTGAACAAGTCAGAGATCACACAGAAAGAAAAAAAACCCACAACAACCCACAAACAAAAGAAGCTCCACCCCCACATTAAATTGAGGATCATATTGTTCCTTTCTTAACTCTATTGATTCATCCAACCAGGTTCTTCCAACAAGACTTTTGCTGCACAAAGAGCTTGGGGCATCTAAAGAACTAAGGACTTGGGGTTTGGAAATGCTTAGTTAAAATTTTGGCTCTTTCACTGCCTTGTTCAGTTTCCAGCTGGCTAATTCATGTTTCAGTGCCTCAGATGGTTCATCAGCAAGGCAGAGCAACAGCAGTGTCCCCATAGAGTAGTGATTGGGGAATAAAACCATGTTCCTAAATATGTAGATTATTAACAGTGAAAAAGAATAAACACAAAGGAGAAAAATATGCTTATTTTTATGATATAGTAGCTACATAAAGGATTGTGATCTCTGTTAGCTAAGAAATACAGCTCCTAGTGACTTCGTGAGGTAAGGTTTTAAATTAGTTGGAAGTTGGCAGCTGTTGCCTATAGTCATCTGGGAATGTATTTGTATATCTGAAGATTATGGTAAATTACTTGTATTTGATGCCTGTATTAAAGGGTATTTTAGGAGTGGGTTGACTGTAATGTGCAACAAAAAGGGTAGAGTTTGTTCTGTCCATGGGGATTTAACTCGAAATCTGTGGCCAGCTATTCTGAGGGGCTTTACAAAGCCATGAACAACTTAAAACTGCAGTTGAAGAGATACTATTCTTGGTCAGTGCTCTGTGAAAGTTCATTGAAGGGTTGTGAGCACTATCCCTTGCTCCTGAAGAAAGACCCCTGCTGTCCTCATATACATAAATCTTGTCTACTATCAACAACAGTTTGTGATGGCTTGTGCCACTGGGCCAGACTTTTGCATGAAAGGAGTCTGGTTTTGTTTTTTCATTGACCTCCAAGGATGCTGTATATGGCTTTGTTTCCTTGCATAACCTTTTCCACAGTGTAAAAATTACCTTAAAATAGAAGAATGGTTTTGTTTTGCCATGAACATATGTATAAATATTAAAAGCAGACACGAATAAAACAATAAACATTCAAAACTGATCTTTGAATTATGTTTTGTTTTGGAATACATTCTTCTAGCATGTATGGATTCAGAGATAGATGACTTTTCCCTGGGACTGAGAACCAGGAGGTTTTCCGCAAGTCATCTGACCACACGGCACGGTGTATGTTATTGAAATGCTTGCCCACACTAAGCTCTCAGAAAAGGTCTCCCTCTCTCTATGACACAGACTGCAGCTGTTTAGAAGAACTAAGCTCTGCAGTTCCTGTGATGATTTCTGTTGCAAAGAAGTAATGAGCTGACTGACACCTGAATGCAAAGTCATGATTTAACACACATACAAATAAATACATATAAATCTTCTCATCCTGACAGTCAGCTGCTATTTCAAAGCCTTTTCTTGGTTTGCACAGAGGAAGTCATGGCAGGTAACCATTGTACTACTCGCCAGAGCCTCTTCAGAGAGAATGCCTATGGGAAGATTTTTAGCTGTGGGGTGACCTGCAACAGACCCTTGGTATTCAAGCATGGCTTAAGGCCCAGCCGTTCTGGAGAAAGTTATAAGACCAGGTTACTGTAGCACAAGTAACTGGTTATAAAACCAGGTTATAAGACCAGGTAACTGTAGCACAAGGGTAAAATGTCAGTTTTATAGCTTTCCTAAATATGAATGTTTTAATTCAGACTTGGAAGAACTACCTATATTTCTCAGTGTTATCACAAAATTGAAGGTATCGCAGTGTGTAACAATATATAGATGCTACATAGTAGCATAGTTGGGATAAATTGGTATAAGCTCTGCACAAACCGTTGCATTTTTCTTTCTCCAGACAGAGCTGAGGACATAAGGAATTAACAAAAGGTTCTTATGTCACTTTGTATGTTATTCTACTCCCCATACTTTTAGGAGAAGGTGATTCCAGAGGAAAAACCCCTGTGTTCTTATGGTATGTCTGATAGGACTGATTTTGAGATCATGAGTGGTGTTATTTAAAAATATATTTCCCACTCACCTCTGTATATATTTATTTATTTACTGTAATTCCTCACACACAAGAAAACTAAGTCTGTTTCAGCTTCCACTCCACATGCCGTGTCCATTCTAAGCCAGTCTCTGCTTTTATTTTACACACAAGTTTACAAGATAGAAAAAGGTGGGAACGCTGTTCACCATTTTGCTGGCCAAGAAGACACTCCCATAATTCCCACAATTAGTCTCCAAACTTTGTTTAACTAAAAAACCTGCTTTATTTTCCAAAATGTGTGAATTAGAAGCCCTGAGTGTCATGGCTTAGAAATGCTATTCCCCAATTTGATGCCTTCTTCCGCCACGCTGAGACTCCGAAACCACATAGTGGTCACTGGCTTCCCCTTCCCCCACTTCCACCCGCAGATGGCCAGAGAGGAGAACTGGGGACACAAAAAGCAAAAATCATGGGCTGAGACAAGAACAATTTACTGGAAACTGCAATGAGATAAGAAAACATACAGTAACAACAACACTATTTATAATAAAGGCAAAAAAAAGATGTAGCGCTCAACTCAACAGCAGCCACACCACCCAAACCACTCCCTCCTATCGGAACCAATGCTACCCCACTGCTCCATCTACCAGTCTTGCTCCGCTGGAAAAGGAGCACCCTTTGTTCTCAGATGTGAGAGACAATCCCTTTCCCTTGCTCCTAGCAATAATGTAAAATGCTATGGAATATCATTAGCGTCATAGCCACAGCCAGACAGCTCCAGGCTCAGTGCCCTCATAGCTGATCTGGACCAAAACCAGTACACTAAATCGACAAGATTTTTAACACACCCTTTGGGAGAAAACCACTGCAAAAGTACACGTGAAGATTCACTTGGTGATAAAAAATTCTTATTGGATGTCAGCTTAGCTTTAACAAGGAGCTGTGTTTTCATGTGAAAGCAGTAGACAGGAATGAGAGACTATCTGTTGCAGTTTATGGTCTCTGCTATAAGATTTCTCCATAAGTTTTAGGAAGTTAGCTCTATTTTTCACCTTAAAATGTAGAAAACTTGACAATAAGACACCTTTTCCCCATATAGGGAATATAGGGAAAGGTTTGCCCATAAATGCCTTTCAGGATATAAGAGAAGACTTCTATATTTGCCGTTTCTGAGCTTTGTTACAGAGGTTTCCGGTTTGCCTGGAAACACCACTGCTGTCACTGTAGGCAGCACATGCGAAAGATTTGTAAGAGAGGCTGTATTTTAGAGCAGTTAGGTTCTTTTGAGGTTTGACAGCATTAGACTGCTGGACTCCAGTAACTTATAATTACATAACCTATGAATTAGGAAGACATCCAGAGGTTTTCAGACTCTGCTGATGAATTTAATCACAATTTAAAAGCTTTGTCAGATGAGTACAAAAAGGACTGTGCTGTGTAACGCTCTTCTGCCCACTCAGTATAGTTACTCTGTGTTCAAGTATTGTACCTGAATCAGCAGCTCGAAACACTTGAACTTTCCTGTTCCACTTAAAACCAACCCCAGGTTGTTGATGGTCCGAAGGACCCCTCCAGGCAAGGTACCTTCTAGTGAAAGAGGAAAAAAAAAATAGAAGAAAAGAAAGAACAAAAGGCTTTTAACTTGTGCCGCACACGATAATGATAGAGTGCCTTCAAAGAGCACTGGGGTTTTTGAAAATCACAGGAGTGCAAAGAGGTCACCCATAGATATTTGAATTATTAACATATGTTTAACCATTAAAGAAAGATGTATTGATAGAATATAAATGCGATTAATTATTTAGTTACACAAAGTACGGCTTAGAAAACAAATTAAGTATTCCCCACAGTTTGGGAAAGACAAATCTTGAATAAATGCATCATAAAAGGGTTTGTTACCACAAGGCCTGGTAATAACAGATGATCTTAGTGTATCATGGAAAATGTGTTTATGTTGGTTGTATTTATTTTGGTTACAAGATGAGCCTTCATCAGTTGATCTGTGGTGAGATGGAATGGAGAAAACCACAAAGAAACAACTTTGTGCTTGAAGGGAAATATGGCAGCTTTTCAGCTTGTAGTTTACAAACACATAGGTTTTTGAAAGAAGTGTGTACAGCTGTTTGAGGAAGAAAATCTACCTAGTAAATATCTCACACATGCTGTTTTCTGTATCTCTAGTAAGTCCCTCTGACTGTATTGCTAATGCAGATCCTGTGGTAAGATCAGGATATCTCTCTCCTAGTCTTTGTTGACAGGAGAAAAATACTGTGCTCTTGAAACCTGTTGCTCACTTTTATTTTTGTCAGCTGTGGCAAATAAAATCTTGAATCGTTCCATATCTACTTTGTAATACGTTTGTGGCTGAAGTTCCTTCAGATTTTGGTTCCAGTGGATGACTATCGCACAGTTTCTTCAGTCATCAGTCAGCTATTCAAACAATCCAAGCAGATTTTTGATATTAAGTCTGCAGGAGTACAAGGTAAGTACTTTTTAAAAGTGTTTCTGATATTAGAAACATTGAATTCATTTCATAAGCATACGTTTGGGAAAACCTCCTAAGGCTTGCCTTTATTGTATTTATAGTTTGTGGGAACTTGGCTGAGTTAGGTGCTTGATACTCAGCAGTGAGTTTCATCAACAGTCAGGCTGCATGTTCTTCTCTACCTTCAGTGCTGGAGGGCTTGCCACAGCAGGTGAGCTTTGTCTTGGCATTTTCCATGCCTAGAGACAGACAAGATAAAGACTGCCAGCACAGGCGTATCTGTTTCTGCCTTGGCTGAGACAAACTGAAATACTATGTCCTCTTCCCCAGGCACTGGAGAGGAACCTCTCTCCTAGCTCTAGCCCTGAGGGCACCTTCATGATGACTGGGGAGCAAATGGTTGTCCATAGCCACCAAGGGGTCAGAGCAAGGAGAGAGTCCAAAGCCAACTAGAGCTAGAATGTCTGTGGCACAAGTGAGAACCAGGAAAATTTGGGTACCTCTGAGTATAACTTCATGAGTGAGCTGAACTGGAAAACGAGTATTGACAGACACACACTTTGTTCATGATAACTCCAGGATGGGAAAAATACTTGCAACCATCTTTGTATGTACTTTATATGTACCATCTATGTATTGTACTTTTCTGATGCCAGAAAATATACTTCTGTTTTAGTGTAAAGATGTGAGATAGAACTGAATATAGTCAACTGGAAAATTCAACAGGAAAGTTGGTATGCATGTAGATGAAAAAAAAGAAGAAAATGCAGGAACAAAAAAAAAAAGAATTTTAGCCAAGAACTGTGCAAGCAATTCTCATTGTGCTGGAAATTAAACAGCTAAATAGTGATATGTCACATAGCATCTAGTCTCCATTGTGTCTGAAGAACCATATCTGAGACATTTTTGTTGCTTTATGTGGTTTTGTTTGTTGGGTGATGATTTTCAGCTTGTCAGTCATGTGTATAGTATTCCATCTACATATTAGTGTTAAAGCACAGCAATCATTTTGTAATTCATACTGCAGTTCATTGCTCCATTTTGGCAACTGCAGTTGTCTGGCAAATATGGGGTAGCACACTCTGGGCTTCCTAGGAAAATCAGGCTCCAGGACGTCTTGAAAGCAGATGTCCCATGCATCTCACTCAGGAGAATATGGTCGTGAAAGGTGTTTGGTTACAATTCAAATGGTAAGCATGTCACAAATGAAAAATCTGTCATTAACTCAGTGGGGCAGAGGCAGATCTCTGTTCAGGTCACTTTGGTCTAGGGCTCTCATAGACTTTGTTCTCCTGACTTGTCTTGGGGTGCAGTGACAAGGGTAAAAAGGCAATATTTATTCCATTTCATTTTGGGGTGTGAAACATAGGGAGACTGTGGAAGTGGGCTTCTAGTGTTTCTGAGGGAGAGCTCTCTGTCCCTTGTTTCATAATTTTAGGGAACTTGCTGAATAATTTAGTTCTAATAGGCTGTAGGGATTTCTCACGTGTAGGTCTTCTGCCAGTTAGTAATGCTTAGTACGTATATTACTCTGCATCTGCAAAGCACTTTACAAACATTAACTAATTAAGCCTCACAACACTCTGGGGAGGTAAGTATAAGTAAGTTATTATTACGTGAGGAAGGCTCTTGGCACTCCTCTTAGTGGGAATCTCAGGGGAAATCCTAATCCTTCACATTGCAGCCCTTTCTGATCTTCAGTTCCACTTGTGAGTTACACATACAGAGTGAATTCAGAAATGAAGCCGCGCTCCCACTCTTTGTGCTTCCATAAGGATGTTTTACGTACTCTGCAATTGCTTACTCGCCTCTTGAACCAACTCTCGGTGCCAGCCGAGACAGCTTTAGGGATTGCATGAGTCTTCTGTGCCTCTTCTCATAGGTCTCTTTCCTTCCATAGAATCCAGCATCTTGAAAGGCTGCTATGTAATGATGATGGGTAATGATGTTTGTCTTGGAGAAGTCAGAAAGCTTCGGGGAAAAAAACAAATAACATCTATAAGAACATAGGGGAAAATCACATAAATTTGTACTTAGAAAATGGAAGCTTCTACTTTTAGAACCTCATCCCAGCTAATGGTAAAGAGTCTGTTGATGTCAGTCATGCAAGAACAGCCTGAACAAATAATTAGGAATCCCTGTATTTTCAGCAATGCATGGATTTTCAGCTTGGAATTTCCAGGAAAGCCAGTGAAAACTGTGTGCCCAAGTCCTGCATATTCAAGTTGATAGCATTTTATTGAGAAGGCAATCCCCAAATGCAATGTCAGTGAAAGCAACACTGACCATTACTGGTTTTTTCCAGCTTCCAGAAGAACATTTCTGCAAAACCTGGACCAGATTTTTTGAATTGCACAGAGGTTTCTGGCAATGCCTCACGCAGGGGTGCTGTGCAGGGAGGTCTGAAAACACTCTCAGCTGTGACCAACTAAGACTTTTGGAAGTGCATGTCAGAAGCAGGAAAGCATGCTCCACGGGTCACATCATGAACTTCTGACAGGGGAACACTCTGTATGGCTGTGATGAAAACTGGCTGATGACTCCATTGAAAAAGCACATTCAAATCTCTGCTCAGCAGAGCTCCTTGTGAGAATTTGGGGTTTAACATTTGTAGTCACAACAGTGCTGTTAACATACCACATTAAAGAGACACTTTGAAGCTCTGACAAGGGCAGTGAGAGAAAGCAGGATGGCAGCTGCTGTCAGTCACTTTGTTTTCTATGGGAACCAGCTGGCTGTTATTATCACTTATTATTTATCATTTAAGCTAGACTTGTTACAAAAAAATAAAAGAAACAACAACCCAAAAAAAGACCTCTATGGCCAGAAAAAAAGTGGAAGTGGTCTTTGGGGACTTTGGAAGCTTTCTGTGGTTTGATATATATTTAGGTTGATGGTTTTTCAATACTCCACTTCCTCCTCCAATCACCTTAGCTGCCATATTAAAGTGATCAAGTTGACCACAGATTTACTAAACAGAAATATGCAGTTCACTTAGTCTTTAAACCACATAAATACTGAAGAGGGATTTCTCCAGTTTCCAGCATTCATCTTGAGACTACTGCTTAATATTAAATCATTAGACCTCAGAATTTTATTTTTTTTTTTCACAGCCTATGAGCAGGCACTTAAAATCGCAGTCATCTCCCACTAGAAGTGAAATGAGTATGTCCTGCACAGTAGAACACCGAGGGCAAGTTTCTAGTCAGGCTGAAGAACCTAGAAAAGGTTAGCTAGTTGAATAAAAGGGCAACATGCTTAAAGATAATTTGACTTTTTGGAGGTCCTTGTTTTTCAACAGCTACTTGTGGCTACTTAAGTATGTGTTTTCAAGGGAACAAGCCTAGGTGCACTTCACTGAGGCATATATTGGCTTCTGTGCTTTAGCTGTGCACCTGGCGTTGTCTTTGCTATTGTTTGAAGGGAATGCACATGTGCACATTTATGTGTGTCTGTGTGCATTTATTTACCTGCTTGTTCTCTGAAGGGAGAAAGCAAAGATAAACTCTCATTAATAAAGACATCTACATATGAAATTTTCTAGTTGTTAAAAAAAATATGCAAAGACACACTTGGCTGTCATTCAGACTAAACAACTAGGGAGCAGAGCACCAGCATAATCATCAGCAGACATCCTACCCTTTACCCCAGGCACTTCATGCATAAAGCATGCTCCTTGCAAAGACCACCCCACTCCATGCTACCCTCTGCCAGCCCCCTCCTTAAGACTCCTCTCCGCTGTGACCCCTATAAAAGACATGAGACGACTAAGCAAACAATTGGTATGGGGTAACCACTGTTTATTTTGCTAATCAGTGTTGGCTTGCCAAGATCTTCTGCTCTTTTCATCTGCTCATTACATCCACCTGCTTTCTATTGTCTTATGACTTTAATCAGGTCTTGAATAGATGTGTGTGGAAGGATGAAAATCAATTTGTTGTGCAGCAGTAAAATCTCTAGAACAGCTGAACCGTATCCATGGCAGTTCTGCAGGACAGCCAAATGATAAAAATCAATATGTCAGAGAACTGGAGAAACAAAGTGAGAAAAGAAGTAATAGGCCTTTTTGCTTTAGCTGAGGCCCCAAAAGTATTTGGAGCATATATCTCATTGCCAGGGAGCAACAATTAGCCACCAAGCAAAGGTTAACCCAGGTAGCTCAGATGAGCACAGGTTTTGAAGCTCCTCTAAGGTAAATCAAGGTGCTGTCATTGAATGGTTCTGGGAGCAACGCAGGAGAAAGCATTTTTCCATGTACAGTGAGGG
This sequence comes from Callaeas wilsoni, assembly GCA_013398955.1. NCBI lineage: Eukaryota > Metazoa > Chordata > Aves > Passeriformes > Callaeidae > Callaeas > Callaeas wilsoni. The sequence continues at coordinate 64,822 of VWPU01007714.1, read as the reverse complement.
ATGAGATGTTCCCAGGTGCTGCTGTGTGCCCCAAGGTGCTGTGAGAGCACCTTGAATTGCCTTGCAAGCACGTGGCTCTGCAGGATTTGTCAAAGATACTCACACCAGTCAGTAGAAGTTTGCCATCCATGTGTCTTAGTGGCATTTGAAAATTCTTTCCGTTGTGGTTTTTGCTGCATTTTCCTAAGTTCTGTCCCAAAGAACACAAAGGCAGCAATCTTCCCTCATTCTCCTGGACTTCAGGAAAATTAAGAAAGGAAATCCACAGAAATCTTTTTGCATTAGAAAAAACATAATATTTCTCCTGCCAAAATATTTGTTTGGGAGCCTGGTTCACTATGTAATCTTTTATCAACTTTTCCGCTTTTATTTCCTAGGTACAATCAAGTGCAAGTTTATACTTGCTCCTGCTCCTCTTCCTAAATATACACCCTACTGGAACACCAAAGGTTTTTGCATTGTTCAACTACCTGCAAAGCCATTCTTCTTTATTCCTTGTTCTGATAAACAAAAACCAATTTTGTCCCTCCTCCTGCCACAGTTCAGAAGAGCTTTAAACAATCACAATTCTTGACCTGTAAGTTAAATTGTATTCTTACTTGCTTGTGTATGATTTCTGTAAGTATTGCATATACATTTCTGAGGGTAGAACTCAACCCATCAACATCTTTCACCCCAAGCCAGGATGAGGGAAAATGAGCTTGTGTTGCAAAAGAAATTTATCTCAACACAGAGTGGGAGTATATCACTCATACGCTATTGGTTTTTGTGATTCAATGTTTTCACTAAGAGGATGGTAATAATCTGCACAATTAATCTTTTTCTGAAGATCACTCTTCAAGCAAGATTTAAATATTTATGGGTGATCACTGGGAATATTTGGTTTGTAATGTCTTTGTTTCCCTTGGGAAGTGTGCTTCTGCCAGGACTTGGAACTTGCAGTCAGGCAGCATGTATTCAAGGAAGGGAAGTGTAGTTCAAGCATGTGCTTGAATTTGAAATATTCCCAAAACTGGCTGTTTTATTCACACTCAGAAGTCATCATCTTTCAATATCTTCTTCACATAAAACAGGAGGTTTAGACTTAAGTTTTAGGAGAAATGGGAATGTTTTCATGATGGACATGATGGTGACAGGGAGAAAATAGTAGGCTGAGATGAACCCTGCAAAATAACCAGCTAACCATGAGTGAGACGGTCCTGCAAAGCACCCATGCTAAAGTGTGGGACTCAGTTCCTCTTCAAGGCCAAATTCACAGGAAAAATGAGGTTTTTACAATCGTTGCCTGCAAAGCCTCAGATAAGTTACAGTACTTGATATTTGTGCCAGCATGGAGTCCTTTGATTTCAGTGTTGATACAGAGCTGCGGACTGTTGCTTGGGTGTGATGATAATGATGTTCTTCCAGAGCACACCCACTGCACTTAATTTGCAGATTTTATTCGAAGATTTCTTCTTTTTAAGGAGAAGAGACAATATTTTAACATGGGAGCACTATACAAGCAGAAGCCCATATGTTGACTGCACCAGGTGAATTCTTGCTAATTATCCAGTGGGTTCTTTTGGGCTTGCTTTGGAGACTTAAGTCCTGGGAACTGTGTCCTTCTCCTCACACTCAGCAGCCCTGAGCCCATTGTGTCAGGCATCTGTAATGCCTTTCCTACCTAGAGAGTTTTTGTTAAATATTGAGACAACAGTGACAGGGAAAACAGTGTTTCAGTGTACGTGAATTATGGTGTTTGAGAGTTATAGTAAACGGCTATTTTAAACAAAGTAGGTCAAAGCATGGTGTGACAGAAAGAACAGGGAGATTTAAGTGCCCTCGGTGAACTGAGTAGCACACTACTCACAAAGCTAATGTCTGCTCGGTGTTATGCCAGCCGAGCTCCCTGACATTCTTAAATCCCAAGTTGTTTGTAAGGTTATTATTAGAGATTTCTCGCTTTCTGAAGCCAAGGGAGGAAAATAGCAACTGAGGTAAATGTTGCAAGGCCCCCAGACTGTGTTTTTGTTTGTGATTTATGATTCAGATGCAGACATCCTGTTCTGGTAGAAATAACCTTGCTGGTGCATTTGACACTGTGTTTCAGAAGGTACTTATTAAACAGAAAGTGGAAACAAGAAGGGGGTAGTTGAGCTTCTGAGGACTGAAAAACCAGTCAGCCTGTCTGTGGTGTGAGGCACTCTCCTGTTCCCCTGAGGAGAAAGCTCTTAGTGGATTTCAGCTCCTGCAATGACAATGATGTTATGTTTCAAGCTTCTTACTGCACTGTAAATAACATTAGGTTAAAGAAGTGTCTTTGGATAGGAATACAAAAGTGGAGAAGATGCATTCAATTAGAAACAGCTCCTACTATTCATTGTAAAATGGAAAATGATGGCAAGAGTATAGCTACAGTCATTGCTACTCTCACCTGTTACTGTTTATATGTTAGTTAATTTGATTTCCACCTTTTTGTTCTGTATAATGGAGGTTTAAGCCTGTTGTGGCTCTGTTATTTATATGCTAGTTGCCTGCCTCTGAACATTAAAAAAAAAAAAAATTATTTAAACCAGATGTGTGAGTTTTGCCCAGTTCTTCAGTCAGCCTTCCAGTGGCATGAGTCAAGTAAGCAGACCAGAGGTGATAACAAAGAGCATTATCTGATAGCAGTCACAGAAATCCTGTAAGCTGATGGAGAGTTACACAGTTCATTTTTAGCATACTGGTTATCTATATCTATATGCTGAAGTGGGGTAGGAGTTCTTTAGGGCAGACTGTTTATCTGTGCTGAAAGGGAAAGCTGGAAAGTTGAAAATCAGCTTAGTGACAAAAATATTCTACTGTATTATTTAACTCCTCATTAAATTCATTGCAATTCCTATCACTTCTGATGACATTAGGTAACACCCTGAGTGAACTATGAACTCTGATACATAGTTTAAACACCAGCTGTATGCTGTCCAAAGGATGGAGGAGATGATTTGAAACATTTTTCCATGTCTGAATTCCAGCTATGCAGTGTAGTTTGCGATGAACCTGAAATAACAGAACTACAAAGGGAAAAACATTGCTATGGCAACAAACTATTTCTAATTTAAGTGAGCTTGGTGTAAGAAAAGAAGCAACAGTGTGATTTAAACAGAAACAGACTTTGCAAAATAAGAACTGCAATAATGAATTAAAAACTAAACAATAATTTATCCTCTACCTGTAATTTGGCATTTCCACCTGTAACTCTCTTTTCTCTAGTATTTTCTGAACCTACAGAAACACAGAATAACATTTTACGGCTTTAGAAACTAAGACAGGACTTAATTGAGTCAATCTCAGGAGAGACATAGGAGTCCCTAAACAGAACTAGGTACAGAATATGCATGATTCAAGATGTAAGGTCAAGATTACTTATAGCTGGTGTTAGGCACCAGATTAGGAGCCCAGATCAGGAGTCCTTATTGCCAGAAGCTATCTCCACAGTCAGTGAAGTCCAGTAGAGTAGTACGCCCTTTATGTCTTTGGCTTAATTGCCAAGAGCATATTTTTCCAGCCGTGGTCTCTCTGATTTTTAGGGAGCACAACAGAACTGTTTTCCTAGTCAGCTATCTCCATTAGAAGATGAACCAAGATCAAAGGCCTTAATTCACTCCAGTGGTTTATAGGAACTATAAAACTGTACTCCAATGCAAATTAATGCCATGCATTTACCATCCACCAAGCTGCAATGATGATTTTCCTGACTTCAGGTTAACTGCAAGTAACAATGTCTGCTTTCTCTACAGCCTTGCTGAAAGATAATGCTTCGGTCAAATGACAAAATTCATAATCTTCCTCTGATAACCAAGAGCTTTCTTGTTGTTAGCATAATGGAAGAAGATAAAAACAAACTCCTTTGCTCTCCCCAAGCTTCTTTACAGGCAGATGGCTTGGCTGCTCTGTTGGAGTTTTTTGTTGTTGTTACTTTTTTTTTATCATTTGTTTATAGTTTTTTATAAGGTTAAACCACCCTCAGAAAAATACATTGATAAAAATATTTTGTACCTCTATGTAGTGCTTTGTCTTCTTCACGATTATCTCAGTCAGTTTTTGGGAACCCTTAGAAACAAGTCCTCAGGGTATGTGTGTAGGAATGTACTGATTTGTCAACAAGAGAGGGGTATGCTCTGTAGAAAGCAATGATGCTGCCTGCACTGCCTGAAGGAATGGACTCTGCTGCCTCTAGCCCTGCAGGAGACAAGGGGAAAGTTTTGGGAAAGTGCACTTGGAACGTGTAGGTGACCTTCATCTTGAATGCATTGCCTCTCGGTGATCAAAGGTCTGAAAAGACTTAGCAAACAATGGATGTCATCTTTTCAGCTCTACTCAGCTACTTCAAAAGCTTCTGCTTTGCCATTAAGGCGAACCAGATGATTCAAAGGGTTACATTTGATTAAAAAAAAAGTGATGGCTTAGTTGTCCAGTCAACTGCAAATAGGCTCTGCAGTAAATAAATGGCAACTTGTTTATTTTCTGTTGCCACAAAACACAATTTGATTTGACTGCAGGAAAGCAGTGGCTTTCTCTATAGTATTTGGTTACAGACTTTCAATTGAGGGTAACTGGGGGAGAGCAGAATGTTGAAAAATGTTGAAATACTATGATTTCTTCATGTTAAGCTTGAATATATTTAATACTTACTAAAAGATTAAATGACATTTGAAATCAAATTGAGTGATTCAAGCCTGCAGAATAAGGCTTAATCTTTGGTTGTTCTGCTTCTGCAAAATAAAATTATCTCTGTAGACAACATGGTTTTTTTAAAGTATGTTTACCGAGCTTCTTTGGTAAAACTGTCTTCATTACCTCTTTCTCACTATGTTTTGGGCCTGAGTTTGGGTTTTTTGTTTGCTTTTGTTGGAGAATGTTTCAATCTACTTGCAGTAATTCTTTTTACCTCACAGCTGGACACTCCAAGAAGATGTAATTATATTTACTGTGTAACTCCTGTGACAGACTTTCTTAAATAAATATATTGTTTTGAAACAATCAAAATTTTTATGCAGAGTATTTAATTTATGTAATATCAATGATTTTTAGAATTAGAAGGGACTAGTCATTCCCTGATCAGACCTTCTCTAATTGTCCTAAAATTCCATTCAGTCATTCCTTCATTATGCCCAATTGCTAATGGGTAGAGGTGGAATAAATCCTTTAAACAGATACCAAATCTTGATAAAAAGAGATTACTGTGAAGTTATCTAAAACATATTCTAAGTTTTCCAGTATACAGGTTTTGCCTATTAATACAAACTTACATTTTTAATTGTTGGATATAAATTCTTCTTTTGTCTTTATGGGGTGGACTTGTTTCCCAGCACCATTTGCTGTATCTTTCAGCAATATCTTTCCTGTTGTTATAATTTCTCCAAACTCTGGGCCATTACGGACTTTATCTGCAGCATCTTCATTCTTTTCTCATCTCCACAGATCGATCTCTTTCAGACTACACAAAAGAGAAGAAAATTCTTCCGAGGTCCTTTAATGGGAGATCTCAGATTTATTGTGAATTGTGATTCATTTATTAAAGAGATGATGCATTGATGCATTGTGTTTGCATAGGGTAGAATTTCGAGGCTTCACAGGAAGTTATTAGGCTGCCTTTATTAATCAGTTGTGTTCCAATTTTATTGGAATCAACTGTTTGCTCCATAATCACCTTGAAATACAATATTATATTCAAGGGCTTGAAGACTGTAAAATATAGAATCTCATTTCATGTTTCTGCCTTCATGAGAGGAAGTCAGCAAAAAAGTACATTTTAAAAGAAACACAAGTCTGATTTCTTTTAAAGGATTTGGTATTGGTGTCAATGGTATCAAGTAGAGATTTGGATGGCCCAGTATACTAGCTCTGCTCTGGATAGACTGGCATTGTTCAGAAATAATTACATTTCTGTAGCATATATTTCATATATTTGCCTTGCAGAAAGATATGGAATTGAAATGCACAGAAGAACCCTAGTGAAAAAGTAATTTACTGTAAAACATCTCCCACCACAGATGGTTTCAAGCTGAAATATATCATAATGTATTTGTATTGCTTCCACTGATGATAATTTTTAATGCACTTCTCATGGTAAAAAAATCTTTTGAAGACAAGCTTTGTTTGAGAGGAACATTCTTGAGCTGTGGGGAATGCATGGTGGGAATGCATCGTAGGAATGATGAATACTACAAAGAGAAACATTTAAGGCAATCAAGGAATGCATGAATTACAATGAAAAGTCAGTTAGAAATACTGTTATGTTGACCTCTCTGAAATTAAAGGTGAAATTTTCTCATTTTATCCATTACCTAAGAATTTTAATAGGTTTTCCGTCTTGCATAAAGGCTCGCCCTCTATCATTTTGCCTTAGGAGTGAAAAAGAGAAAATATCTTCATTAGCAGATTATAGAGGATGGGGAAGACTATGAGTGTAAGATGATCCTTCAACTGTTTTGTCTGGTGTCTATCTCAAAATTCATGTTATATCTTCCAAGCCAATAGATCCAAGCCATCTGTCTCTCAGACTGGGAGTAAAGGTAATGAACAGCACATCCTTCTTTATCTGGGATCCAGGTTCAGTGTTGTGTACCATCTTATTCTGCAAAAGCAAATTCCAAGTCATTAAATGCTGGGGATGCAGACCCAAATGCTCCCAACATGGGTCAGGCCTTCTTTAAAACAGTGAAGGACCTTGAAGAGGCAGCATAGGACGTAGAAGGCTGATAGTAATTAACGAAGGAACGACAGACGCAGAGGAAATTTGATCAAGGTGAATATAGCACCTTCCATTGCAAACTCACATCCATGTTTCTAGCTCTGTATCAGGACACTTCTATTCCTTACAAAAGAGCTGATAAATAACATGGGCAACACACATAATAGGGTACACTGTGCTGTCTAGGAGAAAAAGGAATTGTGAGAAATAGTCCCTGTGCAGTTTCAACATTCAGCATCCCATTGCATTCAGAGAGCACTCAAATATCAGCAGAGGTCACTTGGCCTGACAGCTGCAGTCAATGAGAGGATTTCCTCCAACACCACAGGTGAAGACCCCTACATATTAATATATGGTTCTCCCTAAGATTCTTTTTCACATTGTGAACACTCATCCCATTATGAAAGACACATCAGAGATACTGTAATGTTCAGCAAAAATCACAGGTTTATACAAACTTATTCACCTATACTTAGGGTTGCAACTGACTGAACAGAAATGCAAAATATCTCTAGGTCTAGTAAAATAGAGTTTGAAAATTGTCCCTGAAAATGACAGGGATTTTTGTGGATTCAAAGATATTTTGATTACCTGGTGATTTGATACACCTCTGGGAATGAGTAGAGTCTTTTTGGAGATTCATCCGCCATGGTCTGTTTGAAAAACACCAGTGGCATACTTATTTTTTTCTGTTTCCAGCATTCCATTTCCATTATCTCAAATTCTCAAATTGCTTAGCTCAAATTCAGCAAAATAGCCTATCTAACCAGGACAATACTCATCATTTCATCATTTGATCTATCATTTCTCATGACAGTTGACTTCCCTGGAAAAGCAGTACTTGTGATAACATCTCTGGACTTTGTTCTTTATCTCAGGCCTCTGCCTTGTCCTCTCTAAAGCAGATGATTAGAATGACTTCCACTTAAATGCTGTCTTAAGAGGCATATGATACAGTCCTTAAAACCCGACCACATTTGACCCTCAAGTCTGATGTGACATGGTAGTGTTCCTCCCTTTGGGAAGTTGTGAACCAAGGGTAATACAGTTGTCCAAGAAGCTATTTTAACACAGATATTCAATTTTAAGCAGGGGGAAAATTCTAAAAGAAGATTTGTAAAATTACAAAAGGTGTCACTTCGCTGAGTGCTTGATTAGGGGCTAAATTTTCAAGTGTTCTTTCAAGTCTGGGGCCATCTTACTGTACTGTTACCCTCACTGTTTTCTTTATGGGATGTCATTTAAACCTCACTGAAATTTCTTCTCCTTTACATGCTTGGACTTGTAACTAAACTTGTTGAGCCCAGCAAGGAGTTGTAATAAAGGCACCAAATTGAAGAGCTCTTCTGCTGTGTCTGAAGTGTCTGCTAGGGAGTGTTTCAATTCTCACTCTTTCTGGTCACATTCCCTGACAATCCAGTTATTGAATTAAACCACTTTATGAATACATATTCATGGATCAAACAGCTTCATAACTAATCCAACTTATAATATTCTTAAATTACTTCAATCAAGTCCAAATCTGTTACATAGACAATTTCCACCTCTGACGTATTTTGCTTAATATGTAAGACTTTGAAAAGGATCATTTGCCTTCTATTACAGTACATCGTATTAAATCATCTTGATCTGCTCATTAAATGAAGATGATACATATTATATGGATTTGCCTTGGATTGCTCACTCATTGAAGGTATCTGTCACAAACAAGAAAATGCACATACATACACACACATACACACACACACTACACACAGAGCCATGGGAACTACCTCTTGTGGTAAGTCCTCTACAGGGAAGGAAGAAAATATAGCATGAGACCATCTGTGGTAATACGTGTCATGCATTTCTCACTCACCAAAAAGATGATATCACAGACCTCTACGAAGAGTCAAGTGTGCTAGGAGTCACAGTTGGGAGATTAGTTCTCAGGCTGCTTGTTAAACTACCTTTTATAAAATAACCCTCACCGGATGTTGTGCCTGAGATGATAGAAGGAGTAAATCCTGGAGTAATTCAAATCAATGGTAAAATTCTCATAAACCTTGAAGAGGCTTTCAAGGATTTCACAGGAGGAATTTTCATTTGTCAGAGAGCATTAGTGCCTACTAAATCACTTCTGGGTATACCTGCTTGGGCTGTTTCTACCCTAAGATATTCCCAGCATTTTGATACAAAATTAGTGATTAGAAAATCTGAGTGGATTAGAGGATGAAGGAGCATTTACTGTAATAGTTCCCTAAATATTTTGTGTTCCAAATGTGAAAATTGCTCATTGAAGGATTTTTGAAAATCTTAAATTTTTTACTGTTACCATTCAATGACTGGCCACGCAATAAAAATTTTTTTAAAAGAGCATAACAATTAAAAAATTAAAGATAAGAATGTACAAGAAAGGAAACATTCAGAAGAACAGGTAGCTAGAGCAGTGTGTTGGGCCTCATCATAACACTGATTGAAACACCATTGTAGTGGAGCAGATAAAATTACTGCTCAGGGGGTGGAAAAATATGAAGAATGAGGGAAAATAGGAAGTTTGAAAACAGAGGAAGAGACAGTCAGCTGGGTCAACAAGTGCTATCTTGCCTGGATACATCTCCATCTCCACGACTCAGCAACAAAGACGTTTGTTCCTTGGTGGATGCCAAAAAAGCCCACAGCTCGTATGGTCACCTGTTACAAACACTTTGGGTGAGCTGTTGATTTTCTGTGTGCAAATGGAAGAGGCTATAGGGAAAAGAATATAAATAAAGACACACAGATGCAAAAAAGAAAATGGCAGAAAAGCCTACTGATGTGGTACATGCCTCAGTTATTGCTGCCCATTTCCTTGTATGTAGCTGTGTACAGTCTTCTGTTTAAAATGCAGTTACTGTGTTATTGATTGCCTAGATATGTTTTTAAAAGCATTTAGGATTGGACAATTAGTTACTGCTTAATGCAGAATGTCAAAACAGAGCCATCGACCCAACTAGTTGATCAATTGGTTCATTATTTCCTTCACATGGCTTGATGTGGACCTAGTCCAAAAGAACAAAGGAAAGAAAAGTTCATTGGATTTTGAGATAAGTATTACACAACTGAAAGTTAAGGAAAGATGTTTTAATGTTGAAAGGAAAGAGTTTGGGGATAAAAGCAATTTTCCAGTAATTGCTATTTTGTTGAAACAACCACTCAAAGGAGAATTTCACAACAGGGCAACAGAACACAGAAATACTGAGCTGTGTACACAATGAAGTGTATTTATTGCAACCAGGACAAAGCCTACACCTTTAACTATGTTATGAGAACATATTGATATATTGTTAATTACTTCATTCTGAAGCAAAACATAGAATAATAATTACTAAATTAAAGAATCAGCTCTGAACCAGAAACCCAAAATGGTAGACTTCAACAGGAACTAGAAAAAGTTTGGGGAAAGTAAGTGTGAAAGAAAAAAAAGGATATGATTCTGGAAATTCTTTTGGGCTCTTCTGAAATGAAGGGCTGTTTCTTCAGTCCCATGAATAGAAGGCCAGGGCCAACCTGAGGTGCCACCTCACAGGGCCACTGATACACAGAGATAGGGAAGGATGTCTGAAGATTGAAGGGTCCAAATAACTGCTGAAGCAGAGTCAGCTACAGTAGACTACTTAGTCACCTCCAGTTCGATTTGAATTTTGTCAAGGATGGAGACGTAGGACTTTTCTAGTCAAATTATTCCCACTTTTTTACTTGCCTGTCCTTGTACCAGCCTCCAGGAGAGATGTTTTACAGGTTGCTCACTGGTGCATTTCTCCTCCGTTGTAAACTACATATGCAGCTGAAGCATCCTTGGACCTCTCCTTGAGGTGCAGAAACTATTCCCAGTCTTCTGCTGTACTGGTACAACTAGGAGATACACATCTAAATTCAGGAAACTTTTCAGCTGGACGTTGCTTTCAGTCCCAGTCTCCATTTAAAATCAAACAAACAAAGACAAACTCCACAAAATCACAAACCTCCATTGTTCTGAAAAAATATGCTGTACAGTTTCTCACTGGGCCACGTTGCTTTCTGCGCATGTTGACAGATTGAGGGAATAACCACAATAACCATCGAAAGTCCCTGGGTCCTTTTTTCCCGAAGATTTGTTGTTCCCAAAACATTAGAGATAGGCAGATGTTTTATTAGAAGGCCAAACAAAATACCATAGAAAATGATTGATTAAATAATGATGAATGTATCTCGTGAACTGTAACTCATTAATAACTATTACAGCAAATTCTGACTAAAAGCATTCTACAAACAATCGCTTAAAACAAATCTGTAGCACAGGAGGTAATTCAAAGAAGCTGAAACTACAACAACATATTTAAACAGCTGGAGAAAACACAGGAGGTGCCAAAGATTGTTCTGTTAACTGCATGCGGTCACGGGAACAAAAACGAATATAAAGGGATGAGAAACACCCAGGTTAGATGCATAGTATTAAACTGGATGTTGGGGAGTTAATTCTGTTTTCATTTTACTGGCGGAAAAGTGATGTGGCCAGTAGTGTTTGTCCACTGCAAGTAATTTTAGAGCAGGGATAAATATAGGGCGGAGTATGAAAGGCTAGAAAATCTGGGTAATTTAAATATACTCAGAGTAAAGAGGCCTCTGAAATTCAACCCAGGGAGCTTCAGGTTAGGCCAAAGGATTTTCTGAACCATTAGTTATCAACTTCAGGAATTTGTGAAGGACAGATAAAATCTCTAAGGACAAGAGAAAGTCAAATGCAGTACCTACTATTAATAAAAGAAGAACAGTATGACCTGGGGAAGTATAGACTCATCAGGATAACTTTATTACATGAAAGATGCTAAAACATGTGATTTCATAGTCAATTTGTTAGCACCTAGAGGAGAACGAATAAGAGAAAATACTTCCAACATTGATTTGTCAAGAATATATCCCATCAGACCAATCTTTGAGGACATAACTAGCCAAGTGAATAAAGAACAGCAGAAGTTTTATATATAGACTTTATTAAGACTTTTACATGGTGTTGGGCCTGGTGTGCTTTTTATAGAAGGTATCAACACATCGGGCACAGCTGGTTGTTCTATAACACAAACACTTATTAATTAAAAAAAATAATAATATTAATATTAGCCATTTTTCAAGTTACTGTAGGGAACCTTACACATCTCTGCAGAGCTTTCTTCATTCACTATTTTCATTTGTGGCTTGTATTAAAGAATGCTCCTAGAATTCATGAGTAATTCTGAGCCAGGATGAATGATAGTGAAGAATCAATGATAAAAATTCTTAATACACTGAACCAATTGTCTGAAATTAAAGACGTAAACCAGTAGAAAAAATGTGAAGTATTTTGATGAGGAAGCAGGAAGTGTAGAAATGAAGAGACTAACTAGCAAGCTGCAATTCCACAGAAACGGGATTATGAGTTACAGTTGATGTCACACTCAGCCTGAGTCAGCACTTTGATGTTGCTGGGAGAAAAAGGCAAGTCACATTTTGCAATATACTGGCAGAAGGTCATGTGTGAGACTTTGGATGGAACTACTGCTTTCTGTGCATCGTCTGGTAGAGCTCAGCTAGATAAACACATTTCATTTAAGGCATTATTTCCTGGAAATTTATGAGAAGGATTTAAGAGATATTAAAGGAGACATGAAGAAAATGAAGAGATCTGCAAGACATTAACACTGTACAAAAATTGAAGTAACTGTTTTTTTCTTAGGTTGACAAAGTGTAACTGAAGAAGAGAACCTGGTAGAGGTGTTCCACAATATGAATGTTTGCTAAAAATATTTATTCACTACCCATTGGCTTTACTTGAAACAAAGTGGATTTTGCTTCTTTGAAGAATTGTTGCTGAGAAGCAATTCAAACCATAAGAGATAGAGGGAAACAGAGCATCTTAGCAGCCTGAGTTTCCTTAGTGGAAGATGCTAAGTGACTCTTTTCTGTGATGGTCCAGACCATAGCCAAGGGAAAATGAACTCGAAGAAGTCAGTCATTTATTCCCCAAGGGTTGCTATGGGCATTCTGTGTTTGAGAAGGAACAACTGAACAAATTCCATTTCATACTGTATCTGACTGACCCCTGAGAAGCCCAGTGAAGCCCCACTACGCTTCTGCCACAAGCCAATGCTTGAGAGATCAGACAGCTTCCTGGGCATCTGGTAGGCAGCCACAGGCAGTGAGAACACTGAATAGAGCAGGATCTGGCATCAATTGCATTCACTGTTTGCACAGCCTCCCCCTGCCATGCCCATCCTACTGATCCTTTTACCACCAGATAAATGTTACCAGATTAGTAAATAAAAATTATAAAATAGCATAGCATGTCAATATTTTTATTCAGCTTCTGTTTTGTCATCTGTTATATTAACACATCTCAGTGGCCAAATCAGAAGAAGCAGGAGTCCTTCTGAATGCTGTATAGCATGGTATAGTATGGTATGGGGAGGGTATGCCCCTCAGGGTGCTGAGAATGGAGATTTTACTAAGCAATTTAGCTACAGCTGCAGCTTTTCCAGCTGAATGCTGAATGATGGAAGAAGCCTGTGTGTTCAGAAAATGTGGCAGTTTTTCAATACTAGGTGATTGCATGGCAAGACGTGCATTCCACCCACAACATACTTTTCCCTGTGCACTTGTATGGTGCACTTCTTCAGTTAATTGCACACCTGCTTATAGCATACACGAGAGGAAATACAAAATATATTTCTATTCATTTTAACTTAATAAGTTGTTTTATTGAAATTGCCCACAATATTTTCTTTGATTTTTCAAGACATTTGAAGGAATAGATCTTTGCATGAGGGAAATATTTGAAGATTTGTTTCTCTGTGTTTTGCTCATCAAATGTGACGGTATTAAGAAGGCAAGAGAAAAGAGCATGCTAAAATGATGTATCTCAGAACAAATGAAAATGAACAATGCTCTCCAGTTACAGTTTCATCTCCTTTTGTATAGACAGTTATGATATTAAGAATCATTCATCACTCATCATGTTTCTCCAGCATTAAAATGAAGATGACTGTGATAATTTTTGCCATTTCCTCCTGGAGTAAAGTAAAGATACACGCTAATAATGCTACCAATGGAAAAATAACCCATTTAGCTGAGTGCTGTTTAAGAGATTGTATTCACAACTTCTTTCATTTCACACAAATTAAACCAGTAATGATCCTTCATGGCTGATCAAGTATCTGCTGTATTCTGCCATTTGTAGGGAGATTGCAGCCAAGCTTTGAACTATTTTGTCAGTGATTTCCACTTTCTGTACCTTGAACTGATAAAAATAGTTGATAAATACTGATATATTTCACACTGAGACTGAATTTCTGAAAATATAAACTAAGGAAAAACCCCTCAGTTCAGTAGAGGCCACAAATCCCCAAGGTCTGATACATTAGCCGAGGTAATTATACCTTGCAGTCCACAACAAGGTTATTGTCATTATTGGCTTTGTGAAAGCCAGTTCCAGGTTCCAGTAGAAGAACAGGAAGTTTCTGCTGCTTGCTTATTTTTCCAGCTCTGACACCAGCTATGCTGTGATTCAGTGCATCTTGGTAAGATCCCAGAGAGCAGAAGGAGAATAAATGCAAAGGGTCCTTTGTTTTGTCTTAGGTCATTGGAGAACTGCAGTACAATTTGATTTCAAATGATGAACCAAAGAGAATCCAAAGCAATGAGAACAGACCTGTGAAACATCAAGATGGTGCTATGACATCCTACCCTTAAGGGGAAGTAGTCGGGTTCATATCTGGTCCTAGGAGCATAGAATTGGCAGCACTTCCTACTCTGTGCCATGATTTGTGTCTCTCAGGATGCATTTTTTCCAAGTTCCCCTGTGTCATGCTACTTGGAGCCATCAGCCCATGCTGGACTCCCAGCACACACAGGCCTTGAGGTCAGTGCAAGACTGCAGTCTGTGGTAGGACTCTTACCAGTGGAGCCTTCTCCGGCACCTCAACACTCATGGTGTTTCTTGAGTCTGGAGGACAACCTGTCTTGTTCATCAAAGGGCTTGTGAACTGTCGTACTTGGACTGATGAGCAAAGGTTTTGTGCAACTTAAGGGATTTAAACTAGCTACATTTTTAGTGACATTGCAGGTCTGAAGGTTCCCTCCTTTAATGGAAGAGCATTAAAAACCGTCAGTTCTCTTGAGAAGCAAATAAGAGTGGCATGATATTTGGGTCTTTGCTTTCTGTGTCAGTTGTGGGCTTATGCACTGTGTGGAAACTCGTTTAAGGAAATAATTCACAGCCATTCTAATGGCTGACAGTCTGTACTGCAGTGAGGGGGGTCACCTCTGCTGTTCTCCTTATTGCCTGTGGGAAACTGGAGTGATCATAGTAAGAATAAAAATGTCTTCATGCTGACTTTGTTTGGTCTTTTGTGTTTCTTTTATATTCCACAACAGCTGAAATGTTAAGATCTATTTCAGGATATTTAATGAAACAAATAATACGATTTCATCACCCAGTCACCTTTGAGCATACCACATTACCTAATAACCAAGAAGATGGGATTAGAGCAGTGGATTTATGTAACTGCAATAAGGCATAATAATATCTGAGGAAACACGGGAAGGGGGAAATGAATTCAGATATAATATATTAATAGGGACTAGGGATTCATAAAATTGAACCAGATCACTATGAAGAGACTCAGACCTCAGTGATACAGTTGAAACCTATTTAATTAACTTCTGGCTGAAATTCACATATCCTCCAGAAAGGTGAGGGTTGAAAGATTTCAGTGCTTGTGTCAGGAGAGCTGAGAATGAGATAATTTGGGGCAGATGGGTAAGTGTTGCTTTTATATTAAACTCAGCTTCTGGGATGTGTCTCTGTTTTCCTTCATACATGTGCAACAATTCAAATACCTGCAGTGTGGGGGGTCTGCAGAATGAACACCTCAAGGTCTGGGATGGTCTCCTCCTGCAAGGTTTCCATGCATGATTGTTCACCTTCCACTAACACAAGGTAGGTGATGAAATACAGGCCAGGGATGGTCCCTGCCAGCCCAAGGGTTAGTGGGGCTTATGGCCATCTATTTAGACTCATCACTGAAGTGATCCTGGCAAAGTTTTAGGGAAAAAAAACAGAAGAAACTGTTATGTCTCCCCATTTGTGTATCAGATGAAACTAAACTAGTAGCATAGAGATGTAACATTAATATCCAGATATTCATGCTGAAGGCTGTTGGGGTGGGAAGGAAGTTGAGAAAAATCTGAAGCAAAAGGGCAAAGTCATTTGAGCACTTGTGGAAATGCTAAGGAAAGTCCATGCCAACAACTGACACTTCTTTATATCTTTGTCAGTGACACAGACAGTGGGACTGAGTATGCCTTCAGCAAGTTTGATGTGTGGTGTGGTTGACACACTGGAGGGAAGGGATGCCATCCAGAGCGACCTTGACAGGCTTGAGAGTCGGGTCTGTGCAAACCTCATGAAGTTCAACAAGGCTAAGTGCAGGATCCTGCAGCAGAGTCAGGACAATCTCAAGCACAGGCTGGGGAGAGAATGGATCGAGA
This sequence comes from Callaeas wilsoni, assembly GCA_013398955.1. NCBI lineage: Eukaryota > Metazoa > Chordata > Aves > Passeriformes > Callaeidae > Callaeas > Callaeas wilsoni. The sequence goes on along the minus strand of VWPU01007714.1, from coordinate 48,585 downwards.
CTAGCCCTGAAGAGAACTTAGGGCTGTTTGTGGATGAAATGCTCAACATGACCCAACAATGTGCACTTGCAGCCCAGAAAACCACTTGTGTCCTGGGCTGCATCCAAAGCAACGTGGCCAGCAGAGAGAGGGAAGGGGCTCTGCCCCTCTGCTCTGCTGAGATCCCACCTGCAGTGCTGCATCCAGCTCTGGGGTCCCCAACATAGGTAATGCATGGACCTGTTGGAACTAGCCCAGTGGAGGCCACTAAGCTTTATCAGGAAGCTGGAGCACCTCTTCTATGAGGACAGGCTGAAAGAGTTGGGACTGTTCTGCCTGGAGAAGAGAAGGCTTTGAGGACTCCTTATAGTGGCCTTCCAGTATGTAAGGAGGACTTACAAGAAGGCTGGGGAGGGACTTCTCAAGTGGGCATGTAGTGATAGGACAAGGGGAAATGGCCTTAAGCTGAAGGAAGGTATGTTTGGATCAGATATCAGGAAGTAATTCTGTACTGTGAGGGTCGAGAGGCACTGGAACAGATTGCCCAGAGAGGATAAAGACTTCTCATCCCTGGAAATGTTCAAGACCAGTCTGGACGGCGGGTCTGAGTCACCTGATGTAGTGGGAGGTGTGCGTGTCCATGGCAGGGAGACTGGAACTGCAGGACCTTTAAGGTGCCATCCAACCCAAACCATCCCATGACTCTATGACTTCTTTCCGCACATTCACCCGAGCCTCAGGCAATGCTCCCTACCTGCCCTCCAAGCCTCTGTAAGCCCTCGACTACAGCACACCTTCCACTTGGAGCTGCTTGCAGAAAAACTAGGTAGGAGAAGCGTTTTTAAAGACATCACTCAGTTTCAGAGCTATATATAGTGCACCAGCCTGTGTGCAAAAGCAGACTGGAAGAGAAGGAAAGGAGAAAGGAAGTCGAGGGAAGGCGTCTTGAAAACCACTAGTGAGTGTTAATTCTTTTGGTGTGAAAATTTATGTAGGGGTGCAATCTATCTGTTTACGTACACAGGTATAATTGCACACACACCCCTTTACCTAATACAACTTATATTTTTAAAAATCAGAATTGAACTCTTAACATTCTTCCCCCAAAATAGCCAGTGCAATGTATTTCTTGGTCTGAAAGAAAGAAAAAAAATTGAATTTTTCAGAAGGCACCACTCTAATTCCTTATCTGTTTTAGTAGAAATTCCATTTATTTGGATATTAAAAATGGGCATGTCTCCTACCTGACGATAATCTTGCCTCAAGATATATTAGCTGCAAAAGGAAATTCCTATATACACTTTTCTGTAAACCACAAAACTATATAAGAGATTATGTAATTTATTTAAGTTTATTTTGCATAGCTGTATGAAATAATTTACTAAATGTCTGAAATTGGATGGAAGTTTTGCTACTGACTCCAACAAAAAAAGTATTTTAGCCAGTGACTCTTGTTGTTTATTCACTTCATTAGGCCTGAGTTTTTTATTAAAAGCAAGGACTAAAATACTTTGAGATTCACTGCAGTCCTACAATGTTTAAATAAATTTTGAAATCATAATTATTTTCTGTCAAATAGCGAAGAACCATTTTCTTCTGTAAGATTTAACATATGTGAATATAACATATACATAACTAACATATTGTATGCGTCTATAAATGGCATTTGACCAGCAACTTTCTTGTAACTTCACCTTCCTTTTCAGAAAAGGCAGTAAATTTTTTTCCTTCCGTTACCTTAATTTGTACCATTCATCTTTAAATATGTTTGAATCTGGAAAGTGGCAGACAATAAGAAGTATAGGCCGACTGGCATCAGTAGAGGAATTTTCTCTTACATAGTCAGACAGCACAGAAGATCAAGATGCCTGTATACATACAGGCTGTGTCTTATGTATGTAAGTATGTATGTATATGGACATATAAAGGTGAGGCACGTAGAGGTAAAACACCTTTTATATGAAAAAACCTGTACGTGCATAGAGGGAACATCAATGATGAGGGGTAAAAAAGCCAGATGTTTGAAATTCAGGTGAAAAGATCATACATTATTTTCACAGTTACCCCATTAGATTTTGCTGCAAGGTCAGTTGCTCCTCTCTCTCTGCCTGTCTGCCCAAACTCTGAGGTATTTGATGATCTCGGTTTGAGTGCTGAGGGTTCACCTCACATTTTGTAACACCAAATTAAAGGAAAGTACCAGTTCCTCATCTCTTTCTGGGAAGGCAAATTTTTTTAGACTAATATCTTGAGGAATCTCATGAAGAAACCAACAGGGAACACTACATTATTTTGAGGAACATGTAACTACCTGGTTGTTTTGAAATAAAAAACATTCCTTTAAAAAAAAAGCATCTGTCAAATAAAACTGACAAATTGCCTGTAAGTGGGAAACCTTGACAAAAAGGGATACATTCCATTTAGAAAAATACATGAATTTATTTAGAAAACAAACTGACCCTGGAAGGATCAACTGATCACCACCCTGAATCAATCTTGCCACACTACTTAAAATGTCACCCATTATTTCAGAAAACATATGATAGTACTTCCTCCAAGTTCTAAGTCCAACAACCCACCATGGAGGGGAAAGCTGCTCCTCTGGACATACGATTTTCTAAGCAAATGTCAGCCCTCATGTTTGTCAGTAAAATCTTATGCTGCTTTTAGGGAGGTGTTGACCTAAAGGCAGACCAGCTCCTATGTATCTGGAGTAAACCTACATATCTAACTCTCACTAAGACTTTAGGCAGATGTGATTCTCTCACGTTTGTATGAATGTGTTATATTCTGGTAGTCCCTGTAAAAAACTTTCTGGGACATACATCTGTGGTTTAGTGCCAATGAAGTGGTTTGTGTTAGTGCCAGCCTTGAGAAAGGTAGGAAACACAACAGAAAATACAGATGTTGTCTGTCCTTCTTTATTCTCAACCAAAGAAGGTCAGGGCAGGACTACAACATGGCTTTAGAGCAAAAGTAATTTATGTAAGGCCCTGGATTGTGTTTCACATAAACCCTTTCTTTTTTTCCTTCTTTCTTTACCTTAAACGAACATGACCAAATTAACAAAATCTGTGTGGGAGCTTACATTTCAGCCAGAATCCTCAGGCAATACTAAATCTGGCTCTCTGCTTATGCAGGAGGCAGATGTGTTTCCCTTGCCTCTAAACTCTTGTCCTAGAAAATGCAAATGAGAACCCAAATCAGGTGTCCAGGCCCATCTGCTCCATTTTGCCTCTGACTATTGCTTTTCTAAATTAAATTTTCAGTTCCCAGTCAGAAATATTCTCTCAGGGATGCGGGAGGGTCTGAACGTGGGGAGTGGAGGGAGCAGCTGGGGCAAGGCTCACAATGAAGACCCTCCACTTCTTCCCACACCCATGGTTTCTGTCTCTGACCCTGCACAGAGGAAAGGTGGGCAGAGGAGCACTCCTACCAAATCACAGTCCTTGTTCAACAGCGGAAACAAAAAACAAACTATGCAGAAGGCAGTTTTCAATTTAGGATCTGACAAGTTTAACCGCTGAACTGTGATCCCCTGGTTCATGGTGCTTTCAGCTTAGCACATCATCCTTACGCTGGTGACTAGGTCCAGAGTCCTCACTTGTCATATTTTCTCTCTATATTGCTGCAGCGAAGAGTTCGGGTAAAGTTACACTTTTCAGTGCAGGACCTTATGAACTTGTTAACTTGTCCTTTTAATCACTCTGACAACCAGTGTGTGGGAGAACAGCTGCAATGACCTTTATTCTGCCCCTGTTGCATGAATTAACCTACTCACTCAATCACCAAAACACATGTAAATCATTAGAACTTGACTATTAAATTACAAGAACTATGATATGTCAGTTAGGACAATTTCTTTTTTGTTACTTTTTTAAATTTTTTTTTTCCCCTATTTTTTCCTTTTTCTACTCTGCTCTTGTGATAACTCACTGGAGTACTGTGTCCAGCTCTAAGTCCCCCAACATAAGGTTGTGGACCTGCTGAAGTGAGTCCAGAGGAGGCTCACAAAGATGATCACAGGACTGGAGCAATTCTCTTGTTAAGGCAGGCTGAGACAGTTCGCGTGGGAAAAAGCCTGGAAAAGAGAAGGCTCTGAGGTGATCTTAGAGCAGCCTTCAGTATACAAAGAGGGATGCAAGAAAGCTGGAGAAGGACTTTTGACAAGGGCATGTAGTGATAGAACAAGGAGAAATGGCTTTAAACTGAAAGAAGATAAGTTTAGATTAGAAGAAATCTAATCCAAGTAAGAAATAAATGAGGATGAAATTCTTTACTGTGAGGGTGGTGAGGGCCTGGCATAAGCTGCCCAGAGAAGTTTTGGATGCCCTATCCCCAGAGGTGTTCAATGCCAGATTGGATGGGACTCTGAGCAACCTGATGCAGTGGGAGATGTTCCTGCCCATGGTGGGGGAAATTAGAACTAGATGATCTTTAAGGTTCCTTTCAATCCAAACCATTCTGAGGTTCTCTGATTCTGTGATTTCAGCTCAAACCCAGTTCATTTAATTTCAACACACTTCTTTTCAAGAAGTAAAATTAAATGGAAATAAATTGTCTTTAATGAAATGCAGCTTGCAAGAGCTGACAATTCCTGGAGTGTCCCTCAGCTCTTGCTCATGTTTTCCTGACTCTGGGAACGCCCTGCTCAGCTCATTCTAGTGTATAGTCCCCAGAAATTACTGTAGCCACCTCTGTTGTTGCTGCTGCCGCTGCTGTCACCACTGTTGCCCCTTGCCTCTCTGACTGACATATACACTCATATATATATACAATTATATACATATATATATTTCTGTGAACAGTACTGAAAAGGCATTGGTATCTCCTGCAATCTTCCTAGGGCATCCTGTATGTTTTGTAGCTTTTAAGCTTTCAGCTCTTTTGCAGACAAATGTTTTATTGCCTTGCCATTCAGACTTTTTGGGGATGACCCTAGAAGTAGCTACAGAAACCCCACGAGTGTCCCACATCTGTGGGGTGAATTTTTTTTGCAGACTTGTTGTCTTCCCTTTCAATTCTGAAATAAAACAGACATCTGTTTTCAATGTTGTTTATACCTGCTACAAAATGCAAACAAATGACAGACTGAAATGAATCAACACAGGACATTTTCAGTGCAGAATTACCACATTTTTATAGTCTAATGTAAACTAATATTTTGTGGATACATTTGTGATAGAAACTCTGCCTAAATTGCTGCAATGGGGCAAAATATTGCACATTTTATAAAGTCTCTAGGTGAAATTCTGTATCAGACAAGAAAGGTGGAGAAAGCTATAGAATTACAAAACTTCAAAAACCTGAAAACTTTGAGTTCTCTTTTCATGACTGAGAATAGAAACACTAAGAAGGACTACAGCTAAAAGAGGTATTTAATGTAAATATGTCTAAGTCAGCACAGAAAGAGATTGGTGTCACTCAATTGTATCCTACAGCAACACGAAAAGTGCAAATAGTTCTAGTTATTATGTGATTAACCATACTCTTAAAGTTTGACTTCTATCACTAATAAAACACTGTGCAATATGGAATCTTCCTTGTTTTAATGGCACATTGAAAGTGTTCCACTGCATTATTATTTGAGAAGCTGTGGTAAGCAATACAATATTCAGAAAAGCTGATTGACATTTGGGGATAATACACTTGTTCAGCTAATGGGGCATCTTAGAAAACCGAAATTCAGCTAATGGAGATTTCAGAGTAAATGTGTTTAGATCAAATAAAAAATAAAATCTCTATCTGAGACTTAAATAGGAACACTGTTTGCAGACTTCTGTTTGTATTTTCTGTTAGAGAAACTCTTGTTTCTCAGTAAAGTTGAAAACCTTATATAAATGGCCATATACACCTTTACAGATTAGATTTGAATAATCCTAGTTGAAAGTGAGTGTCGCTGTACTATGATAAGATGCCTGAAAGTAGGCTTGTGATGTTACACAAAGTCTGGGGGACACTTTTGTAAATAAGTGCAATATTTTTATATGAAGATTTTTGCCAGTGCCAATAAGCTTTTAATAAAAAACATGGCAAAGAAGTTAGTTGGATTGCGTAAGGCCGTCTTCTTTAGCAAGTGCACAGTGAAGCGACCTCCTCTTTGTGGCCTGATTTACTACAGCAGTTCAGGACATGCCTTACACTGAATACAACAATCCCACCAAAGACAGAGTGAACTAGAACATGGGCTTACTTACTTTTGCTGACGTGAGTATTCAGTAAGCAACTGTTTTCTTATATTTTCAAAAATGTAGCAAAACCTGTTCAAAATAGTATTTTAAATATTTGCCTTGCAAAGTAGTGAGCTCATGAAATAAACTTGCCAATAGCTGTCTCATACTGTAAATCATGAGTCCTGCCCTGGGAGGGTAAAGGAAAGACAGTCAGTAGAGTATGGGACTAATGTCAAAGGTCAGCTCAACTCCATTAATGGCCAGCCAGGCACTAGAGCAGTTGTGCAAAAAGGGTAATTTCAAAGTAAATGCAACAAGGAATGGTTTGTAAAAGACCTGTTTCTTCTATAGATTTTAAGCCGCAGTGGAGGTCTATGTTGAACAGTGTGTGAATTTTTGTGGAATCACAAAAATCCCGATTCTTTACCAATCTTTCTGTTTCTCCTTTCACCTCCTCTTCCTTTCAGCTTCATTGCTGTGTAGGTTTTAGGTGAGTGATCTTTGAGGGAAATGAGACACCAGGCTGGAAACAAAAGGCCCACAGCAATCTGATGTACTCTTGACCTTCTGTTAAGGTTGTTTAAATTGGTGCCATAAATAAGTGAAGAGTTCATGGTAATGCTTTTCACCCAAAAAAAGGGTTTGAAATTGATCTGCAGAGAAGTAAATTGTTCTCTCTGTAGCCGTTTACTTTCCTTCTTTCTTGTTCACTTGCATCTTGTTTTATTCCTGTTTTTTTGGCACTGGCACTCAGTTGTTACCCAAAACTGCCCTTGGGGCTGGATGAAAGGATATGTTCCTGTGTCCTTCCCATTCTTCCCCACAAGAGCTTTACCACTCACGGCTGCAGGGGCCGCCTCCACTCTGAAACTGCTGCTGACCCTTTATTGAGTTAGTTTGGAGTAGTGTGTTATACAGAGACTGCATCACAAGTATAAATTTAAATGTTTATGCTCCTGAAAGGAGACATGTAAGGCTTATTTCCTTTCCTTGCTTTCCTCTACACCAAATGAAATCTAATTTTACCAATAAGGGATAAAATTTTGCCATGTAAGTCCTGCCAACTATTCATACAACCTCCACTGTAAAGACTGGCAATGATCGTAAAGTGAAAGTCCAATGGATTGATAAAAAACCTCCCTAGAGCCACAGTGTTCAAGATTATAAATACAGGTGCTTTTGAAGCATCCTTGTCAAATTTGAGACTCTCCAAATGTGTTTATCAGATTGTATTTGTTCATAACACATTATTGAACAATTACTATAATTTTCTCACTTTATGAAGTGCTCAGCAGTTCAAGGATAGTTTGCCCTACTGGTAGAAAGACACAAACAATCTGATATATGAATAGTAGTTCATATATAGGATATAGGGGCAATAACGTTTCTTTCCTTTTTCACAGGTAAGAATACAACTTAGAAGGAAAATATCTGATACAAACCTGGATAGCTTGTAGCAGTTCTTGCAATTTTCTCAGGACTGAGGAGGAAATGAAATTTTTAATGGTGGCTACCAGCTACCAGGATCCTACACATGCATATTTCCAAATACAATCATCTGTGCCTGTGAGGGTTGAAATGGTGGCTGTGGATGGATGCAGTTACTTGTACAGAGGGATACACATTCCAAAATTTTTCTCATGGGCAAATTTTTAGTTCTGCCAGTTCTTCTTGTTTTACTGTGAATTACATAATATTTTGCATCTTGGAGCTCAGAGGTCTGGGAAATTATGGCAACAACAGGGTCTCTGCTTCACAAATCCTTGTGAGACCCAGCCAAGGTGTACAGAAAGACCTAATCTTTATTTTTAAAATCTCACAGATTTTAAACAAATCTCTTAATATTTAGAGAATTCTGGAACTTCCTCATTATTAATTTGAGTTGCTGGACTTCTTCATTTTATTAATTTGGACGTCTGTGCTCCTCCATTTTATTTCATCATTGTAGCTTGGGTATTGTCCCTTTCAATTTATAATTAATATCAACTCACAGCTGTCTTTTGCTCTGATCATGCCCTCTACTCAGCCCTGGTGAGGCTCGTCTGGAGTGCTGAGTCCAGTTCTGTGCTCCTCAGGCAAGAGATACATGGGGCTCCTGGAGCAGGTCCAGTGGAGGACAACATAGATGATTAAGGGACTGGAGCATTTCTCTTACAAGGAAAGGAAGCTGGGCCTGTTCAGCCTTGAGAAGAGACAACTGAGAGGGCACCTCATCAATGTCTGCGAGTATCTGAAGGGAGGGTATCAAGAGGATGGAGTCAGGCTCTGCTCAGTGTTGCTGAGCAATAGGACAAGAGGCAACGGGCACAAACTGATGCACAGGAAGCTCCACCTGAATAGGAGGAAGAACTTCACTGTGTTAATGAATGAGCGCTGGAACAAATTGCCCAGAGAGTTTGTGAAGTTTCCCTCACCAGACATATTCAAGAATTGAATGGACACGATCCTGACCTATGTGCTCTGGGATGGCCCTGCTTGAGAAGTGGAGTTGGACCAGATGACCCACTGTGGTCCCTTCCAACCTGACCCATTTGTGATTCTGTGATAAGAAGCTATAATGGAAAATCCATACTTGTTAGTGGTGATCTTATTTTAGTTTTGGAGACAAATACTGCAACACAAGATACTGTGCACTTAGCAGTTAAGGAATAGCCCTTGTGGGACACATAAGTCTGAGAAGCACATAGGTTATGGTGAAATGTACAGTTGACTGTTGACAAGCTAAAAAGTCCTTGACCTTGACATTTGTATCCTGAGCTGAAGGCTGACAAATATTGATTTATTTTCCACTGGAATTACCATGACTGCAATCTGCTAGGGGAACACGACTTAACCGAATCAGTGTCATTAAATGCACATTCACAGCAACATTTTTGTCTTTCTAAAACTACCCATGTTGCCTCTGCCTATAGGCTAAGTGCAGGTGAGGTGATGTACTGCCCAAGAAGTCTCGTGTATCATTGTGGGAGTCCCCAGGCAGGGATTTCAGAGAGCCCTGCTCTGTGAAGTGGGTTGATAGACACCATCTGCATGTATATGGTTGGCATCCTGGGCAGAGAGCCTGGCCATCCAGTGATACTCCAAGAATTTCCTGCAGGGCTCACCAAAATGCACACAACTTTAAGCAGTCAGTAGAACTCGGTCCTGCAGATGCAGGAAAAATAATTTAGGATAGTCTTTGTTCATAGTTAAGAGAACTGGGATATACTTCCTGTGTAGTGCAAGATAATCGACAACACTGGTCTCACATGCTCAGATGTGACTGGTGCTCAGACCAGGTACAAGAACTCACAGCCCAATCCAGGACCTTTGAGCGGAGACTCCCACCATCATTCAGACACTGAGAGTTCAAGAGCTACAATTCTACGTGAGAACATCTTCCTATGCAAATGATCCCGATAAATCAGATAACGGTTTGTTGGTTTGTTTGTTTTCTTGCTTCTTAACAAACACTCTGTCTGTATGCAAGAGGTTTAGATTGGCTAGACAGTCCTATTCCTCCCCGTACTTTGTAACTTGGGATACATAATCTCCACACAGATTTAACAAAAATCACAATCCATTGTGTGTAAAGAGGAAAATCCTCCTAAAGTCTGTGCACTATTTAATACTTTGTATCTCAGTTATAATTGCCCCAAATAATGTATCATGTATTATATGCCTATTAAAAAACATGCCTGCTATAAAAGCATATTTTTCAATACCTCTTTGTTGTGGGTGTCATTAAATGTAATTTGTGGGGTTTTTTCCCCCTACATTTGTACTGTACTAAGTGAATTGTTACAACATGAAAAGTTAAAAAAATTTACACAGTCAGCAAGAATTTGTTTTTTCAAGACCTGTTAAATTTTTAATCTCAGTGTTTCTGAAGCTTTGTAGATTACTTGGGTCTCATAAAGTCTTCTAGACAACACTTCAAAGATCAAATAAGTTCTCAGACAATCTTGCTCTGTCTGATCTCCCCTTCTTTCCTCCTCTCATTGAAGGATCCTGACTTCAATGAGCAACAGAGCAGACCCAGACAGTTTTCTGTCTGGAAGTACTTGAATTACTTAGGCAATTTGCCTAAGTGAGTGGTTTACCCTCATGATAATGTGTTTTCATGTAGAGAGTGAAATGAGAGGGCTTAAGGAGCATGTTATACATTAAATGTATGAAGGTCAAAGCCATCATCCTCTGTGCTGCAGAGTGCTCCCTGATTGTAGTGAGTCTGTATTAAAAACACATTAAAGATGTAGCTTCTGTCTGGTGAACACTATAGAACTGTTAAACTTTTTTAGTGATCTGTTTTATTGATCTTTATTGGCAGAAATGCAAGTAAACAAAATTGTATTGCTTTTGAACTTGGTTTTACAGACTTTACCCAGTGCTGGTTATTTAAGAGATTCTCAAACCTAAATAAAATTAGAGTGTGAATTATGTCATGCTGTCAAAAACAGGGCATCTTTCTCTATTTTGAAAATGTCCCTAAGAACCTGCCATGGCTTACAGATCTTTTAGAGTGACTTCAGCTAACAGACAAGAATTATGCCATATGAAGAAGTTAAACCCACATTTCTACATGGGAGACAAAAGTTACGAACTTAACTATGGTTACCTATTTCAACCAAAGAAGGTTTTTAATTGCCAACCATTTTGTTAACCATGCTAAACATCTGCAACTTCAAATCTGGGATACTTCCTGGCTTAAATGTAATCAGATTGCTTTCAAAGAGGTGCTTGAATGTGGATATGTGTGCTTAAAAATCAGCAGCCAGCTCTGCAAACATGACCCTTTTTGAACAGGGTGAAAGAGAGCACAGTGAGTTCTGCCCTCTGAGGAGCAGTGCATGAAAAAACCACAGCTTGGTACCTCAGCCTCTTGTGTTCGCATTTCTTGACATGTTCTTGATGATATGATACCTTTTCAAACCATATTTACAGGTATGGACACTGTTTCAGAAAGGGTTGGCCATGCTTTACTGAAGTGATAGGTCCAGGTTATTTATCTTTTTATACAAGTAATCCTGAAGCGCTAAGTAGACAAGGACAGAGATGCTAGATGACTGTGATCTGTGACTGATCAAAAAGACTGGATTGGAATAGGCTTTCTGTAGCAGCAGGATCCTAAATATCTCCAGCTTCTTCTGCTCTGTCCATCTGAAAGATATGGATAATTTCTGATAAAGTTAAATTAGGGTTGTCCTAGCTTTATCCTTGCATTTTTCTATCCACAGCTTTCAGATAGTAGTTTGGCTGAGAATTATTGCTGTCATTTTTAAAACATGCGAACAGCTAAAACATTTCCAAACTGGCATGCAATCTGTTCTGGCTGATGTGGTGTAAAAGGTGTTGTGGAAAGGACAATGTTTTTATTTTTAAAAATTATGTTTCAGCAAATATTCCTCAGAAAGACCCAAACCTATATATCTAAGGGACAAAACAGAACTTACAGTACAGGATGACATGCCAGATCCTTTAAATCTCTTGTCTCTCTGGGATTTCTGATATGCCCCTCAAAATAATTTATAAAGTTCTGTGAAGCTGTTCAGTCTAAGACTGGTTTTTCTTTGCTGTCTATAGGTGGCAATGGCATGCTTTTGACAATGTTATCACTTGTAATCAAGTCTTCAATACAAATACTCTTGCAACTATTCAATTCAGTGGAATGGGACTGAAATACAATATGTGACACAGGCTTTTTTTTTTTTTAGTTGCTTGGCTCTTTTCTTAAAAGCAAGGGCACATCCTTGGCTGCCCTTCCGTAATTCTGCACTACACGATAGCAGTGGTGCACAAACCTGTCATAAAAAAGTAGCTTATGCAGTCTTTCCTAGTAGCAGAGAGAAAACATGATAGATTTGTGTTGCTTTGTGTTTCAGCTTTCCATGGAGGCGCCATTTCCGGATGACACAGAAATCAGGCAGAATGCATCAGTCTTTTTTGTTGGCGTGGCTCACTGAACAACCTGTGGCCTCTGGAGACTGGAAGGATTGAAGAGCATAGAGACATTTTATGTCCTTCAAGATGCCTGAGAGGGGAGCTTTGAAGAGCCAAAACAAGTTTCATTACCCATAGTTTGGGTTGTCTTATAATGCACAGAGTTTTCTTGCCCAGAAACAAGCCACTGTCCTTTCATATTTATATTTTCAAGTTTGTAAGATGGGCACAAAAAGGAGAAGAGCCTGAACAGAGCATGCAGCATCTGCCATGTAGAGTTTGAGTCAGGACAAATTACAGATAAAATACCTAATGAGTAACCTCAAAAACATTTTGACAAAAGTCAATGCAGTGGAAATGACTATGGGTTAAGATATGTCTCAGTTCTTTCTAGAATGTTGACCACAGCAGGATAGACCTTTCTGGTGCCAGCCGAAATTACAAAAGGGCCAAAATGGTTAGTCAAGAGTCACAGGGGATTACCTAATGAAATCAATCTTGAAATGTTGGCATGGTTTGGAGTGATTGCAGATTTCCTTCAAGTTTCCTGCAAGGCTGACATGGGACAGTGCAAGCCACCAAAGTGTAGTCTCTGAAAAGTTTTATTAGCAAATGTACAGATTTTTTGGAGCATGGTGTTTCCTGTGTGCTCTTTAGAGAGTATGCAGACTTAAAAATGAAAATGACCTATTCTACTTCAAAGATTTTGAAAGAGTATTACATAACAGACCATCAAAAGAGAACTTTGTATTTCTGTTTTCAGGGAGCAGTAATAAAATATTTCCATAGCAGAGCCATTCCTCAATTTAAATTTGATGTCAGTATTTCAGAAATGGTTTATCTAGTGGTTGTGTCTCAATGACAATGATGCTGTCCCCCAGACAGAATGTGGATTTTTTGAGGGTATCATAGCATCATTTTACATTTTTTGTAACATTATGCAAAAATCTTCTTCAAGAAAAATAGTTATTCCAACCCCTACTCAAGTCCTTATTGAAATACGTGTTTCTGCAGTTCACAAGAAAAGGCCCTGTGCATTGACTGAAAAATGGCAAAACATATTTTCGGAAATTCTACCATGACTAACAAACTCAGGCCTTAGAAGATCAGAGTTCTAAAAAGAGAAAACTGTCTGACAGTATCAAAATTTTGTTTTTAAATTCTTCATACCCCTTATGGGCAGAGAAGTAGCTTTAATGGAACTCCAGCACTGCTAAAAATTTCTGTAATTGCAGTGTGAATTAACATAATTTTGGACTGTGACCTTGAGTCATTGTACCTATATTGTGTGGAGATGATAAGGCAAAAAAATAGTATCTCTGTATCCTCTTTCCTTAGGTTGTAGTTCTTGTCTAACTAACTCTCAGCCATTCATGGCCTGATGATGGTGCCTCTTTCCTGAAGCTCGCTGAGTACTTTCTGGAAATGAGAGATGCCCTAAACAACAAAAAACCCTGAACAAACAAACAACCAAAATCCCAAACAAAAATCTCAGATGGTTGGATTCAATCTGAAATGGAGTACAAACAAGATAGAGGAATAAACACTCCAAGAAACCTTGACCTGGGGAAGAATACTGGCAGTTTCACAAGTGTTTTAACGCAATTCTTTCTCTCTTCACAGAGGAAAAATGTGAGCAAGGAATTAGGTGCCTGCACCTTCCCTGTGGGACATGCACTGGGGACATAGTTTGAAAGTGTATGTGGAGGAGATGCTCTGCTGGACGAAAATGGGGCTCCTGGCAAATGTGTAGATCTCGCTCTATTGACTGACAGCCACAGTGTGAGAGTGATCTTGGAGAAAGGAGCCTTTTGAAACAGGTCTGTGCTATGATTCTGTGTCTCTGAATGCAACATTGCTGACTCCCTTGTGACAGAAAATTGCTGAGACTATAATTTGCACGTTCAGCACCTACAAGGAATTGACAGAAAAGATAAGTGTAGCACGAGTCTGCATCTGTGCTATTATGCCAGCTGTATTTGTTTACCCCGTGCACTTACGTACTAAATTTCTCTCAAGAGTCATAAATACAATGAAAGTTAAAATAATAACTCTGATTCATCCTGGTTCATCCTGACTGAATTGGAGCAAGAATATGCAGTTACTTCTTAAATTATACCTTTTGAGCTTAGACAGCTACTTTATGAGTCTGAAACTGCCACTTAGAGCTTCATTGAAAAAATGTACCTAAATAATGACATTATCAGCAGCAAGGCGAACAAAACTCAAGGAAGTGAGGAGCCCATCTATGAACAAACACTGGCCACTGTGGGCCCTGGAGCTATGGGAGTACGACTAGACTGAACTTCACATTCCCATTCTATTCTCCCTGTGTGGAGACAAAGCTCATTTTCTGCCTGAGGAAATGAGGCACTGAACATTGCAGTCATTGCTAAGTCAAAGACTTGAGACAGATCAGAGGGTTTTCTGTGTCCCTAGGCAGATGTTTTAAATTGGTGTTTGCCAACAGCAGATACTGAACATTAGTATTTGCATCTGTATTACAGTAAAAACAACTTCAACTTAGAGAGTAATAGGAATTCTAGGTGAGTTTTCACTGTCATTATCTAAAAATATTTAGGTGAAGATGTGTTACATATAGTTTAAGAAAACTTGTCTACTTGGAGGAGACAAATACTGAGAGGGCTTGAAGCTGTAAGTTATTTTGAGTACTGCCAAGAAAAAGAAAGCAGTCTCTTATTTTGATTTATTTCAATCTTAGCTAATGTCTGAGTTATGGTGGCATATTTCCCTATTTATTATTTTTTTTAAATTCCAAACTTACCACAGTGTCATTCAAATAAGTAAACAATAAAATTTCTCTATGATGCGTATTAAGAGACAGATCACTGTTACCTATGACTTATTATCAGACTGTAAGGTTGCATTGCATGAAGTACCACTGAAGATTTACCTTATATGACAGATTTGCAATTAATGATCAACATGCTGGAAGAGAAAACATATCTACGAACTTGCAACATGCAGCTGGGAGGCACTGCTACCAAATAGAGGGCCGGGATAGGATGAAAATAGAAACAGGAGGGTAAAAAACCCAAAACCCCCTCAATCTGGATAATTTGAAGAAATTAGTTCTATAAAACGAGAGGCTAGAGCATAGAAGACTGCAAGGCAGCCTCACAGATACAGGAGAGAGATGGAAGAGCTAGGTGGTATAGCAGAAATGGTATAGGCATTAGGGTAGATGGGAAGCCAAATGTGAGTCAGTAATGCTGTGCTATTGTGAGCAAGGCAGACACCATAAAAAAGAGTTTTTGTAGACCTAAGACAAAACGTATGAAATAATCCTTCTACTCCACACAGCTTTAATCAGGGTACTGTGTCTCATTTGCACATGACACTTCCAGAAAGCTGTGGACTAATTAAAATGCGGCAATAAGAGGAAAACAAAAATGTTCAGAGCTTTCAAAAAAATTTGAAATGTGAGAACTTGAAAGAAATTGAGATTTTTATCTTCAAAAGAGATACGATGAATGCAGGGCTATGATAAGTCTTAAAAAATACTAAATGGTCTGGCAAAGCCTCCTGTTTTTCTCTATGTGAGGACAGTGACAGAGTGGCATCAACTCTTTGAAAAGGTTACATTGTCTTTGTCCATCCATGAGTTTTTTAGATTAGATAAGAATGAGTGCTGATCCTGCTTTGGATCAAGTGCATGTACAAGATGTCTTCTTGAGAGCTTCTTCAGGTCTATTTTTTAACACACACAGTTTGGAATATGAAGCTGTGATCTCATGGAAAGGGAGAGAAGCTATGCATTTTTCTTCTCAGCACTTGGGAGCTGGATGTACAGTTCTTTTGGATTCCTTTCACATCCCAGCCTCCTTGTTTTGATGATCTGAATTACTGTTAGGCATGAAAAAAGTTATTTTTGTACCCTCACTAAAATTGGTCAGACTGAAATAGGGGGAAAATACAGTGTAGGTTATAGAAAACTTTCACTCTTCTGTAAAAGAGAATGTTTTTAAATTACCAGCATATGCATTTAGAGAAATACAGAGTGAGTACAGATTAAGCTTCAGCTAAGTGTTCTCAGAATTGCTAGATTAAAAAACACTGATCCTAGAAAATAAAGGACTAAAGGGCAAGAGGAAAAGAATTGTTAGGACTTTTATAAATGGAGGAGTATTTTGTGATACAATCCTTTATGCTATTTCTGTGTAAACAGTTACAAATGAAAAGCATGAATATAGATACAGATTTCCTAAGGCAAGCTACAATGACTAGGATGCATGCATTGACTGTAAACTCCTGTCTCATGATTCTGAGAGATAAGGGTCTGTGTTTTATTTAGAGAGAGTAGAGTTTTATTCTGAGATGTAATTCTGTGTTTTATTTAGAGATAGTAGGTAGATGTGTACCATGCCACTTTGGTTAGTCCTGTCCTTCTTCACCTGTCATTTTTCTTGCTTCCTTTCAGCAAGGTCTTTTCATGCTCAAGTCACTTAAGTATTTGCTTTAGGCACGTGAGCTTGGCAAATCTTGCTACAAGTAGTGAAGAATGGAGGTTAAGAAATGTTCCAGTTCTTCCTCTTTCCAGACCCTGCCACATCTATGGCTTGTTTCTGTTCAGGTCAGGGAACTGTCAGGATCTTGGTGTTATAAAATGGCCATAGCACCGAAATGAAACAGCTTCTTTGTGTTTCTGCTAACCTCTCTAGGGTAGTAAGGACACCAAAAGGGAAAAGACAGATCTCTTATTCCAGAGCCACATAGCATAGCTCAATTTTGTTGCAGTGTCCATCCTGCCCTGTTCTTTTTCCCTGGAAAAGACTGGTACATTTTCAGGGTCCATTTCTCACTTAAATGAGCTATTGATGAAGCCAGGGCTCATGCCATGTAAGAACACCTCCAGAATAATATCTGTAATGAATTAAGGTATAACAAGATAGACTTTTGTTTTCATAACACCTTAGCATTCACTTGGGGCTTTTGAAGCCTCTGCTTCCTAGAATTATCAACCCAGACTACTTTGTGTGTCTTGGATGTATTTTTGTTAAAACTGCATGACTTAATTAAAATGAGTTATTTTTTCAGATTATCTACTCAAGTGAGCTCAGTGAGACCAAGGAAGTGTTATGTAAAAGATGGTTTTTTATGCAATTTCTCCTTGAAGGCAAGATGTGAACAATATCCTTAGCGAAACTTTACAGACATCTTTGTTTTCATTTCTGGGACAAGAGCTTTAGATACCTAATCTTTCAGAGAAAACCACAAGCAAATCAATGGTATTTATATTTTCTGCCTTGTAAATATAAGAACAAGTGCCGTTATCATTTCCAAATGAAGGATGAGTATTGAGACTCCATTCATCATGTCACCACTTCTATTAATATTGTTCTTCCTAGGACTAGGTTGGAAATGCCTATAGTAATTTAGGGTATATATATGTTTCAACTAGCATAAATTGTGGTCAGTGTTCATTATCTTTCATTGCTTTTGTCAGTAGTTTCCAAACCAATGTTCCTACTGCATGCAAAATCACGAGTTTTGCACTGGACTTACTGCCCTAAAAACATGAAGGTGTCAGCAAAGAAACTCAGTGTTTCACTGGAGTTCCATGCTGTCTCTGTACTTCAGTCTTTGGTGAGGTCTTCAACCCAGAGGGGATGCACAAGGTGCATCCCAAACCACAGGAAGAAATTTCTCCTGTGTGAGCAGGGGGAGCTGTCAAGGTCTACAAACTGTGCTGAGCTGTACAAATCTTCGGGCTAAATGCAGACAATCTCATGCAAATGCAATTCTCTGTCAGCTGAAACTGTATCTTTTAATAAATTTCACCAGGAAATCCTATCACTCTATCCTTCTCATCTGATTCCTGCTGATTATCTATCTCCAAATAAAGCGCTTCAGCAGCTTCTGCAGGAATCCTCGTTTACCTGTGTTGCAGACGTTTTCTACTTTTCCTGTGAGAGTGCCAACCAAATTCAACCATGATATTAGGGCACTAGGGGACATGTCTTGTTTATAAATAATCCCAAAATGTAGCTTCAGGGCAGCTGGTGGATTTTCCTGTGTTTGTCTATGGGTGCTGCAAAGGTATTCTTGAATCATAGGACAAATGTACGTCAAGGCTACAAAGGGAATGTGTGATATTCAGGAAGTAGCTCATCAGCTTGTTCTCCACAGTGGTGTGGAGAAAGGCTCCCCTTTCCAAACCACAGTACTTCTGCCTTTACTTATGTGAGGAATTAACTGACCATTCCCTCCCTCAAGCACATGACTAAACCACCTAGAACTCATGAAAAGATCCCCTTTCTTACAGATTTCCTTTTCCTCCTTCATCAGCTGTCCAGAGGGGACAAGTTTTTCACCTGTGTTTTTCCCTGCTTTGTGCTTTAGAAAGAGATTTTGCTCGCTGTGAGCCCTCATGACATCTATCCACCACAGCCTGCACACACAGGTAAGGTAAGTGCTAACTGAGGCAGCATCTGCAACTGGTGCTACATTCTCAAAGTAGAGCATTGATTTCCATTCTTTTCCTTTGTTGTCAGTGCTTGGTAACAACAGAAATTAATGCTGCCAAAGGGTGTTCTTGGGACTGCTGGGGGCAGACTCCAACTGTCTTAGCTCTCAAAGACTCTTCACAACTTAACCCTGGAGTGGTTGTCTCCCAACACTGAATTTTTTGTGTGAGATTGTAGCTAAACTAAAGAATTTTAATGAATGCATAACGGGAGTTCTTTCATTTCTGTGTCAATCTATGTGTACGTAGACACGGCAGGGAAAGACGGTAAGGGAGAAGGACAGTGTGAAGTTTGTGTTTACTATTTCTGTTTATCCAATATGTATTTATTCTATATGTTTTTGTGTATTTCAACTTTTTTTTTCCTGAATACATTTATATATACATATGAGATTTTTCTGTAATCTCATCCAGTTAGATTTGCTCAATTTGTGTTTACAAACAAAAATCGTATAAAAATTTCTTCTTTCAGGGACTAAGTACATGGATAAGGGAGCACCCAGACTACTCTGCTATGCCAGAACTCAGATTTGTGTTCAGTTTGGCTCAGAGCTTTAGCTCAGCAATATATCAGGGGCCAAAACCAGCAGTGGTACAGACAGGTGTACCCCAAAAAGTTCATAAGTTCTGGTTTTACTTTAGTCTTTTCTCAGATCAGAAAATGTATACAATACACATTATGCAATAATATAATCTGCAGACTCCATGTGCTCTTCTGGGCAGAAAAGGCCAGAACACAGCCAGTGACACAGCCAGCCCTTTTGGAATAAACCACTGTAGGGTGCAGGTGTCTGCAGACCTAGACATCCTTAAACGAAAATGCAAGCAGGTGAAGTTTTATATCACTTGCTTCTACTTTAAAAGAGAGACCAACCAATTTTGTGTTCAGTCTGTCAGCTCTTAGAACAAAGCAAGACAAACCATCTTCAGTGCATCTTTGAGGCCAGAGGGAACCCTTACTGCCCTTTCCACCTGAAGCCTTGAGCAGCAGTCCTGGGGAAAGACACGGATGCTTATGAACAGAGGCTCTGTCTCTTGCTCTTGCACTGGGCAAGAAGCATCTGCACTAGACAGGACAGCACTACAGCTTCACACTTTGACACCTACATTCCATCCCATAAAAGCCCACTATTTAGGATTTATGTGAGCGAAGTGAAATTCATCTTGTGTGAAACATTAGCCAAATCCTCATTTATTTCTTTCCAAGTGTTACATAAATCCAGGTGATCTGATGCACCAAGAAGAACAGACTTAATCTGTTGTACTACACATATGTCTGCCCTCTTTATTACTTTGAAACCTCAGAGGTAAGACTGGGTTTTAGACTTGCATGACACGGATCTATACAGAAATAAGAACATACAAGGAATCCTACTTTACTCTTATTTTGCTGTTAGCTTATCTGAGCCACCTGCCTGACATTGTCAGAGTGCTCAATCCCTCTTGAGAGGTCTGGCTCCTTGGGCAGCTCTGTCAGGGCTGTAGCCTATCCACTGGACAGCCATGAGACAAAATCACTGTGTGGCTTGGATTCCAAAGAAGAGGGAATCTATTTTAGACTTTTAGGTACACACATAGATTATGCTCATTAAAATGTTTTGAGGCAACTTAGATGAAATGCCTCAGACGTCAATGCAGATCCCTCTCTCTGTCTGTTGTGCTGTGCCTAAAAGTGGATTAAATTTCCCACTGAGCCAAAAGGGAAAAAAGCAATGAGAGGATAACCAGAGCCGTTTGGCTTTAGCACATACACAGTCTTTGTCAGATGTAAAGGTAATGAACAGGCAAGAAAATGCCTCTGTGGGAATTCAATCTCCCAGTGGTAACTGTGAAAATGATGTCATTGACTGCCCATCCTTCTGACCACGCTCACTGCTTCAGACACCGTGTCACTGACTGTGGAAGTCACACTGCACCTTCTAGGCAGCCTCGTAAAGTGGGGTTTGCAAAGCTCATCTTGAAATCTGCTATTAGTCCAGATAGACAAGGACAATAGAAGACCAAAGAATTTTTATTTTTTTTAATCCTTACTCTTGAAAATTTGAAATTCAGATTTGGAGATGTTTGGAAAGTATGGGCCTTATTGCCTGTTTGCTGTATGTCCTACCAAGGTGAATCAGGGATGTGGCGGTAGAGAAGTAAACATAAACATAAGCAATCATTCTACCTTTTGTTATCATTGCCTGTAACAAGTCTGCTCTTCCTAAGGATTTGGGTGAGTTTTCCCTATTCCCTTTCATCTCAAGTTAATACATTAGAAGCATTTTCTCTCATTATACTGAATCATTAATGCTGAAACCCTCATAAAACATACATAGAGGATTTTGTGCTTCACATGTAAACATTTCATAAAGACATTTATGAAGAACAGCTAATCACATCTCAAGTGCAAACCACAGACTGAAATGCATCCATGCATATTGGAAAGGTCCTAAACCTTGAGGAAGACTCCTAGAAACTCCTGTAATCAAACCAAGACCCTGAATATATCCTCAGAATATATGTGAGATAATATGACTTAGATTTGAAACCTGCAGTTTCACATTTTTCAGGATTTTCTAACACTATTTACCACTTTGCAATGAAATTGTGGACCAAGGGGCAAGAGACAGTGAGAAAATCAGCTGTTTTTTCTTTAAATGATACTACCAGCTGCTCACCTAGTAGTTGGAAGGAGTAAAGATAAATGCTTCAATAATTTTAAAAACTTTTACTGTTCTGGGTAGAACTTTATCTATCTTTAACACTGTCACATGTCTTAGTAGAAAGCTTCTTTTTTGAGATCAGTAAAGCAAAGCGTTAATGCGTTAGAAAGTTCAACTGCAATACCTTTGGTTTAACCACATTAATATAAATATAATTTAATAACAGTGCAGGAAAATTACCAACTATGCCAGAATAATGATAGTCTGTTTCTGAGCAATTTCAGACGTTGTTTCAGAATTTTTATGAAAGTCATGAGGACATGACAATGACAGCTTAAATGTGGAACTCTTTACACCCTTCTCTGTCTCTTCAAAGTTAAATCTAAAAAAGTAAACTATAAAAATGAATCCTGGAAATCAGCAACATAAATAGTTTGCCATTGTGAGATCCCACATATCCAGGTCTGGAGTCCACAGCAAAAGAAAGACTTAGGCCTATTAGTGTGAGTACAAAGAAGGGCCACAAAGATGATCAGAAGGCTGGAACACCTCTCTTGTGAAAACAGGATGAGAGAGGTGGGATTGTTCATCCTGGAGAAAAGAAGGCTCTGGAGAGACCTCATAGCAGCCTGCCAGCACTCTAAGGGAACTCCTGAAAATGAGGGCATGGGCAAATAGTGATAGGACAAGGGGGAAGTTTTAAACTAAAATAAGAGAGATTTAGATTAGAGGTTAGAAATTAATTATTTATTGTGAGGGTGGTAAGGAATAGCAACAGGTTGACCAGAGAAGCTGTGGATACCCCATCCCTGGAAGTGTTCAAGGCCAGGTTGGATTTGGCCCTGAGCAACAGGTCTAGTGGGAGATGTCTCTGCCCACGACAGAGGAGTTGGAACGGGGTGATATTTTAGGTCCCTTCCAACCCAAGCCTTTCTCTAATTCTATGATGAAAGCTGATACTTCTCATCTCTTGGACTGACTCCTCAAGTCAGCCCCACACAGCAGATACTGTGTTCTGCCTGAGTGCACGTGAGTGAGCAAATATTTTCATTTTAATATCTTTTTATTTTCAGAGACATAAATTTTAGGGAAAAAACCCTCCATGGTTCCCACGAACTGTCTGTGACCGGTTTTGCTGAGGGAGAACACAATTCAAGCAGTCAAACCATGTCTTGCCTGCAGTAGAACCCAGGCAGTTGATTACTCTTAAGCAAGATCATGACTGAGAGATCTCTCCAGCCTAGAGGGTGCAATTATGTAAGTTTAATTTCATTCTACTTGGTTGTGTGAACTCCTTAAATGACAATTATATATGAGAAATCCTCTCATTATATTCTGCACGGAGATTAACATTTCTGAGAAAGAAAGTATATTTGAGGATAAATCACTGCAAAAGGTTTGATTACTTTACAAGAGGCTGATAACTGTGTGTTGATGTCATCAGTATAGATTTCTCATGGTTACATTATCATCAGGGGAGCAATTTTGAGACTGTTTTCCTGATCAAAAGGAAAATTTTAAATTGCAAAAATATTATAGCTTGTTAAATATGGATGTGAGTGTCACTTCTGTATAACCAAACTTAGTCCATTTTTCAAATAGTTCAAATGAAGCCAGAGCTGTCATTTGGTGAACAATCATCTCAAAACAGTAACAGTATAAGAATTAGAAAAACATTTTTAAAGCAGTTTGTCAATGTCTTTAATATCTCAATGTGCAAGTGAACCATTAAAAGCACATGCCCTGCTTACATATATGCAAATAGGGAAGTTACCAAGAGATGTCACTTAATGAAAGTTGACATCATTCTGGGATTTCGTGAGACCTAGCAGCTTGTGCATGGCAAACAGCATCCTTCAGCTTCTCTTTGCATCAACACTTATACTCCAATTTTTGGGTCTAGTCCTGCAAACTGCTGCATATATGTGTTGAGTATGCGCGTCTGTGTGCATGCTGATTTGCACTTATTTTTCCATGTGTCTGTCAGACCTAAACTGGAAGATGTCTGCCCAGTGCTATCAAATTTAGAAAGTGAATGATGTTGCACAATTCTTACCTGTGCAAAACAAAAAAATAACCCAAATTTAAACCAAAAGAGCTCTTCCACTAATAGTACTGCTTTGCGCAAACCTATGCCTTTTCATTCAGAGGATCAAAATAACTTTTCAAATATAATAAACCAGTGTCTTTTTTGCATAGGGCCTTGTGTACATAGCCATGACATATAAAGGACACTCAGAGGAAGAGTGCCTCATAAACTTGCTGTGCACATAAAGAAAATTAGACCATATTAATAATTCTCTCAAACAGTCTGCTTTGTTTTGGAATATGCCTTTGTTTGCTATGACAGAAACAAATAATTTCTTTCCTACAACCTTGATTTAATTACCTAGGTTAGCTAGGTTTATACTTTGATATGCTAGTAGCTTGCCTATTTTTACAATCTCACTTAGTTTTCCAGCTTTTTCTCTACTCTATTCAACACTTATTCTCCACAGAGAATGGCCTAGAGTACACCCTCGAAGGAATGCAGTTATAGTAGACTTACAGAAAAGAACTGGCCAGGGACCCTCCTTTTCTGAAGGGAGGCATGAGAGTCTGACAGGCTGGAACTAGAAATATCAATACACCTGTAGCCATAGCAGTCATGTCTATGGCACACTCTAACTATACACTTACATACTATTTATCTTTATCCAATATGCATTTGTTCTATATGTTTAGATTTATTTCAACTTTATGGTTTTTCCTAAATATATTTATATTTACATACGAGATTTTTCTTTTATCTCATCCAGTTAGATTTTCTCAGTTTGTAAACACTTAGTATAGCTCCCAGTTTTCATCACTGGTAGTGAAAATTACTGAAATTTTTAAAACTATTTGGCTGTAACACTTGACATAAGTAAGGAAGAAGCAGAAACACTTTTTCTGGATTATTCAAACAAGCGGCACCCTCAATTTCATAGCTATTTTTAGCTGCATTCTCTTTCCCTTCATTTTGCTACCTTTAATTCTAGTTCCTCTCTACTGTATGGCTGATAAACTGATGCTTATGATTCTGTCTTAGGTCCCATTCTATTACATGCTTATCTTTCAGGAAGAGCAGCTGTTCCCATATGTGCCCTATCTTTATCCTCTGATGCTTTTGCTTTGCAAACAGATGATTGTATTTCCATTGCCCTCTGTGTCTGGAGAAAAAGATACAGCACTAAGGAGTTTTTCTGTGTTGCTAATCAATGGGACTTGTAGGCAACTGGGCTGATCCCTTTCCTACGTTGTCTCCATTACTATTATTCCCAGGTATTTTCCCTTGACCTTTGTTCTTTATCTCCTCTCCTCTGCTCTAATCTTAATTTCCTCTGGGTTTTCCTTTCAGCTTCTCAGTCTGATGAAGTAACAAGAACTTGCAAAAGTTCACTAAAGGCACAATTCCACTTTGCTAGTTTTTCCCCCATTTTTTTTGTCACTGCCTCCTATCAATGTATGCTGCTGCAGGAAGGCTCTGGGCAGCACCTTAAGGATAAACCACAGGTGTCATATGGGCACAGGCAGATCTGTGTGCGTGTGGGTGTGTGGGTGAGGGAGGGTCTGACACAGCTTTTGGAGGTGAATACAAGGACAACTTCTCCGGGATACCCTTGCTGTCATAATGTGGTGCTGCTCTCCCAGCTGGCAGTGTTTGGAGGTCCAGTGCTCTCCATGCCCAAAAGTCCCTGTTCCTCCTTGTGCTCCACAAAGCCATTACCACTACTCTGCTTGTATGCTATGAGGACTTTCCATCAGAAGCACAGTTTTTGCTAAGCAAGCTCAAATTAAACCACATGCCAGGTATCTCTTCTCCTTCAGCATATAGGCACTAAGCACTGAAAAATCTCCTGATAGAGACTGTCTCAACAACAACACATTTCTTCACCTGTTAGTAGAGGCAGTGCTGGGAGACTTACGTAAGAAAGTTTGACCATAATTGTAAGATGTTTTAGGCCTTTGGCTCAGCTACTTAAATGCATTGGCCAGCTGGTGGTGAGATGGTGTAGAACAAAACAGGACTGTGTCTGCAGAGCGGTCCATGGGATGCAGGGGATGTGAAGCCTGCATTACAGACATTGCAAGGGCTTTATTTTGTATTACCTGGGCTGAACATCTAGGCTGGATGCCTATTACTGACAGTCTCATCTTTTTGCTCATCCGCTTGATAACAGCGCCCTGCCATGAGAACCAAACTGCAGCAAAAAAGGGCAAACAGGAAATTTACTTCAAACACGCATCCCAGCTGAAATATTTTGAGATTATGGACTCATTTAGCAAACTATGGCAAGAAAAGTTTTCTTGGACTATATATCTTTGTGGGTCTAAATACTTTTTCAGATCTATCCTTGGCTGCTGTATCTCATTGCCATTATTTACCACAGAAACCTTTTGTTCAGATATTTATTCCATAAAGCATTTCCAGATACAGATGCTGCACAAAATAAAGTAATATTGGAGATTTCTTTAATAAATAGACCATAAGCCCTATGTTATTCCTGCCTAGGCTATTATGAGACATTAGGCCTTTTATGAAATTTCCGTAACATAACATTTTCTGCTCTTCGTGTTGCAGTACGGAATACACATAGATGGCAGAGCCTTATTTAGTATTCAACTACTGCACCCAGCATCCCCTCCCACAAAGGATATTGCAGAATTAGACAGGGGTCAGAGCAGGGCACTGAAAATATTTAAGCACAAGAGAAATCTGGTTAGGAAAACAGATTAAAAAGGCTGGGATTGTTTATTTGTCAAAGGCTCTGAATGAGAGGAGACATGATAAGAGCATACAAAATAATTAATTGTTAGAGAGAAAGCAGAGCAGAAACCTCTATCCTTCCTGTCTCATAACATATGTGACAATGAAGCATTCAAAGGAATCAAAAAGTGGCAAATTCAGAACTGATAAAAGGAAATATTATCCCATACAAAACATAATTAGACTGGAAGCAATTACCACTGACTGCCCCGCTGGCTAAGAATGCAGTTCAAAGTTAAAGCTCAAAAATAAAAGAGAGTGTGTTCTTTGTATAATAAGATACATAATAGTAATGTGAAAAGGGGAAGAAAAGGTGTCCAAAAATCTTAAGTATTTCAGAGAGGCAAATCAGTTTGCCAGTAGGAGTAGATTGAGATGGGCTCTGTGTTTCCTGTCCCAACCAACCTCACTTGGTTGCATTAACCTTCCTGAAAGCACATGGATTGGCCTCTCAATGCACCCATCTGGAGTCACATATGGAACACAAAACACAGGACACCTGAAATTAATTCAACAGGCTGTGAACTTCAGTGCTGAGAAATGTGTGGTTACTACCATCTTTGCTTGCTTAGCTGTAGTGGGGTAACTGTCAGCATGTGGAGCGCAGCATCTTAAATTGCCTCCTCTCAATTTTCCAAAGCTTATCTTGATGCACTCTGAGAAAATATGATGCAAAATGTTGTCATACTTACTGGTTGTCACTTCATGAATATTTCATAGTCACGGGAAAGGCCATTTCCGCTCTCTCTGCTCACATCTTTTGGAGAAGAAACAGATCTGGGTTTTACAGTTTGAGATGCTTCCCTACAAGGATCCCTGATAAACACCTCTCCAACCTCAGGTCCATAGCCTTCCACACCTTGTGGACATGCAGCAGTGGTTACAGGTGAGAAAAAAAAAATCCCTAAAGCCATAGCAGAAAATAAAGGTTACACTTATCTTGGCATGGAACTTAAATATATAATCAGGTCAGAATCCTAAAGGCAAGACATTATAATCTAGTTATTCCCATAGCTGCTTTGCACACAGTAATTTGTTCTAGTAACACCTTAAATAAATATTTTACTTAAAACCATCCAATACTGGTGTTCTTACAGCTTTTTCCAACATTTTCCTAGCTATTTTTTCACTAGTTGCCTGATTTCTAGGCAGCTTCAGAAGGAGATGTGGAAAGAGAAAAACATGCCTTGAAAGTAGAGAGTGAATTTTTTGTGGTTTAGAAAAGAAAGTGTGAGTAGGAGAGCAAATGACCTATGAGAACAACTCAGTTCCTGAGGAAGGTTTGTCCATTGTCAAGATAAACATTCCCTTTTTGGCAAAGTGAATGTAGGCATATATATGAACAGGAATCACACATTCCTCTGTGTGTGAAAAAGGCATTTATGATCTGGACGATGGATTTTGGATGAGACAGCGATTCAGTGGTGCTCTCAATGCAGTGCTTTGGGAGGAGAGAGAGAGGTAAGCAATGGCTTACACCTGCACAGTGCACACTAAGAGTCCAGTGGACTCACTTCATGTAAAAATTTAATTATTATTGTGCACATTGCCTAGTGACCACAGCACAATTTAAATAGGTATCTGAGAAAAGAGGAGTGAAATAACATCGTAAATAATCCTTTGCTTCCTCCAGTATGTATGAAGCAGGTTGAGACAACTGAAACATATAGAGACTGCTGAATCTCTCCCTCAATCACTGTTGAGGGATTACTCATTTTAAAAAGTGGAAGCTCTGAACATATTTTAGATCATTCTATATATTGTAATTATGCGTGTGTTATATATTAATGATTGCTTCAGAAAAGCTTACTTTGACCTGCACCAGAATAATTAACAGTTACTCAAATACTTACTTTTTTTTTCTAAATGTGGTTCCGGTTTTTTAATCTGCTCCTCAATTTGCAGCAGGTTTTGGTGATTAAGTATTTGTTTTATACATTTTTTAAATTAAAAACTTCATGAAGTCATAATTGCTTTTATAATATAAATCAGCATATATTTTAAAAATCACAACATAGACAAAATGAGAACTATTTGATTTAGAATATTTATAGATACTTGTTTTCTACTTCAATTTTAACTGGAATTTTCTTTTCCATGCCAGAAACAGAAAAGCCACTTCATTCTTTTGACTGGCTCTGAATGAAATACAAGCAAGCCAGGGAAAATTGATTTCACTAAACCATATGGTACAGTTGAAATAGAGTAATTTTCCAAGTCAGTCTAAGTATCTTGGGCTGAAATTCAGGAGCTGTCAATGTATGGGATCAAATGAGGATAAGAATTAGTGTGTTAGGCAAGTATTTCTTAGAATCTCAGCTCCTCCTTTTTAGTGTAGAATAGAAAAGAATTCCAGTTAGAACAGACCTACAACAATGATCTAGTCCAACTGCCTGACCAATTAAGGGCCAAACAAAAGTTAAAACACATTATTATGTACACTGTCCAAGTGCCTGTTAAAGACTCACAGGCTTGAGGCATTGACCACCCCTTACAGAAATCCATCCAACGGTTTTGCCACCACATGGGTAAAGAAATGTTACCTAACATCCTGTCAGAACCTCTCCTAGGACAGTTTGAACCATTCCCATGTGTTCGGGTCACTGGAGCCCAGGGAAAAGAGATCAGCACCTCCCTCTAAGAAAGCTGTACAGAGCAATGAGGTCACCCCTGAGCCTCCGTCTCTCCAAACTAGACAAACCCAGAGCCCTCAGCTGCTCCTCACAGGACGTGCCTTCCAGCCCTTCCACCAGCTCTGTTGTCCTGCTCTGGACCATTCAAGGACATTCTTGTTCTTCTCAAACTGTGCTGCCCAGCACTGCACACAGAACTCGGGGTGAGGCTGCACCACAGCTGAATCCAGCAGGATGATCCCAATCACAGCTGGTGATGCTGTGTGTGATGCAGCCCGGGATGGGGTTTGCCCTCCTGGCTGCCCGGGCACGCACTGCTGACTCACACCGAGCTGCTGCCGANTCTCCACACGCTCCTCTCCCAGCTGATACTTGTGCCCAGCTTTACTGCGTCCCAGGGACAGAATCTGTATTTGTTCTTGTTAAATTTCATGCCACTGATAGTTACCATTCTCCAATCTATTCCAGATCCCTCTGCAAGGCTCTTGTACCTCGAGAAAGTCAACAGTATCTCCCAATTTGGTATCATCAGCAATTTTGCCAGTGGTACATTGAACTCCTGCATCCTGACCACTGGTAGCCACATTGAATGGAAATAACCCTACAACTGAACCTTGAGGAACACCACTGGTGGCTGGTCAGCAGCCAGGTGTAGCCCCATGCACAACAGAACTTGAGTTCTGCCCTTCGGCAAGTCCTTGACTCAGCACGTTTTGTACCTTTTCAGTTGGATAATTTATCCAGAAGGATGCTGTGAAGAGCAGCATCAAAAGCCTTACTAATATCAAGAAAAACTATGTCCATCACCTCCCGTTCAGCCACTAAACATATAACCTTACACTGAAAGATATCAAATTACTTAAAAAGGACTTTCCATTTGTGACTCCATGTTGACTATGTCTGATGATTGTATTATTCATATTTTAGAGGAATTGAGGTTAGACTAACAGGTAAAAGGGTTTTTTTAAAAAGAAAGTTCAAATAAACGAGAAGAGAACATACTTACAGTCTGTCGTTTATGATAAGTAGATATCACAGATTGTTTCCAAAAGTGGCATTGACATCTTTTCTTACCAGTGAGTGACAAGCTCTTCTGTGTGAGTGTTCAAAAAATTTTGCTGAAAAAAACCCTGAAATGATTGTAGTTCAGATTTTGAATGAATCAGGCAATGCTTCTGCATGCTGTGTATTGGGTAATCTGCTCTGCTGTTCCACCTGAATGAATCTGAGCTTCACCATCCCCATCTAATTTATTAGTATTTGTTGTAATTTTAAATAGACATCATCTATGGAGTAATTTTTTCTCCAGATCTGAGAAAGTCTCATTTTCTTAGAAGACCATAGCTCATATAAGCAAACACAATTAGATTTTATTATTTTAACCCAACTTTATAGAACATCTCTTGAAAGAAGAGAAAGAGGGAGAGAATTCATATTCATAGCAATTTTTCTCACACTTGGCCTCTTTCTAAAACAAAATCAAATTGTTGCTCTTAAGCCACCTGGTAGCATTCTTTAAAGAAATCTTGCCAGTATATTTTCATACCCACCCAGAGAGATGGAGCTCCTGGAACATTTTATCAGTTCAATGAGAACTGAGAGACTAAAAAATATAAAAGACACTGTGTTCTTTCAGTCAAATTCTTCCTGTTTTGGTAACACTGTCCTTTGTGAAAATAAAAGGTCATCAGTTTCTGCTAATTCAAAATCTTGGACTGGCTGCATAATTCAGATTTCAGTTTGAAAGACAGATCTCCATCTGGATACACAGATAAATAAATTGGAAGACGTGCTGATTCTTATTTATTGTGTAAACATTTTGATAACTTTAGGAAAAATTTATTCCTTGAATAAAGTCAGAAAGTGACATGAAAAGCAGCTCAGACCTTTAATAAGGTATTTCTGACTATGAAATATTGCCTAAAACATATCATAATTAAGTTCAGTATGTGCTATAATGCACCATTAACAGCTGTGATATACCAGCTACATACAGAGAAAGAGATGCTATGGATTATCAATGAAATACTTTCAAATATTCAATGGGATGGCTTCACCTCAGATTTGTAACAGTCAGTTCCCTCAGGGACAACCAGCGTTTTTCATCAGACCTTCCCAGAATAAGGGATAAGTGAGTAAATTTCTGTTATGTGAATGCTTCACCTGGAAATGTGCCTTTTTCCTTAGAGATATATCTTTATGTAGCAAGCACTGAAGTTATCTGAAGCAGGAGGACACTTCTGTTTTGTTGCACAGTAAGATTTCAATATCACTGAAAGGAAAAAATATATATACCTTGAGTATCTACTGGAAACATGTGGTTTTGTTTGGATTTTTTATTTTGCTTGTTTGTTTGGGGTTTTTTTTTTGGGGGGGGGCAGTTTACATGTTTTTTCTTTGAAATATACTCTCTATATTATAGGTTTAGCTCGTCATCAGAAAAAAAAGTGTCCAGTGGCTCCATTCTTACGTGTTTTTCACTTCCACTTTCCTGGCGAACTTCAGTCTCTTGCAGATCTCCTAATTTTTTGCATAAAGTATGGGCTGTCCTAGGTCAGATCTCTGCTTTAGGGGGCAAAAAATTTAAAACTTGTTTTTGAGTCTTTTATCGGAATTACCTGAGACCGCAATAAGTACTTCAAATGTGAATTATTCAATCGGAAGAGCAAATCTTCAATTTAACTCAAGGAGGATTAAAAATACCATTGAGGCAGCATACACTCCTTACTGATAATGCTGGAAATTAAAACAAGATGGACACCTTCCCAGCAGGCTTCCTTCTCTCCAAAGCCCTTCATGGCTCTGCCCTGTTCTCCTGTGAAGTCTTGTCCCTGCCCAAGTCCTTTTCTACCCCAGACCTGACAATCCTGCTTTGTCACCTGAAGAACTGTGAATGCTGTCTGCTCCAGTGACACAATCCAACACTACTTCAACACTGAGAGAGTCACTCATCATCATGAAGGAGCTCACCTCCTTCACGGCTCTCCTTGTCCACCACCTACATCAATGGGGAGGCCCACCAATGAGGGAAGGCGACTGCTGACAATTTGCAAGACTGAAGATTTTGCACACAGACCAGTAAGCAGAAAACATCTGTAGACAGGGGATTGCAACCTTCCCTCTCTCCTGTGACAGCATTTGTTTCCACAGCTTTGCAAAGTTCTTGGCACAGCAAGATCCCATCTTTCAGGATGGTTGTAAACACAAAGTGGGTATGAAGGAAATTCTCATATAAACTTATCACTGGGCTAACTAGTCTACAATGAAAGATGAGGGAAAGCTCTATTACACGTGTCTAATTTTACCTCATCCTTTCTTCCTACCCATGTCTGATCTTTGGTGAAGGCAGAGGCCGTTTCCAGACTGAGGAAAAACCTTTGTGGTTGCCATACATCTCCTGGGTTCAGGGTCACATTGTGTTCCTCATGTGGGAATAAGATCAAGGTTGCCCAGAAAGAGCGCTTAAGGAAGCCATTGGCATTTTTCTGTTACTTGCTTTGAAAGTAGATTTGGCTGGCTGGCTGACCTTCCAGCACTAGAGAGATTTCATTTGCTTCACACACAATTCTAATATTTCTATTTTTCTTACATAATGTGGTTCCAGCACGAGCGAAGATAGTGTAATCTTCTCTAAGAGTATGATATTCATGGGGGTAAGCAGATTAAATCCTTTGAGGGCAACCATGATAAACACAGCCAGGGTTTATATGTGAAACAGGTCTGGGACTTTAGCTCAGTCTTAGTAAAGGAGCAGCTACATCTGAAAAATATTCTTGGAATGAGCTGTAGTCTCTAACCATGAAAGCCCAAAAGAAAGAAGATTGACAAAACCTGGCAGGTTCAGAGAAATTGGGCAGTAAAAACTGCCCAGCATCTGGTCTCATCTCACCAGCTTTGTCAGTCCCTAACCCATAAAAGCAGCAAAGATGAACTTAAATTTTGAACCAATAATGTTTCGTAACAGGGGAAAAAAAAGCCATGTAAAGCAACTGATATTCAGAGCAACAGTGTAATCACATTTCTTCAAATGGCCAGATAGCAAAGCAGTGACATTTGTTAATAGAAACCAATCACTATTTCAAACATGCTCTTTCTACAATAATATAAATTAACGCAATTATGAAATAGCCATAAATGACAGACTGCAGTAAGTAAGCCTTTGAATAAAAATGTATTAACTTTTTAGTCTAAAAAATATGCCCTACATTTCCCTTGAAGGTAAGGTACAGGATGTGTAATATAATTTATTTTTTTGGAAGTCCTTGGTCTTATTAAACAGGAGGCATTTTGCACTTCTATTGTCTTACAGTGTGCTTTAGTGTTTTGGTAACCATCATGTTAAATGTAAGAACTTGGGCTTAAGAAACCAGCCCTCTAAATAAAAATTAAGGCAAAACCAGACAGTTGATCTGAAAGGTTCATTTGACCATAAATACACCATCTAAAGAATTCAAGCTTCATTTAAAAGTTATTTCTCTTTTGTTTCACTGTAGCTGATTCACATACAATGCTGTTTAAGTAGTTCAATTTATGGCAACAAAACACTAACTATATATGGCAGCTAAAAAGGAAAAGTTGGGTTATATTTTCCTTTGTGAGTATAAAGGTGCACAGAAGAAATGAGGCTGAAAAATCATGTCTTCAAATATTTGTGTTTCTTAGACCAGATTTGCAAAAGAGGGTCTTCATTTGAAAGCCTCATCACTGTTTTTATTGAGAGGCATTGGATCACTGTTGTGTAAAATTGTAACATCAGGAATTTGGCATAAAACTTCCTGCAGTTCTTTCCTCCTGCCTCTGCCCTCCCCACCCCTTGTGCTACCATTACAAAAACTGTCCAGGTTTTCTTCCAGCATTTTGTTAAGGCAATTTCCCCAACTGCATACTTCTGTGCTTGTCAGGTGTCATGCTAGCAGCCCTCTGACTGCGGGAGCAATAATAAAATAACAGATATTTTAAGTAAAAGGATCACGAATTGAGCAAACTGTTTTCCTTGTTCTTATACAAAATGTTTAGATCAATTCTGGATACTTCAATGTTATTTAGATATCATTGCCGGCTAAGTTTTGAAACAAAATATTGTTCTTCAAGTGAAAAATTGAAACATCTCACCTTGAAAATGTTAAAACTCTGTGTTCCAGAAAGCATCTCTTTCCCTTTAGCTTGAGCTACTTAATGAACTAGATACAGATTCAAGAATTGTTTTGGACATTCCAAACGTTTACTTTTTGGCAGACCTAATTCCAACCCTAATATTTCTCACAACCAGAATCAGCAGTGTAAGTGCAGCAACATTCTGGTTTACATTCTGTAAGTTCTTCTGAGTGTCCCTCAGATTTTGAGGTCAGCTTTTTTGATGCCAACAGACAAATTTAAATTTTCTTTTTCTTCTTGTTTTCCTCATAGTATGAGTGAAAGAATGCATGGTAATGTAATTTGAATGTCAGTTAATGTACTTGGGCAGGAAATTGCTTTATGTCTTCAACAATTCGATTAAATAGCTGTTGTCAGCACTAAGAGGGTGGAGCTCTCATTCTAAATATGGCTCAGCGAAAACTGCTGGAAGTAAAGTTCTCAGCCTTGATCATTTGTTTTCCCTCACCAAGCATACTTGTGTTTCTCTGAGGAGGAACAAACCCCACCATTAAAAATTCCCAAGCAGCCAGTTCCCTGTCAGTATCTTTGGACACAGCAGATAACTGGCATGTGGCATGCTGGTGTGGGCAGCAGGAACCTTCCACACTTGTTCACATCACCGTCAGTTTCCTCAGGATGCCTCCAGCAGCACAACCTGATCACCTCCCTGTGTGTGCATGACAGGCAGTAGACACAGTACAGATCCCGCAAAGTCTAATGCATCTGCTTGAATCCTTTCAGGAAAAAAGCCCAAATCATAGGATCATAGAACTAGAGAATGCTAAGGTTTTGAAACACAATTTGAAGATCATCTAGTTCCAAACTCTCCTGCCATGAGCAGAGGCTCCTTCCACTAGATCAGCTTTCTCAAGGTCTTATCCTACCTGGCCTTGAACACTGACAGGGTTTGGGCATCCTCAACCTCCCTGGACAACCCATTGCAGTGTCTCACCACCCTCACAGTAAAAAATTTCTTCCTAATATTTAACCTAAATTTCTCCTCTTTCAATAAATACTCATTCCTTCATGTTTTATCATTATTTCTCAGTGATTGATGGCATTAAAACTAATTTCAGAAACTATGGGCCATTGCAGTGATATTGGTCATCTTCTGAAGTGCATCATTTTGCCCCCTTCAAGTTCGTTAGGACCATGACATGCCCTTGGCAGCAGTTGGCTAAAACCACTGCAGTTTGCTAGGGTGGCAAACAGTTAGACGCACTTAGATTTTCTCTTTCTAGTATGTGTCTAGCCTACATAGCCCCTCAAGCTGGGGATAACAAAAACTTTATTTAACTCCATGAGGTCAGATGATTTATTTCTAAGCAATGAGTTTTTATGCTGGATCAAGTGATACTAGATGAAGCTGATCTGCTTTATCTACTTGTTGCTTTCATTGAGTGATATGCCAGTTTTTGCCAGGATTTTCAGAACATATACATGCTCATATATGAGCATATGTACTCATTGAGAAGTTTTGGTTTTGATTAGAACAGATGCAACATAGTTTTGTTTACACTACATCACAAAGTTGTGAATAATGAATTTTCCTTTCATTCTGCTGACGTTTCCTTCTACCCCCATTCCTGTATCTTCCTTTGCCTTTTTTCCCCCCATTATGTATATAGGAAAGCACTGGAATCTCTGTGTATATCATATATACATAGAGCATATAAATGTTCTTTCTTAGTGCAAGGATGAATTTTCAGATATTAGCTACTTCTATAAATCAAGAACAACCAAAAATAGTCACCCAGACTGTCCTTTATGATAGGTATTTGCTCTGATACTGGCATATCTTTGTCCCTCTGTTACTAGAAAACATAAAAATCACATTTGCCATAGCTTCAGACCTTGTATGCAACCCCTTTTAGATGGCATGATGCATCCTGAGGCAACAAATGGAGTCAACTCCTGGTCAGATTTCGAAACTGAGCAAACTCGCTGAAGTCACTGATAACGTACCGCCGGTGGGCTCATAACCCAGTGTAATGCCTTGGGCCACTGCAAGAACATTTTGTGTCAGGCAGCTGAATGAAGCAACGTACCACCCTAAGAAAGTTCTGTGCTAAACCTTTCTGAAATGTAGGTCTCAGGACAGCAAAGCTGCCAGTTTCAAGAAAATCCTGTAACACTCAGGTGATCTTTTCAAAGTTTATTTTCAAGCTCCAGTTAATAATTGTATTTTGGAAGAAAACACAGATGGGTTTCTTTCCTGCTTCAAAATACTATGTGCCTCAAATATTAGATATACAGGGGACTAGAGCAGATAAAATTGAGACTGAAATTAATTTGTATTATCTCCTTCCATTCTGGTTGATCAACTTCTTTGAAACCACCAAATTTTTGAAGATGTAATGCACTCCTTCCTGCAATTACATGGAGTATTCTTCAGCTAAAGAGAAGAAGTGGAGAGGAAGGTCTCTTGCACAATGTCCTTGTTTTATTTAGGAACCTTATATATTGAGTACTTTTCAGAGAGGTATATACCTCACCTTTTCAGAGAGGTAACCTTCGTCCCATGCACATTATATAAGATTGCCTCAGTACTACAGTAAGAGAGACAAATGCTAACTTACTATGCTCATCATGACTGTGATCAGGTGTGCCACAGCATCAGGGTACCCTTAGAACATCAACATTCACTTTTATATTCACGCTATAATATGAAGCTCATTTGTTTTCTTGAAATTGGACATTTCTGGTAGAAAATCTGTTTCTAAATTGCTCATCAGTGTGGAGGGGGGAAAAAGGAATGTATTTGCACTGGTTTAAGAATTTCCAGAAACTCGTCATCTGTTTCAGTGGATTACATATGTGTATGTGTGCATGTTTGTGTTTCTATAAATACATATAAAAAATAAATAATATAGAAATGTTGTATGTACATACACACAGACATATATAAGTCTGGGCATGGGATGAGTTTTGAGTCTATGACTATGGATTTGGCCCGATTAAATTGCATTTTTTTGTATGAACAAGTGCACAAAATCATTGTGGTCACTACCTCTTTCAGTAATTGTCTTCTACACTTCTACACCGGGGCAGTTCCCAGTACCAGCACAGGCTAGGGGATGAACAGATGGAGAACAGCACTGCCCAGATGGACTTGGGGATACTGGGGAATGAAAAGCTGGACATGACCTGGACATGGGCACTTGCAGCCCAGATAGCCAAACGTGTTCTGGGCTGCATCCAAAGCAGCGTGGGCAGCAGGGCCAGGGAGGGGATTCTGCCCCTCTGCTCTGCTCTGGTGAGACCCCACCTGGAACACTGCAGCCAGCTCTGGGGTCCCAGCACAGGAAGGACATCGATCTATTGGAGTGATCCAGAGAAGCATCACTAACATAATTAGAGAGGCAGAGAAATACTGTGAGAAAGGGCTGAGACAGTTGTGTTTTTTCAGCCTGGAGAAGGCTTTGGGGTGACGTTATTGTGACCTTCTACTACCTGAAGGGACCCTACAAGAAAGATGGAGAGAGACATTTTAAAACTACATGTAGTGAACAGGACAAGGGGGAGTTGATTTCAAGCTGAAAGAGAGTAGGTTTTGATTACATATCAGACAAAAATTCTGCAGTGAGGGTAGTGAGGCACAGGAACAGGTTTCACAGAGAAGTTGTGGATTCCCCATCCTTGTAAGTGCTTAAGGCCAAGCTGAATGGAGCTTTGTGCGACGTGGTATAGTGGAAGATGTCCCTGCAATATGGGGGGGTGAGGGGAGCTTGGAACTACACGATCTTTAAAGTTGCTTCCAACCCGAATTATTTTGTCACTCAGGAATTCTACAATTCTATGATTAATGTGGGTTATGTTGATTTTGGATTGTTCTGATTTCTTAATCAAAATGTAATGAGGTATCAGACCAAACGTTTTACAGAAGTCTAAATGCATCACATTAAAACTATGACCTTTAACAATCAAACCCATAACCCTGGCAGAAGACATATCATATCAGTTTTACATGTATTTTTATAGTAAGTTTACTGCACTACAGGCCACTACTCTGAATTCCCCCAACAATGATTTCCACATGTATAAATGACCCTGAATATCACAATTGATTTTTGTTTGCTAGCATGCAAAAGGAAAGCTGAGAAGAATGTATTTCCCACAGGTATCATTCCACTCAGTGCATGTACCTTTCCCCCTCCTTAGTAACTATCTTGCACAAGATTTTAAGAAGCATGTTTTTAAACGGCCTACAATTTAGCCCACAGAGATTTGGGAAGGAGAGTGAAAGGGGTTTATAAATAGAATAGCCAGGTATCTATGTGTTTGTACTTATGTGTACAAATAAATGTGTTTTCAGATTAGAGGTGTTTTTCAAAGAAAACAAATCTAGAATGTAATTTTCTTTTTAAACACAAGATAGGTTGAATGGATTTTTTGATATCCAGATAAATTTTGGGCTGATCTTTACACATTCATAAAGAAGATAAGTCTGGCAGGGTAAGTTTGTCCTTTTGTAGGACAGTAGACTATTATCAACACAAAAAGTGTATTTTCATAGCAACCTGATGCACAACCTACTATATTCAGGAAACAATTTACTACAACCAAAGACAGTTAAAGGTTTGTATTTTCCATATAACCTTTCCTGAAGGAATGATAGTAAGAATGCAATACTTAAAAACAAAGGCACAGTTAAGACATTCATTATCAGTTCTGAACAGGATTAATTTTAATGATAATTCCACTTGCTTACACAGTGTTCTTAGATGTGAAAAAGGCCCATGGGATTAGGCCAAATATTGTCATGGTAACTGAAAGAGAGGGAAATAATTCTAAAACAGTTTCCAATAAGCAAGAGCAGCTACCATTCCATCAGTAGCCTTCAATAGAACGTGACATCTGTTTTTCATTTGTTGTTTCCATGCTTGAAGAAAAACAGGATAATTGGAAATAGTACAGTGTTCTGGGAACATATCGAATGAAAAGGCTGTTATTGCTTTTTAAATATTGGTCCGTTTATCTTTAAAAACATCTAGTATGTACCTTCTTTGACCATTTATAAATTGGACAAGTTAGTTAGAAAGTTTTCTGGACTCAAATATGCTCAAGCAGTGAAAGATCAAAGCAAGCTTCTTGCTTTAATAAGAACAGCTACCATTTCAACTGAGAAGTGGACACCTATTTTTGGAAACTGAGAAGATGAGAACAAATTAATTGTATGAAATTATGTGATGACTTCATATTGGGGATAAAGTAACCCAAAGAAGAAACATGTACCAGTACTGGTGTTTTCCACTTCTTTTATTCAAGCACACCACTGTGTCCTACACATGAATTTAAGATAATACTCATAACTGTACTGCTAAGAAACAAGCGGACCAAAATCCAGTTGTGGAACTTGAAGGGGAAAAGGAAAAATCAGTCATAGTTTTTACCAGCAAGAGTGGTTACCAGCGAAACAGTGTACCATTGATTTTCCTACACATTAAGATTTTAATAAACTATTTGGAACATTTCTATGAAGCTGATCATGGACTGTTAATTGTGCTCTACCCAATATTAGAACACCTTGTTTGCTCACCTAGGCTAGACAATGCATACACAAATAAAAGCTCTTTTGTCCTATGAATCCATGAGATGTTTATACACCAGCTTACTAGGTAAGAAATTGATTTTAGGTACTCACAGTTTTGCCGTAGGAGCTTACATGTTAGTTTATGGTTAAAAGCTTGGACATTTGGTAGGAGTGAAAAAAGAGAGGAGAAACAATGATTTTACTTTACTTATCCTGAATATTATTTCACCATGTCTTCATAACAAAGAAGAGGAAAAAAAATAGGAGAGAATAATACAAGCTTAAAACTTACCTGATGCTTCCTAAATCAGAATTCTGGAAGAATAATACTATATGAAAGACTGGTTGATATACTCTTTGAGAAGTAAAATCTAGTGAAATTTCATACAGTGGTCACCTCTGAAGGTCACCACCTCAAGAAGGTCACCACCTTCTTGAAACATCATGTTTCAAGGTCTGATAAGGGTCAGTACAAAGGGCGTTTCTTCATTTGCTCAAAATTTTTTGTAAAAAGGTCACAGCACCCAAAGCACACAAGTCAAGAACCAACAGAGTCATAAATTAGCACCTTTCAGTTTGTAAGATTAAATCAAACCAAAAAGCCCCCAAAACCCATGTCAACAACACATCACCAAGACAAAAAACCTCACAGATCAATTCCAAAACAATTTAAACTAAAAGGTAACGGCAATATGGCTCACTTCATCTGCAGTGTGCTACTTGTGCTCTTTTCTCTCTTCATACTAACAAAAATATAGCTATAAATTACTGTTAGCACCAATTCTTCTGCTCCAATTCATTCAGGCAATCTCTGGAGCAACACTAGGATGGCCCAATAACTATAGATAATGTGCTAAATGCAATTTCCAATTTGAAAGCCTACTGTTCGAGCACTTTTCCAAAAAGGACCTAAGGTTCAAAGTAATTTTATTTCAGGCTGCACTCTGTATTTGAAATTATATGCTAACATTGTCTTATGCATAGCTTTGCACCTGATTTTAGTGTTACAATAGTGCATCCTGGTATCTTTGACCTTGCCTACTGCTGAATTGAGTACTGACATTACTCATGTCTTTTGAATTCCCTGGCCCAGGATCAGGTTGCTCATGTGTGTAATCCATGCTGTTCCCAGATATTCTCCTGGTATGGATGATAGGGAGACTGCTGCTTAGCTTAGGCTCTCTGTCCTGCCTGCTGAGGAGACTGTTATGAAAACAGCTATGTTTACCAGCTTTTCAGCAGTCAGGAAATTCTTAACATTAGGGCAGCTCAGGTACAGTCATATTTTATTAGTGTGCACGAGAGCAAAAATAAACCGCAAATCATAAAAATGATTGAGTGTGGGGGTCTTTGTTTATAGAGACATTTTGAAAATACAGCTCACTTATTCTTGTGACTATTTGTCACAGCAAGGCCAGCCTTAATTTTCTTTTTATTTTTCAAATTTCATTTTTGCTTACTTCTCTGCCAGTTTCAGGCTTTATTACCTTCAGTTATTTGCCTGCATAGCAACTTCACAGACTGAAAAGACAGCTAATAGGCAGTGACCATCACTAATGGGGGTCAAACACTGAGGAATTTCATTCTTGATGACTGACCATAAAGGTGATCATGGTGGTTTTGTCACACTTATGATCATGTCAGACTCTGCAAACCTGACCTGCTTGGCTAGGGCAGGTGGAAATCAGTGAGCATGAGGCAGCCTTCATGTGGGCCAGGTTCTCAAGGAATCCCTCCAGCTTATTGTCCTCTGGCCCACTGCTCCTCTTGCAGCTCTCATTGCCCACTCCATTGCCTCCAGGATTAAAAAAACAGCATGGGGAAGGAGGATGTACCTTTTCAAGCACTACTGGTTCAGCTCCCACAGATGCTGGGGTTGGAGAAGGGGAGAACTTGGGTTTGGAGAGCAGAAGCCACAGGTGCAGCAGTAGTCTTTATTGCTGTATTGATTAGAGGACCAACTTCAATATATAGACCTAATAATAGATATAGAGATAGTCACTGTATCTGCCAGCTGTGGAATCTCCTTACGTAGCTGGAGATTATGTAGTAGGGCTGGAAATGAAAGAGGAAACTGATTTATTCTCACTGTTCATTACTGCAATTCAGAGCAATTTATTTAAGGTCACTGTCTCCCATTCTCAGGGAAAATGCAAACATTAATCTTCATATACAGTATCTTGGAAACCAGTGCTCTGGATAATTAGTTTGCTATCCTCTTTGTGTGTGCAGTGTTTTCATATTCAGCAAGAAAGATAGTAGTCTAATCATCTGTGCTGTACATATGGGCTTGAGTACACACCACAGTTTAAGCAAACAGGAGATGATTGCTGTCATCAAATTGATGATACCTTCAGTATTCTTTTGGAGTCAGTTTTTATTTATTTCAAATAGTGCTTATGTTATTAGGTCTAAACCCACAATAGTTCAACAGAAAACTCATGTCTCTTGCTTGGGTTGTCCAGAAGTTTTTGTGGCAAGACTAAGATGCAGATGAGTACAGGCTGTGCTCCGTTTGCCTTGGTTTTAGGGCAGATTTGGATGTTTCTGATAGTAAAAGCACCTCTAGCTTACCTGTCTCATGCACTTCCCTTCTGGTGCACTTCAAGGTGCAGCTACATTTTGACTGTGGTGTGCATGTTCCATGTACCATTATCCTGAAGACCTAACCGTTGCTTTATGGAGGCATTTAGAGTCATCAAGCAGGAGCCCATCCTACTCTACATGGAACTGAAATAAACACCACCAGAGACAGTGAGGAAAGCAAAAAGCACTGACTTCTGACTTCTTTGTGACACTGTGAAAATCTCCATCCTCCTAGATAATATCGACCTGTGTGACCTCTCCCACTGCCAAAGAAAAGCAGAGAAGAGATGTCCCACAATACCAAGAAAGACTAAAAGCTCAGCTTTTGCCAGTTCTGATGAACCTAGAGGATGTCACCAAATTTTCAATATGATGGACAGTGAGATTTTTCCTCCTTTACATTATTTGGAATTTCTTTTCTGGGTTAGAGGTCAGACTAGAGGCAATAGGTTTTGCTCTGCTAGAGATGCTGTTAAGTGAGGTGGAAGTCAAGCCACACAATGACAGAGACACGCCCAGAGAGGATGAGGATGAGGACACCAGCATCTTAATGATGCTACATGTTAATTCCTGCTTTGCCAAGTAGCTGCCAAATGAACACGTGATGCTTCAAGAGCATTAGTGAATGATATGTAAAGGACACTGAAGAGACAAATCA
Source organism: Callaeas wilsoni (assembly GCA_013398955.1). Classification (NCBI taxonomy): domain Eukaryota; kingdom Metazoa; phylum Chordata; class Aves; order Passeriformes; family Callaeidae; genus Callaeas; species Callaeas wilsoni. Next base: position 6,047 of record VWPU01007714.1, on the reverse strand, counting down.
GTTGCAGGTAGTAGATAAGAGCACCAGTTAATGGCACAATTCCTGGACAGTCTTCATATGCCCTTCATAAAGAACCTTACCCTACAAAATTCTTCTTTCATAATGAATTTCATATCAAAGACAAAAAATAATTAATATATCAGGAGCAGATCCTCAACAGTCTAATCAAGACTTATGCGACCTTGCACTCACCACTGAATCTTTTCAATGGTTCCTTGTCCAAACCTGGCCGGAATGGCTCCTTGAGTTTGCCTGAGCCAAATGAGCTGGGGCATTTGCAAGACCAGGTCTTCCTGCAGGTCACATTACACTTTTTAACCTTGGCCCTGCTGGTAAGCCAGTGCCATGCAGGGATGACAGCTCACTGGCTCCTCAGCAGAGCCCTGCCCTTGTGGTTTCGCACTGGGCTCTGACAGACAGGCCACCTTTCAATGCTTCATCCCTCCCTACTGGCTGTTCTTGCATGGTTTGTGGTTTATTCTCTAAATGTCTGTGAGAAGATTAATAGCGTTACTGCTAATGGGCTCCTGGTAGTAACTCGATATCCACAAGGGCTCTCAGGGACAGATTTTCTCATGCCCACTTGCTCAATCTAGAGATGCCAGAGAGAGGAGAGGGTAACTGGGGAGGCAACCCCCAGCCCTGAGCTCCCTGTGTCCCTCTGGTTGCATGCACATACACACATACACGCACAAGTCATAGCCACCCCGTGTCCTTCCACCAGCCTGTTTGCTTCCTTGTCTTTTATGCTCCCCAGCCTCGTGCGAAGCAGCCATGCAGAAAGCACCTCTCATACTCATGGTGTCCAAGGAGGGGCCCCCATGGGCAGCCAACATTCATAACAACACAAAATTAACTGCTCCCACTCATTATAAGCAGAATTATTATGTGTATCCCTTATCCAAATGCTTATAAAAGGCTGAAGTTAGAGCAACACTTTGTAAGTGTAAATAAAACTTCTGTGAACAGCTGTGGTCCCAGGATTTGTGTAGATTAGGACTGCTGGGAATCCCAGGAGACCCTGACATCTGCAATAAGATATGTAGAGCCTGAATCAATTTAGAATTAGTCTTTGTACTCTCTTAATTTTTAAGTATAGTAAGGAAAAAGCACTCATATTTCACTTTTGGACAACAGAAGTGAAAGTCTGTGCCTGGCCTGCCTTTAAATTTTCCTGCACAGAGCTAGTATCCACAAAAAACTAAGTCTGGGTCTGTGTTTTTTCTATGTCTGATAGTACCCGCTTGGCTCATGCAAAGAGGACCAGGGAAACAGCAGTAACCAGACCGTAAAGCTGATGTCTACCCCCATTGGCTACAGACTTATATGGAGGATCAGTGACTGATACCAGCCGGAGATTTGGCCACTGGTCTGCTTTGTGCAGCACTTCAGAGATTAATTTCTGGATCAACCAAAGTGACATCTGAAGTTATATCTATTTTTTTAGGCAGTGCTGGCTGAAGAAATCAAAAATGATGAAACATTTCTTGAAACATAAAAATGCTTTGTTTAGAGTTTGGACTTCAAAATCACAAGAACACGCAGAATCTTCATGCAAGTAAGAATTTTACAAGCTTTGCATTTGTCTCTAATCCAAGCTCTGAATGTTGTTGAGATGGAATTTCAGGCCAGACCTTCAGCATCCAAGCATGCTATTTAATTCCTGGCTCAGCATGAGGAGACTATGAGTGCTTTCTTCTCACCATGTCTCTGAGTGACAGCTGAAAACACAAGAGAAATGTCATTTTCTGCCAGTTGACAAGAGTTGTGTCTTGTGCCATTTTATGTTCTGGGTTGGATTGGGGTTGGGTTTGTTTTTTTGTCCTTGATAACTCAAAGAGCATCACCCAAGCAAGATGATAAAGAAGGAAATGAATTTTAAGGTAGCATTTCACTTAAGCAGGTTCCTATAGGGAGGCATCAGGAGGTGTAACAATGAGCCATCTTGCAGCAAACACGGCAAAAGGCTGCAGGAAACTAGGAGCAGGTCCAAGGGCAGCATTGCTCCCTTGCACTCCACTCCTGCAGTACTTCTCTGCGGCTGGAAATTGGACAACATCAGTCTTCATGTGCCCTGTCCAGATGTAGTTCCCTATCACAGAAGTCTTAAGTTTTTCACCAAATATGCCTTTGCTATGTGTGGGGAGCAGAAGTTTTCATCTTCCACACATAAAGATTTTTGCCGTTTTTTTGGTTGAAAGAACTTTGAGATAGCAGCCTGCACTTGCAGTAGGTGTACATAACCATGGGATATTCAGGATAACGAGCATTGGTGTAGTGTTTTATAACTCTAAGAGAGCGCATCTACTCAACTGACAGCACATTCATCAGTCACTCTTACTCCATCTCTTCATCTGGCATCATGAGTTTCTCTGGTGATGTGTCTTGGGAGTAATAAACTGAGGAAAGCATCCATCCATCACAGACTAAAGCTGTTCTGCCCACTGCTGCTTCACCAAGAGTTTCCGTGTCAGGGCTGAATGGAGGCTGCCCCTGTATCTGCAACCTCCATTCCAGGCCCATCACTTAGAGAGGTGAAAGAGAAGCTTGGTGTGAGTGGGAAAATGATACTTATCTTGCAAAGGAAAAGTTAAAAAGTTCAGGAATCACTGCCCTGTGGTCTGTGAGCTGAACATCAGGATTTATTATCAAGTATGGCAGTGAAGCTTGTATCTAGGAGAGATGCTGAAGATTGAGAGAAGATAGTTATTTGGATTTGTCTCAATGTTTTTCTTTGCAGACTGGAGGCTGGTGAGCCTATAACCTAAGAAAATATGCAAGATACAGACTGATCCCTCCAACACTCACCTTAGAAAGCAAAGCAAATCCATGACCTCTGTAAAGTCAATGGGAGTTTTTCCACTGACTCTAGTGGAGTCTGGATTTCACTCTAACTTTTCTGTAATGAAGGCCAGATTTTCCACTTGATTTATGAAGCATGGTGTTTTCCCAGCTCCAGTGCACACTGTCTCTTGTTTTCCAACAATGCATCCAAAAGCTGAAGTACACCTCTGTGAAACAAAGGGCAGGATATACAAGAGGATTTAAATGAAATGTGCTTATAGCGAGGGACATCATGTTCACTTGGTTTGGTAGCTTCACTCTGTGACCAATGTTAATGTAAATCATAACATCTTTTGGAGATGTAATATAGTCTTAGAGAAAGAGGATCACTGACCGTATGGATAAACAAAGTGACATGAAGAAATCCCATGATGCCTCTCTCTCATTAACTGTTTATTTATGAAGTTAGCCTTGCTAAATTTACTTGAGAAAATAGTAGCTTTTAAAAGAAAGCATTTCCATAACTCTCTGCAATACTGCTGACTTCTGCAAGTCCCATGAGGATATCCAATTCAATAGTAGAGGAGTTCAATTTTTAATATCTTACATTTAATTTGAATAAGTAATTGTCTTTTTCTTCTTTTCATGTTTTCATGCTTAATGGAAATAGTATGGAAAATGTGATCTCACAGAGGTGGAGAATTCAAAATTAAGAATGGCAACAACACAAGATCTTAATTTTTCTGACCATTTAAAAACTTTCGAACTGCGTATGCTTAATGTCCCAGGACCGAGCATTAAATATGCCTTTAATTCTGGGACCCCAGGGTTACTTTGTGGTACATTAGCACTTTCAATTCTAATGTGATCAGCAGGTAGCCTGAGGCTGAAAGAAGAAATTTGTGGGAGGGTGCTATAGAGTTGATCCTTTGCTTACCACAGAAATGAGTAAAGTGGTTAAAAAAAATCTGTACACCAGGGTCCTGGATGTACTAAGTGCTAGATTGTATGCTTAGGAGCAAAGAAGGCAGGAGAGTATGTGAAAACATATACTTGGGCTCAATGGCCCTGAATGAGCATTAGCGGCCACAATGCAAAAAGCAGTTCAACATGAGAAATTCCACTGAAGAATAACAAAGTTAATAAGAGCATTGAATGTATGAACAAGGAAGAAGTGATTAGGAGAGGAGATTAAGGTAATTTTATCTCTCTGTACAGTATAAAACTGACTACTAGAAGAATCCTCCACATTTGTAATATATCGCTGAAAAACCCAAAGAAATATAAAGACCATTTTCCAGACAAAACCAGAATAAATTTGGCTTATCTTCTCAGAAAAAATTTGAAAGGCTCAGAAGAAAAAAAACAAACAAACAAAAATCTCTCAAGAAATAATCCAGTGATGGAAAGATAATAGGCAATGCCTTTATTGGTCTTTGATACGGTCATAAAGGCACAATAAGCCGCCATGCAGGAAAAAGTCCAGTATATTTAGATAAAAACTGAAGACACATCTTTCCTTACTTGATCCAAGGTGAGAGATTACACACATTTCTAAGGGAAGTGACAAGTATTTGACTCTCCCTGTGTTGTCTTTAGGCCCAGCTGCCTGACAGAAAAGCACACATAAATAAAACAGAGTAAGTGGAGCAAGATATAGTCATAACTAGATGAAGTGCAATGGCCTGTGATATATGCAAGGTCAAACTAGATGACCTAATGGTCCCTTCTGGCCTTAAACCTCATAAATTGTTTCTTACAGCTGCCCTAATGAGCTAGATGGCAGTTTAGACTTGAGTTGGCTATGAGTTTACCCCATCAGTTTCATTGCAATAGCAGCATCCAGGACAATTTCAGGGCCAGGAGCACTGTAGGTGGCTGAGAAATGTTTCATACCTGGTGTCCCATGCATGTCAGGAGCGGCACAATGCAGTGATGTATGGGACTTGGTTTTCAGGACTTTTGCTTCTGGAGTCTTCGAGGTTTCAATGTCCTGGCTAGCTTGTCCCAAGAAAGGTGCATTTTTCAAAGGATCTTGTTTTCCAAAGGGATTGTTAGGAAGTCTGTGAGCTGGTACTCACATCTGCAGGGCCGTACATGTGCTTGAGTGCAGCACTGCTCTAGATCTGTGCTGAACAGGCCACAAGTCTCTGTTGAACCTCTTCGGAATAATACCCTAAAACCAGTTATTTTAGGTAGATGGAAGCCTGAAGGCTGTTTTTCTCATTTGGAAAACAATCTCATTGTTTACTTCATCAGCTGGCTACACCTTACTGCAGGGGCTTTGTGCAATGGAGAACATGCTTTTCTTCTTCCTCCAACAAACTGTCTCACTTATTAGCATTTTTGTGTAGAGTGATTTACTTGTTAAGAGATTCAATTTCTGTAGGCATCACAATGAAGGCAGATGTCCATCAAGTTTGTTAGAAATTAGCAATATCCTTTCATTCAAATTTAATCTCAAGTGAAGTTTAACTTGCATTTGTGAAGGATAAGGCATTCAGATATGGTTTTATGGTTGCAAAAAACATGTAATGATTTTGATACTGGAGCCAAAAGGACATCATCAGACAGGAAGAAAATTGTCTCCTTGATAATATTTAAAATACTTTCAAAACTAAATGCTTTGAGTTGATGCATTCCTAGCTCTTGAAGGGCATAGTAAATTCTCTAATGTATTGGAAATTATATCTAAATGTAATCAGCAAAAGCACTGGTACAGTTTACTTCCAGATGAGACCTTGAAATGCTGCCCTATTGTTCAGATATCATTGTTACACTACCATTCTGTTAATTAATTATTTAACACAATTATCCCTTCTTGCCCTCCATGAGAGTGAGCAGTTTACTTAGTTATATACAAAATCATAGGCTGATACAACTTGCTGACTAGGAAAATCACTGCTTGTTTGTTGTATTTATTTGTGTAGAAACACATACATATAGACATATTTGCTCTTTTAGTATAGTTGATATATCATATTTGATTTTAAAAAATTAACTGTATATTTTACCCTGCATGTACCATTATACTAAGTACATGCTGATTATAACAAGAAGCACAAAAATTTAATAGTACTTACGCATTTGCATGCCTGTGTGTATGAATGTGTGGTTTTCCGTGCTGGTGTAAAATGCATGGGGCTTTTTTACAGTTGCAAAATTTTACTGCAATTAAAATTTAAAATAATTAAAATTAATAAAAAGTAAAATAATGATTATTTCTTAAAATAGAGGACAAACAAATGTCAGAATCGGGAGAG